>OY740767.1:135699034-136054034 GCA_963513935.1 Aphrophora alni | reverse complement strand
AAAAAAGACACAGTATATCTTTTTTGGTTCTTGTTGTTAAATATAACCTCAAGTTGGTTTTATAGTTATTCCAATGAATCTCACCTACTAATAATTTTATTAAATAAATTGCTGTCATTGTAGTGAATTGTTTTATCTATCAAGAAGCAGGCAGCTAATTTGTAAGTTACTTACGGACTCAGTGTATTTTAAATTTAGGTTCAGTACACTAAATATTTTGGTTTAATTTTAAGCCTTGACTCTGGTTCAAAATTAAAAATTTGTCATAGTCATAATACTAATACATTGTTGAATTCTATTTATGTGTTAAAACATCTTGAATATCAGTCAAATAGTTTCCAAGATTTGTTACGTTTTGATTTCAATACTCTGCCTAGATAGTTTTACTCAGCTTGTTTGCTCTGCTCCAAAAAAAAAAAAAAAACTATATCAAACTGTGATAATATTTTGGAAGTTGTATTAAATATGAATATTATGTACGGTATGTGTAGGCAATTATTAGAAAACACTTAAAAGTTATAATTTTTTTTATAAAGTTATTTATCAAATATAGACAGAAGGAAAAGTTAAAAGAGTAACTCGTTTTTTAAATGAATTTCTATCACATCTAAATAAATCATGTAATTAAAATGGAACTCTTGGATTATCTTCTTAGTAGTACCCCACCTACAAAAGATTGTTAATTATTACAAAATAACTGACCCATTCCTCTTAACAAAACCTTTCTCTTCACTCCATGGTAATTTCCTTTCAATAGTGAAGTATAATTTTTTTTTTTTTTTATCTATAAACATGTTTTAAATTAAAAGAGCCTTCATTTAATTAAGAGCCTATCTCTTAGGATTATTCTCACACAAGTTTTAGGAAGAATTATTAATTTACATGTTTAAAACTAATTTGTATACTTCAAAGAACTTGGATGGCGCCCCTTAATACTAAAGTAATTTAATTAATTGGACAATCAACTTTAGTATGATAGGACAAACTATTTCAGTTGTAATAGTCTCAAAATAGATATTTGCGGTAGCCCATAATTTAAGCAAGTTTGATTAAATGGTGTTGTAATTTAATCCACTTTGGTTTCTACATGACAAGCCAATTTGATAAATCACTGATTCCATACAAATCTAACATATTAACAAATTTATATTTATCAAAGCCAACACATTCAAAAGCCTCAGTACTATAACTTTGGAGATGTTATATTAATTTTTTAATCTACTTTTTTATTTATTTATTTTGAATATTTTGAATAATAATTATTATTAGATATTAATAATTCAATATTATTTTAATTACCTGCTATATGTTTAGTTGTTCCTAAACTTGCAAAATGTGGAAATATAAATAACACACCTGACACAACGTATTACTTAAAAAACAAACCTTAATTTATTTAAGCAACATGTCAAAGAATCATAAAAACGTACATCTATTCCATTAGTGTCTAAAATTTCTTCATTCATTCCACAAGCATTCCTTAATGTTATGTAATATACAAATTTATCTTAACTAATTGTCTTTCCTTATGCTAGACTTTATTACTAAAAAAAAAACATCAAGTTTCCACAATTGGCGTTAATTTTTAATGAAATTAATCTGTAATTTGAATTACTTTTATTTTTTTTCTACACAAACAATTATTTCTTTTATTAAATTAAACTTTATTATAATCTTTATTCAATTTGTTAGTTATTAATTTATTTAATTAATTCTCTTATCTCTTTTTGGGGTCGTTAGGTTCTTTTATGGCTCAATTAAAGTGAATTATTTTAGAAAAATGAATTTATAATTTTAAAGTGAACAAGAATTTTAAATTGTACTTATCGTTGGTACTGCTTTCCAATTTTGATCGACGAGACACTTTCCACACACAACACAACGATGGCTTTAAATTTGATTTAGATATATAAAAAAACAAAACACTCCACACACTATCTCCAACACTTAATCCTGGAATTCGGACTGATGATCCTCTTCAAATCTCCACTGGCGATGAATTAGTTCTTCCGACTCTTCTCTCAAACAATTCTTCCAAAATATTTTAATCTGCTCCAAAATCTCAGCAAACTTTTGACTAAAAACTACTAACTCTCTTTTCAACTTTGATTCAACTAATTAATTTTCTCGACGTATTGACACAGAGAACCCTAGTCTCGTGGTCAATCTAACTCCCTTTTTCTGTCCCACAGAATGCTCTCTGTCTCTCAGACCTCCTCTCACCACTCCAGATTTTAGACTCCTCTTCAAATTTTCGACGCCAAAAACCTCTCCCTTCTTCCCAAACTTTCCTTCGCTTTCACCCCTCCGATTCGCTCGCTGAATTCTCGATTTCTCCCCAGATGTTGTTCTTTTTTCCTAGTGGCTGTATTTTTTTAAATTCGTTAGCTTTCACCATGTGGCTATTTTCCGATTGGCCGACCTAATTCCTTTTGTCGGTTTCTCATGTTTTTTAGAAGTACCGTTATGCTTTCTAGCGTGTCCCATCAGGTCTCTCTCTCCCTGTAGATTTCTCTTTTTTTTATACATCCAGCTGCGTCCCATAAAATCTCCCTTAAGATACCGTTACAAATTGTTTAACGTTAGCACGTGTATACTACAAGGTTAGCGAAAACGGCTTCTTTTCTCTTTGCACGCTTTCTCTCCTAATTTGTTGTGCACAGATGTCCTTTTGATTATATTTTTTGTTAAAATAATATTTTCTGTTACCAGATGATACTAGTTGTTCATTATTTTTCTATTATTTAATTTAGTTTCCCCCTTATATCATAAATTACATGTAATTACTCATTTTTTTATAGAGATCGTTGTTATCCTTTATTTTATTATTTATTTGATAACGCGATATCGTTATAGTGTCCCCAGATTAAATTAATTTCCTGGTTTGGCTAAGAAATAAATTTAATCTTTGCCCGTGGAATTGTAAAACTATTTGTCCCAAAACCTTTTCCTACAATGCCATTGTTAATTGTGGTAAACCTCAGTGTTTGACAATGGATCCCTTCTCCATTGTTCTCTTGTGGTAGGTTGTTGACCATTTGTTTTGGGTCATGTCTGCTTCCCCTTTGTTTATTTACAACGTCCTAACCTAGATTTCTTTATTTGTTTACCCTTACATGTGTTATTTCTAATCTTATTTCCTAGTGATGATATGCTTTTAATAATCTACAATTAAACGTACCCCTAATCTTATCCTTATGTAAATATCCTAATTTATATTCTGTTGGTGGGTGCTGTTCGTTAAATTTTTCGGCATACTTCTCACGTTTATTTTTTATTCGCAGGTAGATTTCAGCATCGCTGGTGATTGGTTCTCGCTGATCGTCTGGCTTGATGATATACCTGCTCCAATTGCGTGTAGGTTTTCTTTTAAATTGCGCTTCTACGGGTGTGGTCTCTATTGTGTCATGATATGACTCGTTAATAATGGTTTCAACGATTTCTATGATTTTTCCCCAGTCCTGATGTCTATCTTTTATTAATATTCTGCAAAATTGCCCCAATTGCCGCATGATACGCTCCGCCATGTTAGATTGTGGATTTCTAATTGCTACTGTCCTCTTCTTTATTCCCAGTCTTGTTAAACCCGTTTCCCATTTTGGTGATGTAAATTGTGTCCCATTATCAGATAGAATGTGTCTTGGCGTTTGTACTTCCTGTAGGTATTTTTCTACTTGTTTTAAAGTGGTTGTAGTTGTAGTATTCCGTACCTTATATAATTTGGTATATTTCGTGAAGGCGTCTATCATCACGAATATGTATTTGCACCCCCCAACTGACTTAGGCAATGGTCCATAATAGTCCACGCAGACCAACTCTCCTACCCCTTTTGGAACTATTGGCAACATCTCCGCATTTCTGTGTTTGATATCGAATTTACATTTTTGGCATTTTGGACATTTAATGAGTTCGTCCCTGATGTGTTTCGTGATGCTGTCTCCTGTAAAGTCCTCTTTAAATAGTTTGTAACATTTTTTAATTCCCACATGTCCGTATATTTCGTGTATTTCTTTGGCTAATATTTTTACAAAGTCTTTTGGTACCATTAATTTCCATACTCCCTTCTCTCGTCGAAATAATTTTTCTTCATATACTTGATAAAAAGTCTTAAATTTTGGATTATTTCTATTTAAGTGTTCTATGATATTTTTACAATTTTGGTCCCCCCTTTGTATGGTTTCGAAGTTCCTTAAAGTTTTCCCCAATTTTATATTAAATCCTTTTGCCAACATTAAAATTTCTATAAATCTCTCTTCTCCAGTTTCCTGTATTTCCGCATTGTCCTCTGGATACCGACTTAGAGTATCCGCCACGATGTTATCTTTCCCTTTGCAATGCTTAATCGTAATATTGTATTCTTGTATAAGCAGAATCCATCTGGTCATCCGGGCATTCAATAGTCGACAATTATTAATGAATGTGATTGCTTTATTATCAGTAATTACAGTTAATCGTTTTCCTAATACGTAGGTTCTAAATTTCCTAAGGCAAATTACTACACTATACAATTCTTTTTCGGCTGTGCTATAGAATCGTTCTGCTCCCTTAAATGTCCGGCTGGTGTACGCAATAACTGCTATTTCTTGATCCTCCCCAATTTGATATAATTGCCCTCCTGCTGCGATTTCCGACGCGTCTGTCTGTAGGTAGAACATTTTATCGCGGTCAGGATGTCGTAACGTTACTACTTCTTCAAATTCCTTCTTAACTCTTTTAAAACTCTCTTCTATCTCACTAGTCCACTTAAATTTGGTCCCCTTTTTCAATAATCCCTGTAATGGTGCTGTTACCGATGCGTAGTTTTTTGAAAATTTATGGTAGAAATTAGTAAGTCCGAGAAATCCCTTCAACTGTCTGGCTGTCTTAGGCCGTGGGAAATTTTGTATTGCTGCCATTTTGTTTGCCTGTGGTTTAATACCGTGCGTGGTTAATAAAAATCCTAAATACTCTATTTCCTGTCTACAAAAGTTAGACTTGCTTAAATTTACAGTTAAATTTGCATTTTTGAATACCTCTAATATTTTCTCAATCTGTTTTAAATGCTCCGTCCAGTTCTCAGCTAAACACAAACAATCATCGACATATAGGGTGATAAATTGTTTAACTTCCTCAGTTAATATCGAGTTTAATCCTCTGGTGAGGCTGGCTAAGCTAGTACTTAGACCAAATGGCACAGTCTTGTATCGGTAGCATAACCCCTTGTGTAGAAATGCGGTGTAATCGCGGCTATCCACATGTAACGGTATTTGCCAAAAACTGCTCGTCAGGTCAAAACTACTCATCCAATTAACGCGCTTTTCTATGGTTAATAACTCCTGTATAGGCTGCGATCCTTCGTAATCCGGCACCGTTCTAGCGTTGATAATCCTCGCATCCAAACATATTCTAACACTTCCGTCCTTCTTACAAACCGGAACTATCGGATTAATGTACGGGCTATTGCATCTCTCAATTATCCCATATTCCATCATTCGTTCAATTTCCATGTCAACACTTTCTCGGAATTTCATAGCTACCGGCCAACTTCTTTGACAATAGGGACTTTTATCTGTTACTTTTAATTTATGTTGATATGTCGTGATTAACCCTGGTTTCTTGCAAAATACATCTTTATACCTAATTAAAATTTTACCTAATTGTTCCTTTTGTTCTATAGAAATATGCCCTAATTCATTTAATTTATTTATTATTTCTTCCTGACTTGTATCGTAATTTTCCGTAGTCATATGTTGTATTAATTTTTTATCATATCGCTCTTCCGGATCCTCGAACAAAATCTCATTTTTTATCTCATCATTATCCTTTGAAACATTTTTTAATTCTAACCTATTACTTATGAAATCCACTACAGCCTTATTCTTTACTAAAAAGTCTAATCCTAAAATACAATTTCTTATCAATTCGGGTACAATAATAAAATGAACGTTCAGCGTAAACTCTCCTACTTTCGTTTCTATAATAATCTGCCTTTTTACATTCTTCGAGCGTAAGCCAGTAGCTCCAATAACCTTAACGCCGGCGACTGGTAGCTCCTCGTATTTTCCCATCATCTCTTTATTTTCGGAATAATACTGTTCCGACAAGGAATTAAATTCACAACCTGTATCTACTAGTGCTTTTAATTTGATGTTGTTGAATTCTATTTTTATTTCTGGGCATTTATTAAGATTTTTATTTATAAAATACGGGTCGTCTTCCTCCTCTAAACGGTCTTTTAAATCTGTAAATAGGGTGTTCATTATTGTGGCAGGTTGTAAAGTCTCTTGTCGGCTATCGCTTACGCTCCCTTTTAGCTTTCACTTATTCCGACCGTTAGGCATCTGTTCCTTGACAACCCTCTTGTCTTGGCTGCCCGGGTCATTGCTCGTACTAGGTTTGTTTACGTTTTCCCTTTCGTTAAAAGGTCTACGCCCCTCTTCTCGCCATGTGGTTTGCCTGTCATATGGTCGTCTACCCCAGTTATCTTGCCTACTATTGTAGTTATAATTTCCCTTTTCCTGGTAATTCCTTCTGTTTACTTCCGTTCCAACACTCTCATTAAATTGCTCTATTCTAGCATGCTCAAATTCCATCAATAACTTTATGAAATCTGTTTTCCTTTTTATTCCTCGCGTAATTATCGCAATGAGCACATTCGGGTGGAAATGCTTCCCCGCTTTGTATACTAATTGATCCTCCGTTAATGGTGGATTTAATTCCGAACATTGCAACATCAATGTCTCTACGTATGCGATCGCTTCTTCCCCCATTCTACCTCTGAATTTTCCAAATTCCAACTGATCCCTAATCTTGGCCTGGATTATTTCGTTGAAATATTTTTCCTTAAATAATTCTTCGAATTGTTCGAAATTTTGCACGCTTCCCCTATGCAAACGCCACCAGATATACGCGTCGTCCTTCAGGTACCGGTCGATCCAGTTCATATTGTTCCCTACCATATTCTCACTAATCTCCTTCATTACGTTTACGAATTGCATAGGAAACCGCTCCCTTCCTGAGAAAGTTATGTTCCTTATTTCCGGCTCTTGTATATATCCCTCTCCGTTGTTTTTAACCGCTCTTAACCTTCTATCAAGCTCTATTAATTTCTTCGCGACCTCATCCGTCTTTTTCGCGTTTTCTTCCAGTTTAGCAGTATTAACGTCATTAAATTTTACACAGTTCTCCCGTATTTCTCCGTCTTTTTGCGCGAGTTCCTGTAGCCTAGCGTCGACAACGATTCCGTGGTCCTCGATCTCTCGCACGCGAATCTCGGTTTCCGCACGATAATCCTGGATTCGGTTTCCGAATTCTTCTCCCGTTTTCTTGACTTGTCCCTCGAAATTCGTCCGGATTTCCGCTACCGTTTCTTCTACCGTTCGGACTCGATTTTCTACGCCGTCGCATCGTTCTTCTAATTTTTTATTAATCCTATCCTCGGCCTCGCTGATACTATTTTTTAACTCCCCACGAATTGTTCCTAACATCTCCTCCTGTTTTTTCGCGATCTTCTCAATATTGTTCTCGATTAATTCAAAATTTTTTCGAGTTTCTCCCGCTAACTTCTCGGCTTTTTCCTCCGCTAACTTAGCTAACTTCTCGGCTTTTTCCTCCGCTAACTTAGCTAACTTACGATTCTCCTCTGTAGCTTTTTCGGCTAACTTACGATTCTCCTCGGCCATTTGTCTTATCATTTCCTGCAATCCCGCCATACCGTCTCCTCCTACCTGTCCTACCGCTGTTTCTACCCTTGGATTCCTATCGCTGGTCCCCGCCCGGAATTCTACATTACCCTCAATTTCTAACCCTCTAATTTGTTCTACTTCCCCAATTTGATTCCCCTCTTCGCTGAAATTTAAGCTTTCGCTCCCTAGCCCCATCTGGTTATAAATTTCACTTTCATTGGCCATATTTGAATCTAATACTCTTTTCCTACTTCTCGTCAACATATATCTCTATCTAATTCTCTTATTCTAACACAATACACAATACACAATATATCCTACAACAATGTCTATGTCCTTATTCTACAATTTCTATGTTTAACAATTAAAACTTCACTTTTAATTGAGCCCTGCCGTTGAGCGCCAAATATAACTTTGGAGATGTTATATTAATTTTTTAATCTACTTTTTTATTTATTTATTTTGAATATTTTGAATAATAATTATTATTAGATATTAATAATTCAATATTATTTTAATTACCTGCTATATGTTTAGTTGTTCCTAAACTTGCAAAATGTGGAAATATAAATAACACACCTGACACAACGTATTACTTAAAAAACAAACCTTAATTTATTTAAGCAACATGTCAAAGAATCATAAAAACGTACATCTATTCCATTAGTGTCTAAAATTTCTTCATTCATTCCACAAGCATTCCTTAATGTTATGTAATATACAAATTTATCTTAACTAATTGTCTTTCCTTATGCTAGACTTTATTACTAAAAAAAAAACATCAAGTTTCCACAATTGGCGTTAATTTTTAATGAAATTAATCTGTAATTTGAATTACTTTTATTTTTTTTCTACACAAACAATTATTTCTTTTATTAAATTAAACTTTATTATAATCTTTATTCAATTTGTTAGTTATTAATTTATTTAATTAATTCTCTTATCTCTTTTTGGGGTCGTTAGGTTCTTTTATGGCTCAATTAAAGTGAATTATTTTAGAAAAATGAATTTATAATTTTAAAGTGAACAAGAATTTTAAATTGTACTTATCGTTGGTACTGCTTTCCAATTTTGATCGACGAGACACTTTCCACACACAACACAACGATGGCTTTAAATTTGATTTAGATATATAAAAAAACAAAACACTCCACACACTATCTCCAACACTTAATCCTGGAATTCGGACTGATGATCCTCTTCAAATCTCCACTGGCGATGAATTAGTTCTTCCGACTCTTCTCTCAAACAATTCTTCCAAAATATTTTAATCTGCTCCAAAATCTCAGCAAACTTTTGACTAAAAACTACTAACTCTCTTTTCAACTTTGATTCAACTAATTAATTTTCTCGACGTATTGACACAGAGAACCCTAGTCTCGTGGTCAATCTAACTCCCTTTTTCTGTCCCACAGAATGCTCTCTGTCTCTCAGACCTCCTCTCACCACTCCAGATTTTAGACTCCTCTTCAAATTTTCGACGCCAAAAACCTCTCCCTTCTTCCCAAACTTTCCTTCGCTTTCACCCCTCCGATTCGCTCGCTGAATTCTCGATTTCTCCCCAGATGTTGTTCTTTTTTCCTAGTGGCTGTATTTTTTTAAATTCGTTAGCTTTCACCATGTGGCTATTTTCCGATTGGCCGACCTAATTCCTTTTGTCGGTTTCTCATGTTTTTTAGAAGTACCGTTATGCTTTCTAGCGTGTCCCATCAGGTCTCTCTCTCCCTGTAGATTTCTCTTTTTTTTATACATCCAGCTGCGTCCCATAAAATCTCCCTTAAGATACCGTTACAAATTGTTTAACGTTAGCACGTGTATACTACAAGGTTAGCGAAAACGGCTTCTTTTCTCTTTGCACGCTTTCTCTCCTAATTTGTTGTGCACAGATGTCCTTTTGATTATATTTTTTGTTAAAATAATATTTTCTGTTACCAGATGATACTAGTTGTTCATTATTTTTCTATTATTTAATTTAGTTTCCCCCTTATATCATAAATTACATGTAATTACTCATTTTTTTATAGAGATCGTTGTTATCCTTTATTTTATTATTTATTTGATAACGCGATATCGTTATAGTACTATTTTTTTTAACACATAACTCATACAGTTAAAACAAAATACATTGAATTGATAATTAATTGTAATAATTGTTGACAGCCCAATATACTTTAAACAGTTTAAAAGATGTTTAATAAATAATTCTTCAAGTAATTAAAAAACTTATCTCTGAAAAACAATCTGTAGGACAGTCATTAGTAATTATTCATTTTCCCTCCATTTTTTTTTATAGAACAATAACTTTAACTAATTAAAAATAATGACACAGAATTATATGATTTATTTATGTTATTTATATGTTTACGATGGTGTCACAAGAACATAAATACCAGGATGTAATAAAAATCTTTATTAAACTGTACCTATGAAGTACATAAATATAACAAGTCTATTGATCATCTAAAACAAATTTACATAATGAAACCGACTTATCTAATTTGTTCTTATTAATACAATAAATAAATAAATAAATTTAACAAGATACAGCCTTCAATATATTTGTACAACATTTATCTCGTCTGCTGAACTTCCAATGATATAGCTTTTACAGCAGCCAATGCTTCTTTAGCTGTGGGTTTAATGTAGCTAGCTGGAAGCACAAATCCATAACGTCCTGTATCTCTCAATTCTATTGTATATGGGTATTTAATTTTTGCTCCGCCTTTTGCCCAATCATCAGAACCACCTACAATAATGAATAGTATGAAATAAATCACAACTAATTACAAATAAATTATATACAGTTTTATTTAAAGTGTCATTTAAAAATATATAAAATTACTCTCTATAACGTAAAAAGGATCAACAGCTGATATGACAAAAAATAAAATGGTTTTGTAAGAAGAATGTAAATGTATGTAATAGTGTATGCTTATCCAGTAGAGAATACATAGAGTGAAGAAAGGTATACTAAATGCAGATAGGCTTTGAATTTAACAGTGTTACTTAAATTTGTTAGTTAGCAACCCTCATTACATACTGGTTGCTAGGGCTAACTATCTAACCATTGAATTCTTTTAAATGATTACTTGTATATGAGTTTTAGGGTTTCTTTTGCTACATTTTGATTTGTCAAGATGTTAAAACTGTATTTTAGAAATAGTAATTTTATACAACACACCCCCTCCCTCATCCGTTGTTTTGTTGTTTTAGAGATGGTTATTTGCCTAATTTCATTTTCCCTTAAATCTGTCCCTTTATCTATGTCATGGATTGTACCAATCTATTTACACAGAAAGTTGAATACAAATTATCTGTTGTATTGCGGCCAGATGTGTACTACTTGTTTTTTTTATTTAACAATAGAAGCTGCTAGAGATTAAAACATATCTTCTTAAGTGTTCTTCATTAGGAATTATAAAAATAGAATTCATTACCACAAAACTAAAAACATGTAATTTCAGTCGTTAGTTTTTTGTATTTGAAACCAAAAAATGGAACAAAATAAAAAGAAACATGAAGCACATGATTAACATTTCTTGGAAGTTGTGAGAAGAGGTATATTACAGTGCTTTAAGGTTTTCGAAACTCAAACAATCCACTTTTACTAAAATTATATGTATACGACTTAAATATATCAGTTTATTTATACCATTTATTTTTATCACTTTGCTCCAACCAATTTTACCCACCTTTGTTGATACCCGTAGTATTTTAATATTGATTACTTAAATGATTTTTACAAAAGTTTAGTTTTCTTCTGTATAAACTACATTTTGAGTACCATATTAAGATATATTTATGTTGCATGATAAATAATATCAATTTTTTTCCTACAAAGTTTAGATGAAATATAACAAAATCATATGTTTAAAAATGTAAAATTCAAATTATAAATTAAGTTATACATCTTTATTCGTCCTACTTACAGTTTACAATTAATTCTGTATATCATTATTTTTATTTTCATATCATGTTTTGCATACTTACCAGAAGCAGCATATAAAGTAGCAGCACTAGAACCTACAGTGTATGAAGGACCACCAACAGCTTTAATTGCTGCAGCAGCTTTCCTTCCAACCCTATCCAAGTCAGCATAGTCTGGTGGTACCTTGCGATCATAACCCCAAGGGTATAAAATGTACTGACCATAGCTATGAAATGTCACATATGCCTGGAACCAAAATTGTTTATTAATAATTTGAAAACAAAGATAAAAACTGACTAATATTAACAGGGGATAAAAATCTGGTCGTATCAAGTCTGATAAACTATGTATAACATATAAAATACGCTTTTTGATAGAACAAATTTTATTAGAATAATAAAATCGATTCATAAAACTGATCGTTATAGGGAGACTTTTTCTAGTTTTACTTTTGAATAAATTCAATAGAAAAAACTACTGGTTCAATTTCAATGAAATTTGTTAATGGAAAAATTAAGTAAATTTGTTAAAACATTTTCATTTCCTGAACAATCTCTTCAGAATTTGGCTTTAGTTATGTAAAATCAGTTAGACAATTTATAACAGATAGATTTACAATTAACTGAAATTATCCCCTAAAGTATAATACAGGATGACTTAAATCCAATTCAATCAAATACATTCACGTTTTAGAAAAATCTATTCTAACATGAAATTTTATTAAGTACAAATGATTGTACATTTTTGTTACCACGAATCCGAGTCATGATCATAATTTATTTATAAATACAAAACCAAAATGTTGACCAATTATCTTGTTAAATTACTACAAAAATGTTGCTAAATAAGAATGATTCTTCTCATAATCCATTACAGTGATAATAAACTACCAAAAGAAACGACCAGAGAAAAGGAAACATTCACTCATACATGCACAGGATTGGTTTGAGATGACCCTAAAACAATTTTTAGAACAGATGCTGCCATTGGAGGAAGCAGACCTGGCCAGAAACATGGGAATGTACTCAATAGTGTTTCAGTCAGAAATAAATTACAGCCTTCTATTCAAGAAAACTTTACATTTGGATACAAAGATAAGAATATATATTACGTAGCTCTATAGATAATCAGGAGAGCCTTGGATTCAGGTCAAAATTATTCTGGGTTGTTTAAGATTCACATCATGGTTGAGAAGGAAAGCTCAACAATGTTACATTTTGCCAGCTTCTTGAATATGCTAGTAATGACTCTACAGATATTCAGGCTAACAAATCATTAGCAATGAAACGTATAGAATATAAGTGTTTTCAAATAAAAACATTAATAACAAACCATGTAGTATTGGTTTATAACCCTCTGAAGATGGTAGCTGTTACTCGTTAGTTATGTTAGATGTAGTCAATTACAAAAAGATATCAACTAGTTTTTATAAAATAATATCATTACATTGTTCCAGTTTAAAGGATCTAGTTTATCTTTAATAGTATCATTACATTTTTCCATTGTGAAGGAATCAATTTATCTTTAATAATATCATTACATTGTTCTAGTTTAAAGGATCCAGCTTTTCTTTAATAGTATCATTACAATGTTCCAGTTTGAAAAATTATTGGAAATAAAAATACTATTTCTATTATTTTCCAACTATGTCAACCGCATTGTTATTTCTCTACCCAGTTCTAATTGTTTTCAAATGATTATCAGTTATATGTAATTGAAGAAATGACTTTATCATAATGAAAGTATGTTTCAATCTCACCTTCATATTATCCGCATGAGCAAGAACAAATTTGGACACCGCCGCTGTCTCTGGTTCTGAGAAAGCAGATGCACCTGCATAAATTTCTTTGCAAGGATATCGACTCGAACCTGCACCTCCCCAGCGGTATCCCCAATTACGATTGAGATCTGTACCAGTACAGGCTGATGATTTGCCACGATTCTTCCTCCACAACCTGTCTATAGTATGAGAATACTCGTATCCATCTGGATTGAAGAGTGGTAAGATATAGTAGTCTATGCCTTTAGTAGCAGCAGAATGTGCATCTCTGTTCTCAACAAGTTCACTGATTATATAAGAAACTGAAGCTGGTGAAATCCACTCCCTTGCATGAATACCTAATACAAAAAAGTCTTCAATTAATTTCACATTTTTCCACGAAATCAATTTACTCAAAGAAACATTGTCAAGAATTTTTTTTTTTTAAAGTAACTATAAAATTTGAAACAAATGTTGTATGAAAAGTGTAAGTTTTAACAGTGAGATTATTATAAATCTAAATTTAAAATTGAAATACTCATCAAACATAAGTGCCTCTCTAACTGGAAATGTTAAAGTAATCCATCACCGAGTTTTTACTGAATTTCTATTGGTGTATTTGTGTGTATGCTCATTTACTGATTTCGAAGTTGAAATTAATATTATAATAATAGCCCATTAACCAGCTGTAAGTAACTATAGAAAAAACTATTTCAAGCTACTGCGATTTTAAAAATTCTGAACCATTGTTTATTAGTAAAATCATGTTTAATAAACAGCTGTAGGTTATGTGAAAAATCAGACAAAAATTCCAGCTACTAGAGTAATATTACTGTTTGAATTTTTAATTTTTTTATTTTAACGTTATACTGTTAAAAGTTGTATTTTTAAGTGGTAACACTTCAAAAAAATTTTCTTTTTTTTTTTTTAGAGAATACATTTCAACATTATTGGATTCAGATTTTAAAGCTGAACGAAATATGCTTTAGGATTTGTTTTACGAATTAAAGGTAAATGTTTAGTCCTAAAAAACCTGTATTTAATTTGAAAATTATTTGAAATTTAATCAAAACAAAACAATTCTGAATTGGATTTTTATTTATCTTATTTTATTATTACATTTACAAAACGTCTGTTTCTACATTATTATGTCAAATAGGTAAATAGTCAAATTTACGACAGTCATTATAAATACTTTTAAATAATAACCAATTAGAATTTTATTAATAATAAATGCATGACATAATAACACAAATACATATATTTAAATATTCTGTGTATAAAACACTTAAAATCTCATATTACATGACTAAATTATCCTCATAAACCTCCTTATTATTATATTTATAAAGTTCAAATTACCTGCCAAATATTCACCTTGAGAGTAATAATTATTGTCCAATTACAATTGTCGAATAGTATTAATAAAAAACATAGGCTACTTTAAAGTATCTCTGTTTGTAATCGCCACGATTCTAAACTATTTCTTCTTAAACATCAAGGTTTCTATAGAACATGTTACAATGTTAAGTACTTTATTAAGTAATTCACTAATACACCTACCTCCATCAATCCACATAGACTTTGGATTCTCGACGCCAGAAGATATTTTAATAACTTTCAATGGACGACCTTCCACAGATGTACCAATATCTTCTAGCTGAACAAACTGAGGATATGTCTGTGCTAAATAATCTAAATAACCATGGATATCAGCCATTCTATGATAATGTTCAAACGTCATTCGATGACCTAAAAAATTTAAAATGATGTCAATCTCGTGGTTCTTCATGTGTAACAAGTTATGAAATAATATTATTCATTTGTCACTATATAGGTTTAAGTAAAAAAAAGTTTTTACTTTTTTCTAAGAGTATTTTCTTCTAGTTTTTTGCTATTAAAGTAGGGAACAGAAGCGTGAACATATGATTAAGATATGTAATATAAACTCTCTTTTTTTTAATCGTTTAACAGAATAAAATAACATACAGATAAAAAAAATAATTCTTTAGAACAAATACCTCTTACTTTGTTACCATTCATTTTAAATCTTAAATTTGTCTTTAACATTGTACTTCCAACAATAACAAAGAACAAATATCATTTCTCCAGCAATAATGTTAATAGATTTAAAAAACAAAAACCAATACAAAGCTCCCAAAAAATAAAATAAAATTAGGACTAAAAACCAAAATCAAGTTAACGGTTTTACCTTCACCCATTATAATATGTTGTTTGTATATTCAGGTTTAAATCATTCATATATCCATTCTTTGTGGAAAATAATGATATGAGAAAGTTAAAAGAAAATACTATGCTGAGTAAAATAAAATAAATCAGTGAACATTCATAAACACAAACCTTAATTTATTTGAAAAATAATAAATGATGTACAAATATTACATAATGGACCATTTTCATGTGCAATATTTTCATTTTCATTTTAAGTATTCCTTTAACCACAGTACTATCATTTAAATTTTTGTTTTTATCTCAATTGCAATAGAAAAATAATGTTCACAAAATATCCAATATGGAGGTTATTTTACTTTGAACCTAGGTGTAAGAGATTTTATTTTATACTCGGTTTATAGTCATCAATACTCCAATAAACACTAACATGCAACCAAACATGCACATTTTAAAAACAAATAAAAACCCCACAAATATTTTGTGTGATGTGAAATTGAGTATTTAATGTCAACGAACATGATATTATATACTAGTCTCAAAATTTAATTTGTTCTAAAACATACAATTTGACACATTAGAGCATATTATATTCAGGTTTTACATAATGTTCCTAAAATCATAAATTATAATTGCATGAAACATAATTACCAATGAGTTTAATTTAAGATATTAAAAGTAACGAAGATACTAATCGCCTTGGACTTTCTGATGCAAAACAATTTCTCTAGAGTCTAGACCATCTAAGATTTGTGACTGAATTGTGGTCTGATAAATGCAGGTTCCTCAACTGAGAGAAGAAAGGAGAGCTTAAGCATATGAAGAGATTCATTATGTTTTCTAAGTCTAAAACAATATCTCCAACTGATTAGGCAGGACAATTCAGTAGGCCATATAACGGCAAGCTGCATACTGTTCAGTGAGATAGCAGGAAAAATAATGTTGGTAGTACAAGATATCTGTTAGTCCTGCTCTTACAAAAGAGAGAATACAGAACACCTTCTGTGCAATTGACTTAGAATGGCCGTTGTAATTCCAGAATTCTTTACATATGCTGAACCTAAGATTCTTTTGGTTTTCTTATAAGTCTAAGAAAATGTTTCTATTCAGATCATTTAGCAAACCAGATTAGATATAATTATTTATTCCATAGAATAAAAGTTACCGAAGATATTTATGATCACAAAGGGAAATGTTATTGATTAAAATTCATTGTTGAATTTTTAAATTTACACACCTAAACTAAAACTTTACCAAGGAGTATAACATGGCTCCGATAATAGGAGTTATTTTTTAACAAATTTAATCAAAACCTGTAACACAGCAGCTGCTTTTTGCAATCAATCTTGGGGTATCCTCAATCTCGGGCCTTACATAAAGGTGACTGTATTGGGGGGGGGGGAGTTTTTAAATCACAAACTCCCCCCCCCGTCCAAATCTACCTTAAACAACTCCCCCTCCAGACCCAAAATAACTTGATCAATTATTTACAATAATTATAAACCATGTATAATGAGTTTTAAAAACAATTATTAAAACGAAAACTTTATGAAATGTTTTACCTTAGCAAATCCTATTGGACATACAAGTTTGCAGACCACCCATACAATGACTGTCAATCGGAAATAATTTAATTATCACAAATTAATAGAAATTTTAAAACACTATTAAATTTTACATAAAAAATCAAACTTTTTGTACACTTTTCAGTAACTCAACCTTAAGCAGAAATGAGATATTGACTAAAGTCGGGAATTTTAAATGAAGAGTAACAAAAAAACTTTTTATTATTATTATAAGATATAATCATCAATAATTCCCCCTCCACCATAGGAGAAAAGTTCTGATATCTGTACAAAAAAATATATCATTGAAAAATAAACTTTAAAGTTTTAAATTTTATAACTAGGTGTTCGTTTTTTACGGACAGACATAATATCTATATACTGAGAGTAAACAGCTGACTAAATATAAAAGTAAAAAATTTAACTAAAAATAAAATAAAATGTACAAAACAATATAAACAGCTGGTGGAAGTTAATATATATTCAATAAGGAGACAGAAAGCAGAAGAAACGTCATGCAACACACCCTCACCCTTGGTAGCCAGGTACTTGTTCTTCTGTTTGGAGTAGAGATAGAGGGCGTAATTCCAATCCTTCCTGCGCCACCCCATTTTAGCTGTATACAAGACAACTACCTGAAAGGTAAGCTACTCACTTCAGTCCAAACACATTTTTATTCCCAACTAAAATAATCAAATCTTTTTCTTCATAAAAACACTTGTAACCTGTTTGAACTTAAATATTGCCCTCTTATTTTAACTAAACTGATATTCACATTGTTAAGGGTGTTTAGATGTGATAGTTTTTTACTCTCTGATTGTTGTTGCGTTATTTAAACTGTGATAACATTCAGCTCTTCAAATTGTTGTCTGTAAATGTAAACCCATACTACCGGATAAAATTACTCTTAGCAGCTAAAAACTACACCAACATTGATGGGACATTTGAAAGTTCAGTTCTCTCAGTCACGTTACGTCATGGATATAAAACAAACTGTGAAAGTGTCGATAAAAAAACAACAACAACAAAAGTTAACTAATGAGTCTGTTACAATACATAAAAACAGACTGTTGTAGGACACAATCTTATCAAGTGATTATGTTATCAACATTGTATTTATGTACTAATATATATTACTTTATTGTTCATAATATATATAGTACATAAGTACAATGTTGATAACATAATCACTTGATAAGGTTGTGTCCTACAACAGTCATTATACAAGGTGTTTGAAAAGTCTGGGTACGGCTTAATATTTTACAAACCATAGCAGAAAACATCTATAAACTTTGCACAGTGTCATATGGCAATGTAAACTATTTTTCCTTGCTATTGTCATGACATGACAACCATGGGGGGACGGCCCACAGAGGAAGTTATAGGAATCATAAATGTAAGCACGGGTCGAGTGATACCTCATTTCAAAGAGCTCAGTTAGTAGAGTTGAATGCCGCAAACCGCATCTCAAAAGATGTATCCAATCAGAAATGGCGGGTTGTTTTAGGTACACATTGTAAAGTACATTAAGCGCTGCCAATTTCTGACTGGATTAAAAAATAAAATAAAAAATTAATTCTAAAATGAAGTGGTAAGTTAAATAATGCTAGTTACAAAAGTCAGTGAAAACATTAGTTAGTAGAGTGAAACGCCGCCACCCGCATCTGAATACGACGATCCAGTCAGAAATGGCAGCGCATAATGCACTTCACAATGTGTACCTAAAACAACCCGCCATTTCTGATTGGATACATCTTTTGAGATGCGGTTTGCGGCATTCAACTCTACTAACTGAGCTCTTTGAAATGAGGTATCACTCGACCCGTGCTTACATTTAAGATTCCTATGACTTCCTCTGTGGGCCGTCCCCCCGTGGTTGTCATGTCATGGCAATAGCAAGGAAAAATAGTTTACATTGCCATATGACACTGTGCAAAGTTTATAGATGTTTTCTGCTATGGTTTGTAAAATATTAAGCCGTACCCAGACTTTTCAAACACCTTGTATATATAATGTATTCGTTATTGTAATCTATAAAGTATAAACGTTATTCGTGAACTAACTAACCTGAAGATAAACTCTGTGATTGTGCGAAACATGTTGACAAAATTAAATACAAAATATAAATAGGACTGTCATAGAATCAATTAGTTATGTTAATTAAACTAAAAATGTCTAATAAAGATAAAAAGCTTTCAAGAAAGGACACTTGAGAATGTGATGTAGTTAATAAAAGAATACCAGTGTTTTGTTGTTTCAGTATTACACCTGTGAAAAAGACCAATTTGTTGCCTGAAATGTCTCCAAATTACAATACATTAACTGACCAACGAAATTCACAGGAACCTTCATAACAGTCTGTATTCATGATAAATATCTATTTTTTCATAACAATGTGTTCTTTCTAAAAGTTATGCCCATTAACATTATTATTATTTTTCAAATCAATGGCTATCATTCTTGTGAAATTTTGATACCGTATTGAATCTTTTATCGTTATTTCTCTTATTACTACATGCCCCGTAATAACCCTGCTTCTTGCCGAACACTAACATGACTGTTTACATTTACGTCTAGTTTATGACATTATTGTTTAACAAAGAAAAGTACGACTATTGATCCTTGTTCTTCCGACATCAATGTACCATCGAACAATTATTCACTGTGCTCTGAGAGTGAAGAAAGAAAAAGCTCTCCTGCGCCCCCCCCCCCATGCGTAAACAATCTTGCAAGCTCACTCTCTGGTACTCTGACATTTTTAACAATTGACTATCGTCCACTATCAGAGAGGAACGATCGAGGAAATTTCACCTCTCATGTAAACATCCCAACGAATTAATCCTAAGGATTCATAACGCTCGAAGAATTAAAAACTTTCACATCTAGACTAGCTTTTATTTTGTATTCATGTTTAACTTATTTGTATTTTTTAATATATATTTCGGGAGAATTCTACACCTCTCACTGTCACCAAATTCACAGCATAGGAACACTATAAATTATCATAAGACTTCATGCGAAAATCAATTGACAAATTTTTCTAAATATGATATATAATTGTAACATAAGTTAAGACAGTTTCGGACATAGAGTTTTCCCCTTAAATTTTTAATAATAATATCTGTCGCATTAAATAGTTTTAATTAAATGGTTACAAATACCTTATTTTACACCTAAAACAGTCCATATTTGACATGTTTCACCGTTACACACACAGCATTATCAGGCTGATATTCATCAATAAACAATATACAGATAAACATATAGATAATGAAAATATAGTTACAATGTTAAAATTCTTGATATTTATACATAATTTAAGTAACAACACGTACTAGAGTACAAGAATGTTAACAATACAAATATATATATTTATTATATGTATAAGTACGTGTATAATGTTTAGTATTTATTGATGAATATTAGCCTAAAAATGGCGTCTATGTAATAGTCAAACATGTCCCATCATATACAATGAGGACTGCTGTAAATGTAAAATAACGTATTTATAACCATTTAATTGTAATAAAGCACTCCGAAGGCTGTAAGGAATATTATAAATAGATTTGTTTGAAGTAACTTAATATATTCTAAAATGTTAATAAAAAATTGCCATTTTGAAAAAAAAAAAGAAAAGGAAAAAAAAAAAAAAAAAAAAAAAAAAAAAAAAAAAAAAAAAAAACATGATACTATTGCTACTAAAAGTTTTTATCAAAATTCATTGAAGAAACATTCCTCCAGCTTTTTCATAAATTACTTTTCTTAAAATATTTTTGTATGATATGTATTATATTATATCATAAATCAAGCTTAATAGAAAACTATGTTTTATAAGAAAATACCTATTAAAAGTAGCCTGCCTTCTCCCTTTAAAAAAATATATAGCATTACTTTATTCCTTCAATTAATTTTTTTCTCTTTTTTAGCCATTATTATATTATTTAGTTGTTCACACTTTTTAATTTTTGACCAGCAAAATTTCAGCATTGTTTAGTTTACTAAACTGATTAAGAACGAAAATATTATCTTCCCACACTTTCACTGCTGTTGAAGACAAGTTTTAGCTTCCATATTTTGGAAGTACATTTTGCTTCCACTTGCAGAATAAAGTGTAGTTAAATTGTAATATATATATATATATATATATATATATATATATACTTGTGTATCAATGGTTTGATTATTATCTTGATGGTTTTGTGTTTCTTCTCTGAAGGTGACATTTATCATAACTACAATTGATCAAATGTACGTTTAATTAATGTTGTATCAGACAGCTATTGATCATTGGTCATTCCAATTTAGTTAACTAATTTGTTTACTATTTAAGTCAGGATTACTAATTCTAATAGATGCAATTCAACTGAAAAAAAAAAGATGCATTTCAATTGCAATAAAGAATAATAAAAAAAACATTAAGTTACTGCCAGATATTTGTCCCGGACCCCTATAATCAGGTAAAGTTTTTTTTTTGTTTTTTTTTTTTTTAATTTGGTGTTTCACATTGATTATTTATTTTGAGAGAAAACATGTAGTCAATAATGTAACCAATTGTTAATGGTTTGCAAACTTTTTAAGGGGTTTGATGTAGATGGGAAAAAAACAAAAATTCATAAATCAAACTTTATAGCGAAACCCTAGACTACGAAAAAATGATATTAGTGAAAATAATATAAACATTAGTTCAGCCAAGGGTGGGCTGATTTGCTTACTGTTTTCACTAGCTCAGTCAATACATTCGAACATCTTTCATTTTTATAGATTTGAACAATGTAAGTCTGAAAGGAAAAGATAAAAATTTTATTTGTTTTAATTTTAAATGTTGTCTAGAAAGTTTGAAAAGTGGGTATTTAAATGCTATAATTTTGCTGTGCAAATAAATACTCCATCAAAAATAACTGTACAATTTTGGTATTAAAGTTATTTGATAATGATGGATTGTTCATATATTTATTATTATGATTTAATGATATATTTTTTCAATATTTGTGTATATAAAAATAATACACGACATTTTCTTGGTGAATTGTCGACTAGGGTATATTGGTGTTTTTCTTTATTAAGCTCTATGTTTAACATTTGATAACAAGCGTTAATTTAAACTCGCGAAATATATATATATGCACAAATGATGACAAATGTCCGACTAAACCATGTTAATAACTGTAAAATACTATAATTTTAATTTCTAAACTTTAAAACTGAACAAAAACTAACTATTGAAATTTCTCTGTCAGCGTACATTCTACTTTATTAGGCCTGTGACTTACGTAACTCAATTTTATTTTGTCATACCATAATACTTTCATTAAAGAAACAGTTCTATATTTGAACCCCTAGTAGCATTGTCGAATTCTTGTAGTAACTAACATAAGCTAACGGTCAAACCATGTATCATTCATTAAAAAATTCCATTCCTCTATGCTAGAAATTAAAGTGGCTTCTAAAACAAGGAGCACTGTTTACGGCTACACACTCATTTGAATTTTCTGATTTATAAATAAATAAATTGCAATTACTCTACTTATATTCCTTCTAAGTTTGGATTTGTCAACTTGAAATTACCATTATATCTCTCTATTGTTTACTTATAATATTTCCGTAAACTGAAAATAAACTACTGTGTCAGTATTAACAAAGTTAATCATACACATGTATAAGAATGACATGAGTATTGGTGAGAAATATGACACAAGTTACATAATAACACACGACAGGTGTCATTTAATATTTGTGATAAATATTCAAGAGTGAAAGAATTGCAAGGTTATTTTATCTAGTTTAACCCTGAAAATTTCTTTGAGAATAGTAAAAAACAATGGACATTTATTTTTCCTGTTTCTATTGTAGCGTGTAGAGTGTACCTTCGCGCTTAGACAAGCATGAAGATTATTATACTAAATACACCTGAGCTCTTAACATTCACCCACGAGAGAAGTTTATTTTCATTTAATTACGTAAAGTTTACAAATACAAATTTTAACTTTCACAATTTTATAGCATTACTTCAAAATCATTCACATGAAATAAGGAATACTTGTAGAAAGTTCAGTCGCCAAATGTAGAAAACAAACAAATTTTTACAATAAATAATTATTTTCAACAAAACAATGTTTCAATGACTTCACCTTTAGTACGCACACTTTGCATGATTGAATTTTGATTTTGTTTCAGTGGAATGTTGTTTTTGTGCAATTAATAACTGAAGATGATGACTTAGCCATTGAAACGTTGTATTGTTAAAAAGAAATAACTCTTGTAAAAACTCTTGTTTTTTCTTTAAAACAGATTTTGAAGGTGGAATACTTGTATATTAAATGTTTGAAATTATTTTATATACCTCCTATATCCTGTAAATTTTACAAACATTACATTCTGTTTTCCATAAAGCATTATATTTTCACTTAAATAAACAATGTAAAATCAGTAGCCTATATGAAAAACGATATATACCATAGATACATAAACAAGTCAAAAAGTCCCATCTTTTGTTACAAACCTAAATCTTTATAATAGCCGTTTATCAAAATAGAAGAAAAATTAACAAGATTAAAAATTTACAAACTCACAAACATTTAGGATAAATATTAAAATTTTAGAAAAACTTTCGAACAAATTTTGATAAAATAATTTCTAACATGTTTACAACAAGAAAATAAATATTGTACGATTCACATGATAAAACTATAACCATAACTTAACTATAATCAGTTAAAAAAATGTATCACAGAAATTATTCATAACCGTAATTAAACCGAGTGTGTTTCCAAAACTATTAATTAAAATTCATTCAGTTAGAAAAAGCTTTAATTAGTTTTAAATTACAAAGTGGTGTGACTTTTATAAATCAAACAATAAACCCTGCAGTGATATTCAAATTTATTAAAACATATCTCTCTAAGTAAAACCCACTCAATGTGTTAATCCCACATTCAAGTTAAAAGACGAAGTACTTTAATTTAGTAACCATTTAGGTTAACTTAATGAGGCCATTTTAATAATCTCTACTTGACCAGTTCTATCATCAAAACTGGATTCTATACTAGTTATTTTCTGACAACACTAGACGTTTATGAACCTTAACAGAACTATGCACTATTAATAAAACTTCTCCCTACTATTTATGGCTTTATCTCAACTATAAGCTAGTATTAGGCTACTCAATACAAGATGAAACAGCCTTACCTTGTCTTCCACTCAAAGCCGCTTCTTCCTCTGGTAAAGGAGGGTTCTCAATGTCTATGCCATCTTGTAAGTTATCCACCAGAACTCTGAACTGAAACTGAGCCTTCTGTAGCTCATCTTTGGCAATGTTAAGTTTATCTTTCTTCACAAACACATCCACACTGGTAGCATTTTTATGCCAAAGTTCCAAAACTATAAAGAAGTGCAGACGTTTTAAAATATTAGTATCAAAATAACATAAAAAATTATTGTATTAAGCTAATATGAAAAGGCGTGAATTTATTTTATTTTATTGTACATATAGCTACTTGTTTTCAGAAATTAACTCAAAGATTCCAAATTTTACACTTTCATATATGCAGGTGACTAAGTTGTTCAAAATTAAACTATTACACTAGAAATCTTTGTATTTTGTAAATTTTATTTGTAAGACGTATAAAAGAGTTTTGTTTTTTGAATCTACCATTTTCACATGTTATTTAGTTAATCCTGACTTTGGGAAAACTCATTTAGCGTCTTAAATAACCACTTTTTTAAATCAAATAATTTTCACATTTAATTATTTATATAACTACTTTCTTCTCCTAACTAGTTTCTTTTTGCAATAAAAAAATTCACTGTTAAGTTATGCTGATTATGCCAAGTGATGACATGTAAAATGTACTTCTTAGAACTTTCAATAAATCAAATACAGTTCTATTAAACAAGCAATTACATACATATTTGTAAATTGTATCTAGAAAAAGGCTTAAAACTGATTTAGGAGGTTAAGTCATTTTAATTTCTGCGATTTAATGTAAGGGACACATTTACAATTCAACGAAAATACCATTTACAACTGGAACGAATGAAATTATAAATTACCCCTTAAACACGCTTCTCACGTTATGTTTTTTAATTACCTAGGTTAACCTCTATGCAAATATACAAAAGTCTGTACCTATCTGTTATTGCAAAGAGACTGTGTTGAAAAAAAAAAAAAGAAAGATTTTATCAATACACACAGTTGACTCTATATGATTCACCGAGCTATATGACCTACGTAGCTGTATATAAAAAGCCTGTAGTGTATATATTTTTTATGTTTAATTTGAGAAAAGAAATCAAATAATGTTTATACAGTTCTTAATTTAAAAACAAATTAAATAAGTAATTTTTTATTTGTTTCAATGTTGTTTCTTATTTGTCTCCAGTTCATTCTACAATAATAATTTTAATTATAACATTCTTATTTTGTCTAGTAAAAACATGTTTCGGCATCTTTGTGTGCAGATTTTACATAAATAGCTTATTCTATTGTAAAACGTTAAGAATGTAAAATATTACGTTTGAAAAAACAATTATTTTAATTTGAAAATTGAAAATTCATTCTTCTGGTAAAACAAAACGTATTTGTTGCAGTCTCTCAAAAATATTGTTTTGGAAGTTATCTAAGGGAAACAATAATAAAGAAACTTCATTGGACCCTGTTTCAGAAAAAAATAATAATTTCTCAAAACAGCTTCACTGATTTTCATCAAATTTTACTTGAAATATAGCCTCAAAAACCAAACCAAACTTATTTATAGTCTCTCAATAATGTTGTTTCGGAAGTTATCTAAAAAACTAAAAAACCAGGCTGGAAGCTGTTGCTGAAAAAACTTATTTTATAAAAAACCTAACCATTTAACTAAAATCAAGATCAATATTTATTTTATTTTGAAATTATTCCCGAATCATTATTTTCTTCAATTCTTTATTATTTTGTGTCATTATGTTTCACATTTCACAAAAATTTGATCAAAATCAATGCAGCTGATTTTGAGAAATTAGGTTTTTTCAGAAACACCTTCCAAGGAGGTGTTGTTAAGATAACTTCCGAAACAAATTTTTTCAAATACTACAACAAATACGTTTTGTTTGAGGTTATATTTAAGTAAAATTGGATCAAAATCAGTGAAGCTGAATTTGAGAAATTTTGTTTTTTCAGAAACAGCTTCCAATCAATTTTTTTTAAGTTGATTTCTTTAAATAAATTCCAAAACGACATTGTTTAGAGGCTACAACAAATATATTTTGTTTGAATTTTTTAGATTACATTAAGCTAAGTTTCATCAAAAAAAAACGAAAAAAAAGTTTCGTTCACTCCGTTTTTGAAAAAAGTCACAATTTTTTTTTGTCTTACGAGACAAACCCACTAAATATTGAGTAGTTCAAAAATTGGGAGGAAAACTCCTTATAATCCCACTAAAATATGCTCAAATATAAAATTTAGTTTATCTGGTTTTATGGATAGGTCTAGAAATCGATACATATTTTCAAAAATCACTTTTTGGATTCAGATGAGCTCAAAAAAAAAACTTCCATAAAAAACTCAACATTGTTTTATTTTACCATAACAACACTTTTTCATGTATATATATTTTTTTAATTTAAAAAAATATAATAGACATTGTTTCAATATTTCTATATTTAAATATAAGTTAGTAATTGAATTGCTAAAAGTCCTTAGTATTATAAAAACTAGGTTATTGTCAATTTTCTTACACATTTTAACAGCAAATGAAGCTAACAATTATTGTTGAAGAAATTTATAAACTTTTAAATATATTTGAAAGTATATTAGATATATGAAGTATATTTAGTTAAAAGATAATGTTCAAATATTGAAAAAAATACTTTTTTCAGAAAATCAAACCTACCTCCTTGGTCTTCGAGTTGTATCAACTTGTCCTTATGTTTATTAGTGACTCCTTGGACTTGTAACAGTTGTGAACCATCGTAGTTGATCCTCTCCTCAGCCAATACTAGGCACAAACACGACACAGTCAACCAGAGCGATAGGGTCATCGCGACTGGAATGCACGGCCGATCTCGTAATTCCGCTTTTTATACCTCGCAAACACCACCAACGCACTAACGGCTTTCGTACAGTCTAACAAATCTCGCATACAAACACATCGTCTTGGGATTTGGCTGCGTTACTCTCAAAATAAAGATTTAGGGAACAATTCCTTTGAAGAACCGATCCTTTTTTTAAACAAAACTTCTACCAGTCGAATATGAAAATAAATTTAGAAATTAATACATTAAAAATCTATAATATATACATTAACCAAAACTTAGTTAGGATTTGACAAATTTATTTCATTGAATAGGAAAACTTAATCATTACAACATTGTTGGTGTTAGTTTTCTACTTTATTTATACAGTCTGGTACTTTAACAAATGTGTAACAATATAAAATTAAAATTCTTTTAGTGTTCCATACATGAAGACGAAACGTTCATTTTAAAACTTTTTAATTCTATAATTTTTCTCTTCTTTGATAATCCTTCTGTATCTATTCACAAAACAAAATATATTGGTAGTTAGGTTAGAATAAACTGTGCTATGACGTAAGAAAACAGCTGATCTTGACTTATTCTTAAGTTATTAGAAAATAGTTACTTTGGCAAAAAGAAGAAATAAAACGTAACCAACGATGTATTTTGAATTATTTGACCGATCACCACAACCGAAGGTGGATTTTTATATTTAAACCAAGTCAAAAATTACAAATACACTAAGCCTATAAGAACTTACAAATCAGCTGTTGCTTGAAAGCTTAGAACCATTTCAACCTTAGTTACCATAACAACCATTTTTTCCAAATTAAAGCTAATTCATTACAACAACCATAAAATCAATTTGAGGTTAGGTTAACGATCAAGGTCTACGAAAGATTACCACCTTAATATATTTTTTCTCTTTTTTATAAATATACATAATATTCATTTTCGTTTTGTTACAACCACAGTACATTATCATTATAAATTACAAAATATTTACTATATTTCTATTAAAAATGCGTACAAAATATTTGTTTAAACGAATTTAAACTATATACTACATAACTACAAAATTTAATAGGATAAATCAAATTAAATATATACTAACAGAATCATTAAAAATTAAATAATTTATACCTTCCGTTATTGACATTCAAATGTCTATCAGATAATTAGACATCCATCAAAAAAATTTCCTCTTGAGGGATTAGCACTACAAAAACAAAAAACAAGTATTTTGTTGTAAGAAAAATCAAAAAGTAAGTACATGCTATGATTTTATACAGTGCTTTTAAAGTCCCTACCCCCTTTTTTCCACATTTTATATCCAATTGTTTTTTAACCAATACCACCCATTATAAATATATAACACTAACTTTTTAAGTGTTCGGGATTTTTAGAGAATCACTCTAGGTCCAAAATGTAGAAGTATACTTCAAAAATCTTAATTTTGAAGATGGCCATGCGACATATCGTTTAACATCGTCATTTTTTAAAACAGTGGTTGAATCAAAACGAAAAAAAAACATTTTACAGTTTTCGAGATAACAGTAGCTTTAGATTTACAAATCAACTTGAAAGTGTTAATGAGAAGGTGGTCATATGGCATATCACTTAACACGCATTTTTTTCTAATAAAAGTGGTGAAATCAAAACTGGAAAAAGTTTTTCCGTTGTTGAGATATTAGTAGGTAGATCTAGGAGTTGATTTGAAACTTGTAATGAGAAGGCGGTTATGCAATATATTGTTGAACAAAGTATTCTTTTCCTAAAAACAATGATGGAATCAAAACTGAAGAAAGATTTACCATTTTAAAGACCTAAACCTAGTGTGTTGATTCCAGAGAAAAAAAGACGGTGTTAAACGATATGTCGAATGACCACCTTCTCATTACAACTTTCAAGTAGATTGTTAATTTTGTCTTTGGTAATAACATGTTTAAGATATTTGAGGTTTCTATGAAATATCTGAAGTTCAGATGTCTATCCGCCTAAATAAAGGGTAATAATGATCATTCCCCCTAGGCTTACATTTAACTCTAATAAAACATTTCTATACAGTAGCAATACTGTCACTAGGCTTTTTGTGCATTTATCAGCTGATGATGACTTAGTCATTGAAACATCGGATTCTATTTGTGTTACACAAATTAGATGTGTTTTCATTCATTAAGTTATAGTAGCAATAGATTATTGTACGTAATTAGAATTGGACAATGTAGCCAACCAGTAGTGACGAGGGTGGATTATAAAATTACAAATACACTAAGCCTATTGAAATTTACAAATCAGCTGTTTCTAGAAAGTTTAAACCATTTTAATGCTCGTTACAAATACAACCAATTCTACAAATAAAATAACACCTGATTCATTAAAACAACTATAAAATCAATTTATGGTTAGGTTAGTTTAACCCACAAGATCCTAGAGATATTATCATTATAATGTACATTAATTCAGTTGTGTCACATATAGGTATCACAGGTCTATTTGTAGGCTTTTTACTCTTTACAGCAGCAATTTTATAACGTAAACTGTTTCAAGGAATAAATATATTAAATAAAGAAGAGGTTTTGATTTATGTACGACACAGAAACAAAACACAGTTCGATTAAAATAAAATGATGCATGACGAAATAAATCAGATGATCCCAGACTTATTCCTAAATAATTGGAACTGAGCTCCCTTGACAGAGGGGATGAAATAGAAATGTAACGAGTGCTGTATCTTGAAAACTATTTGACAGTTTTGCATAATTATCGGTCGTGACAAAAAAGAGGTTAGTTAATTGAATCAAAAGTTCTGATCGACCATAAATTTTATATACAGTTAGCTATTTTAAAGTTTTAAATCAGCTGTCTGTTTCTTCAAAATTTTAAACATTTCAAGATTCGTTATCAATTACAACTATTTTTTTAAATTTAATTAGAGCTCATTTATTAGCATAACTGTAATATCAATTTAAAGTTATGATAGCCAACTAGGTCTACGAAATAATATCATTATTATATATTATAATATTCTGTTTTGTCATGTTCTGGTTTTTTTTTCTCTCCTTTTCGTAGTAATAAAATTTTCGCACAAACTCTCTAAAAGTAAACTTATAACACAAGTTTTAGAGATAATTTCAAGGACAAAAATAGTATAACTTTATTGTAAATTGAAACTTTATTTAATATTGAAAAGGTTTATAGAAATGAAACAATAAAAAAGTAAAGTTTGAGGAAGTATTTTTACTTTTTGGTGGGGTATTAACGTCCGGTGGGAATTTTTTAGACTTTTTTTTTTTTTAATTACTCGGTATGCTTCGTTTGCATCATAATACAGATTGTTCCAAAAGGACACAATTCACAAGCGTATTCATCTCATAAAAATAATAATAAATTTCGTATAAACATATGTCCGGAAAGTTTTGATTTCGAGTTAAGGTAATCAGAAGATTTCAGCTCCAAATATAAATAAGGCCATACTAAAATTCTCGGGGCATAAAATATGGGAGGGGGTTGGTGGTTTCATAAGTAATTTAAGTTAATTTTTTTTTTAAATTAGTTCCATAACTGTATTTCCACTACTTCTGGGACTAGACAAACATACACAAAATTGGAGTAGAAAACACACTTTTTTAGGTTAGAGCGTACCTCATTAAATTAATTATCAGTAAATGTATATTAGTTGCCATAAAAATTCGTTTTTCTTAAATTTTTATAGTAGTAGGCCTTCATTTTAAATCTTCATTTATTTTCATAAAATTTTTTTTTTTTAATGTATTTATTGTTATTGATTTTATTTACATCAATTTTCTCAAAATTAAAATCTACAAATTTTGTTATAAAATAATATTTTTTGACTGGCATTTAACAACGTTATTTGACTCCAATTTTGTTTTGTATTTTACACCAGTTATCTTGGAAACTACTATAGATTCAGTTCTGGGGACAATTATATAGATCAAATTATATGAATGAAGCCACAACTTTTCCACCAAGACTTGTATGGATATATTTTGTAGTTAGAACTGAAATCAATGTGAAATCTTTCTCTGATTGTAAGTCGAAAACTAAATGTTTCCAGACTTAAGTTTGTATGGATTTTTTCATTATTTTGATGAGAGCTTGAATAGTTTCGAGTCCAACCCTTTTAAAACGGATAATATATTTTTTGAGTTGTACCATACATCTCGGCCTAAGTATATAGAACGTTATTTTTAATGCTATGACGATTGGAACAAACATTTTTTAAATTTATTAATCACCTTATAAAAATATATATATTATATATGAAGAAAAGGGTACAGATTAAAGACCCTTAACCCTAATAATCTAATAGGGTCAAGATCGGCAAAGAACAAGAGTTGGTCAAGTCAGACCTGATAGGGAATATAAAATAAAGGGTTCTTAAGACTAAATAAACAATGTGTAGTTCCAGCTAGGTATTTCGGGTTTGTCACGCCTTCGCCCACTATAAGACCTCCAGAGTTACCTAAGTAACACATTTTGGTGAAATGCCAAATGAACGGTTAACAGGAGCTCGCTTCACTTGATGAATTGGGATGTATAACAATGCAAATTATTAAACACTACTCTAAAAGTTAACGGATTAATCTTAGACAAGCACACAAAATAATCTGATGTTGTAAATGGTTTTTTTAGTACATGTACTTTAAGAATTTAAAAAAAGTATAATCTTCGATTGTTTTTCTACACACGGGGGGGGAAGGTTTTTTCCCTAGATAACTAGATATAAATGTGATTAATAAAAAAACATTTTATTTTGTTTTTAATTTATAAAAATGAACTTTCATTCAGTTTTCTACACCTTTGAATACGATAAAAATTACACTTAAAGGCCATTTAAAGAAATACCATTTTCAGCGTTTCTAAAATAAGCCAACGCTTGACCTGTAAACTTCTCAAATTACATGAAAACAATTTGTTTAATAAAAAAATTGTAAGACTTTATTTCAAGAACTAATTTTGAACTTTACTTTGTTTTTTATAACTCGTTAACAAAACAAATGAGTTATAGCTGTTAAAGTGTGTGAGTTAGAAAATATATCTAAAACTACTTATTTAATAAAAAAAATTACGAGAGAATTTAAACAATTTTTGTTTTAATTTCAATTTTTTTTCTCGTTCCAATCCCATTAAAATTGGCTAAGTTATGACTCAATTGCAATATATGGTTTATTTTTGTTTGCACAAATCAGAACGTACGCTCTTCGTTTTTCAAATAATTCAAATATATTAAAAGTAATGAAAAAATATTGATATATAAATTTTAGTAAATTGAGAGTCTTACAATTTGCCCCTTTACTCATTCGATATGATTAAAATGAGAGTTACAACCATTTGAAGTGTTACATACATCATTACTGTTACAGTTCAAATTTTTACTTATACACCTGAATATTTTCTTAGAAGGCCAGATAAATTAATTTGTTTTAATCATTATCACACCACTGAAAGTAGTAGCTTTGATTTGTAAAGGTTATGGGCTTTTAAATAACACATTTTTTACTTGAATTCACTTTTTCCCCCTTCATACTTCTCAAATAATTAAATGTTAAGTGCAAAAATATAAAGCTACTTAATTTTTAATAAATAAAAAGAACTAAATACTTTTTTTTTCTTTTTTCATAGTCATAGGATTATAATTGACAAAGTTACAGTTAATTTAGGAAACTTAAAATCAAAATAATACAACTTTACTCTTAAAAACATAAAAACTACAGATTTAATTTAAAAAATCACAAAAGTAATAATTTTTAAAACTTTACAAATGTATAAATGTTTTTATTATATTATTTCGTAGGTTGAAAATTATCCAAGTTACATTTATTTAAACGAAAATTGATTATTTTTTTCAAATAGCGAGAATGAAATATTTTGAACTTATTTGATTTGAAATTTAATTTTAAATGACCATAAAATGGCGCATTTTAGATTATAAAATTACATGGAAATAAAAAGAAAAGTCTTTTTATAACCTGAAAAAAAAGTACTAGTACAAGTTGTCATTTAAACTCACTAATTTTGAGTTAGGTACTAACCTAACCTAACATAACATAACCAACCTCAGTAAGAAGAGTAATCTTGAATAATAAACTCTTTTGATTTTTAAAAAAAGATGTACCACCTCCTCCAATTTTCAGCCTCAGGTTATTTTATATTTGTTTAATTCTAATTCCCTGTAAAGAAGTAAATATTTGTTCTTCGACAACGGAAAGCAGTCTTCAAGTTCAACAGTTTAACAGACGGCTGTTAAGATGCAACAGGTGTAATGTTACAGTTCAAGTGATCCAGTATTTGGCAGAGAATTAGACTGTGTGATTCACCTTAATCCACTGGTCAAGGTCAACAACTCGAATTTAATTAAATATTAGGCTGAAACTAAGTTTCAGGATATCGTCGCATAAGGTCAGTAAAGATTTTATAGTTTTAAGCATTCACTCTAGATCCTAAGTAATTGAATAAAATAGTGGGTTAATATAATTAGTGCAGTTATAGCCTATTAATAGGTTTGACTAGATTCATCAGGTGAGCACATTTCAACTGTAAAATATACGAAAAATATTACCTAAGATATTTTTACGTCCCTATTTCCCTTGAGAGTAGGGAGTTAAAAAGATATATGCCATTTATAGTGCAAGAACAGAACTTCAGGGGTTAAAAATATATGTATACAGAGTGTTTCTGTAATACATGGAGATAACTCAGAAAATTATATTATATGGGTCAAAATAAAGGGGAAAGTGGGTATAAACATATGTCCGGAAATCCTTCTTTTGCCATCTATCAGCCATTTTGTTTTAGTCAATAACATATCTCTAGAACGGCCTAATAGACAGAGTTAATTTTGCGCGGTACACATCAATGTAAAGAACAAGTTTTAAAAAATTATCAACTTGTTCCAATAATCCGTTTCAAAATGGCGGCAATGTAAATATTTCAAATTAAATAACTCGTTTAGTCAGTTAGTATTTTTGGGATCCTAAAAACACGCATCGCATTGATTCAGTGTTATTATGAATACGTTTATCAGCCTCATTACGGACTGATAATCAGCGGAACGGAGTTCATCAGCCGGATTAAGAAAGTTTCGTACTCGCAACGTTTGAGGGACCGTGCAGTGTAGTCGCGTATAAAACGTTATTAAGTCTGAAGTCACCGGGTCCGTTGGAGACATCAAGATCCCAGGAAGACCTTCGAGAAAGTCTGTTAAAGAAGAACTGATAGAAGCATTTATTCAAACCGTAACTGAGATAAATTTCAATAAGTTAAAATTGCTTATCATTGAGGAAAGCCTACTGCTTCTCCAGTAAGATAATGGCGGCCATTTCGAACACCTGTCTAAATAGCCCTAACCAGTAACAAATTTGCTTAATTTTAAGTTATCTTATTAAATCCCGTTTATTTTCAATTTATAAAAGTCATGCCACTTAAAACATTTTATAAATAAATATTGTGCTTAACTTGTGAGATAATATTAGATAGAATAAAAGTCGAACACAAGATCTCACAAATAAATATTAAGTTTACTTAATCAAACGCGTTTCAACGACAAAGTCGCCATCCTCAGGGATACATAAGCGACAATAAATAAACTATAACTAATGTTTTCATCCTTAGAGGCTACACTAGAGCAAAAATGTCACCAAAATGTGTTTTTTCCTTAAAGCATTTACTATTAAATTTTGAGTTATCGAAAAAATGAAGAAGAAAAATTCCAAAGATATAATTAAAATATGCCTACATTTCTATTTTTATTAAAATCTGTCCACTCTTTTGAGCTATAAGCATAGACAATCGACAGACGGACATCATTCCATAAACCACTTTTTTTAAAGCTCAGGTGACCTCAATACGGATATATCCACAAAACACTCAACATAACTTTTAGATATAAATAAATATTGAGCTTGACTTGTGAGATAATATTAGATGAAACAAAACTCGAACACAAGGTCTCAAGTTATAGTTTAGTTATTGTAGCTCATGTATAACTGAGGATGGCGACTTTGTCGATGAAACGCATTTGATTAAGTAAACATAATTTTGGTGAGATATTGTGTTCGAGTTTTTGATTTATCTCATTCTTAGATAATCACATAACTTTCTCTATACATGTATATGTGAGAAAATAAAAATATACAAATTTTTGTTTCTATAACTTTTTATTTTATTTCATTAAATATATTTTCAGTCCAACAAACTATTTGATAATATTCTCTAAAGAAGAAAATAAGAATGGAAAACGTTGATGTTAACTTAAAAAACATGATAAACACTGAAGACAATGAGCGAGAGTTTGAAAGTAAACAAGATGGCGACCACAAAAAACAAAGTGCAATAAACAGACTTGAAATAAAAGTGTTGTACACGTTTTGGTTATTATTTGTCAAGAAAAAGATGAATCACGTTGGTGCACGCTTGTTTATCTAAGAGATTTAATTGAAACTTGAAAATAAATTTACCTCCTAGCTCGAACAATAAATAAAAAACTACTTAGCCTGAGTTTAAGAAATTAACCTATTATTACTTATATAGTATAAAATATGGTGATTGCCAATAATGTCGACCTCTATATTTCGACTAATATACACGTTTCATGTTTGCAGAAACCCGAAAAATTGATTTTCAACATACGGTCCTCCGTTTTCTGTACGTAAAAAACTATAGCACAGACAAAAATTATTATAGTACTGTAACATGAAATTTGGTAGATTGGATTATAGTGTGTTCATATAAAACCTTATATAAATTTAGAAATCAAATTTAAAATGTTAAAATGGAAACTCCACAAATGATTATTTTATTCCCCAGTGTATATTTTGTTAAATTAGTATATAATATACAAAACCTAACATATTTGTGGTGATTCCGTGAATTCCGAACCGATGCAAAACTATACAAATAGGTTCATATTAAGCGAGGAGCCAAGACCTCAAATATATTAATTAGGCTATGTTATATATTCAAATAGACTCCTGAAATTATTCAGTTTAAAAAATTAATATAGTTTCTGCAAGTCATAGATTTCGAATATATTATTAAGATGGGGAACTTTCCATGAATTATCCCATACTGTTCTTGGGCTATTGCTTTTGTAAATGAATCTAAAGCGATAGGCTGTTTTCAAAGAACCTACCCAAATGTGGTTCCTCCGTCAAGAAAATCAATTCATAAATGGAAAACTATGCTACCAGAAACTGTATCAGTTTCAAAAATACGATAGATTTTCTAATATAAATAATATGAAGAGCTTGCAGGTGCTACTTTACTGAACTCTCTAATCAGGTGTAATTCACTTAGAATTGTTGCATTCACTACTGGGATACCAAAATCGTCAGTTCAAAAGTATCTCAAGAAAAACTAAATGAATTTTTATAAAACACATTTAGTTCACAGACTGCTGGATGATGACCCAGACAGACGAGTGAATTTTTTGTTGGAAGGTAATTGAAAAACTTGACGAAAATGACGAGTGATATGTAGGAATTATATTCTCAGATGAAACTACATTTTACCTAACAAGATCTGTAAAAAGACATAAATTGTAATTATTATAACACACACAATCCACACATATTACACGAAGAGGGTTTAAATCAAAGGTTATAACTTTGGGCTGCCATCACTAAGGGTGGTATTTCATCGTATGACATATCTCATTAGACAATGACATGAAACAAATATGGATCAATATTTACTGATCACAAAGTTCCTCATCTAACACTCAGCCGGAGATGAGGGACTTTTTTCTAATAGTATGGATCTCTTCTTCATTCTACTAATGTGGCAAAATCAGTTTTAGATTAAAATCTTTCCAACCGTTGGATAGGTTGTGGCAGCAACTTAATTGACTGGCTTCCAAGATCCCAGACTTGACGTTTGCGATTTTTCCTATGGGTTTTTTTTAAAGAAAATGTTTATTCTCACCCTATAGCAAAATATGGTGAATTAATTAGGCTGATTAAATAGGAATTACTGTTGATACCTAGCAAATTGTTCAAAACTGCTTATGACTCTTTTTCATAGAAATGGACATCAATTCTAATAAAGGTGAAATTTGCATCATTAATAATTTATTAGTCTACTGTTTTGTTTTTTTACACATTTCAAATTATTTGAAAATCAACTATTTGTAATGGTTATGTAAATAAAATCATTTTGGTGAAAACGTACCAATATTCTGTTATCCGCCATTTTGTAACATATCTCAAATTTTATGAGTATCTGTCTAAGGTAAAACAACAAAATTCCTAACGGTTTGATCTTTTTTTTTTTTTTAATGTAGCCCCAAAACATATCGCCATCTCTCCAAAAATGCCGATTAGCGAGTTATTAATTTTTTTTTTTAAATCAATTATGCAATTGTTAAAAAAAAAAGACGTATTTTCTCAAAAGTGTCTCTACCGATTTCAAAAAATTACCATTCAGGTAATACTGATAAAAAAAACGAAAATGAACTTTGACCAACGTCTATAAAACCCGAATAAGATAAAATTCGATTTACACTTAGGATAAGTTTAAGTCACAAAGAGAGACAAGTTTTGATTCAATTTAAATGCATATATTATGTTTAAATATTTCTTTTTAAAATTTGTAAAAAGTTAATGGGGAGTGGCTCTTCCATACCACGTTATCTCCCATAAAAATATATAGACAACAAATCAATAATAAACTGCCCCAAACGCCTCCCACACTTATGGAGATTTACAGGCGATGTTTTCTTGGATCATCCTGTAGCAATTTTCATTTATTTAATTCCTCTTGTTATTTAAAAGGATAAAAACCTCTCAGTCATCATCGCCTAAAATAATTAGAACAAAAGAACTTAAAATTTTGAATCCTTTAATAGCGTCAGGCTCGGAGGAGAATAAGAGTTGAACAAGAGAGACTTGATAGGAAAAATGAAAAAAATAAATCTACTTATGAAGGGGGTGTGAGGCTACTCAGCCTCCTATGACTACTGATATTTTGTTGACTGGAGAAATATCGAACCCAAGACCAGATGAAGAAAGATCCAACTAGGCTACATCGGGATGGCCACACACGAACTCACTAAGTCAGCTTTGAGGGGATAGTCATTTTAATTTCGTGTGGCAATTAAATTTTGTGAACATACAATTTTCAGCAATGTTATTGGATAACCTAAGAAAACAATAAATCCAGCTAAGGTACCTCATGATCGCCACACCGTATTCACCATGTACCCATGAGAGGAATATTGTTTGCGCTTGAGGGTGACACAGTTAGTTGATATTTTAGAAACTATCCATTTTATGTAAGTAGCCAAAATGCACTACTCTCATTATCTTTTACAATATAGACATGTCATTGGCGCAGTTTTTTAAAAAATTATTAAAGTTTAAAAACTCCTTATTATCTCACCCTATTACAAACTTCTTCTTTTAAAAACAAAGAAATTGAAAACTCTAATTACTTGGTGATAAGTTAAAATTACCCTCATGTGAATAATTATCCGCCCGTATTGCAAGCTTTTACCAAATTTGTAAATCCAATTAAAATTATTTTCTGCATAATTTAAAAATGACTCGAAACCAGGTAACCACCTAAACAAAAAGCCATAACTTTCAGTTGTTGTACAACACAATGGCTATACGTGACCGACAGACACTCTCTAGTACACTTATATTTTGATCGCATTTCGATTTCACTCAAAGAGCTTGTATCCATTTTAACAATGAAGAACAAAGGACTTTCGCCGACGTGTCAGTAGGGCACCTTGACCTTCAAAAGAGTTTAGTAATCGGAGTTCCATTTCTTGGCTTATGGTCTAAATATTTAGATCAATAAATTATTTTTAAATGTTCGTTGATGTTGCATTTTATTTTTATCCCGTAAAGTATTATAGGAGTGTATACAGAGTGTTCGAAAATGTGGGGCAATAATTTACGTAGTGATTCCTTGGGTCAAAATAAGCAAAAAAGTTTATATAGACATATGTCCTATCTCGATTTGTTTAGCGTCTGTCTGTCTGTATGTGTTTTTTACAAAATAATTCATAACTCCTTAACGGTTTGAGTTACAGCGTTGAGATTCTGCACAAATGTTCATCTTGTTGGCCGCTATCTTTGTGCAAAATATGAACAACAAATCTTTAACCGTTTCAAAATGGCGGTTAATTTAAATATTTAAACAATGTTAAAACTGTAACAAATGTCATAAAATCACAAAAGTTGTGTTTCTTTAAAAGTGTTCATTTTGTAGGCCTACATGTTTGAAAATAAAATGATATTTATGTATTGATAATTGTGATTTCTTGATATTTGTTACAGTTTTAACATTGTTTAAATGGAAAAAAAACTGTAGGTATAGCAAGGAAGAAATTAATTTCTCTGTTATTCTTCGTCCAAAATAAGCTTAATAAGATATCGTTGGAATCTCCATAAAACTTACTACATTTTATGTGTCTTGCAATGTTTTTTTGTAAAATTAACGGGTTTCGTGAAATTGCCGTCAAATATTTAAAATAGCCACCATTTTGAAACGGTTAATGATTTGTTATTCATATTTTGCACAAATATAGCGGCCAATAAGGTGAACATTTGTGCAGAATTTCAACGCTGTAACTCAAATCGTTAAGGAGTTACGAATTATATTGTAAAAAAACACAGACAGACAGACAGACGCTAAACGAAAGGAGATAGGACATATGTCTATATAAAATTTTTTGCTTATTTTGACACAAGAAATCACTACGTAAATTATTGCCCCACATTTTTCGAACACCCTGTATATTACGTTAGTAACAGATCCTTTACTCGTTACGTTCACATTGGTGAAACAGTCCTGCAGGATCTTTTAACTATACGAATATCATACTTTCTTTAGAGGTTAAGGTTGAAATTGCATTTTGCACAAAACTGGTATTTTTAATAGAAGAGTCCCCTTATACTTTATACAAAATTTTCAAGTTCCTATTTTAATTTTTGTGGCCACTATTAGTGTTTACGTACAGACGACAACGACGACGGACGGACGGCAAATCGAAAATCAATTTTTCAGTTTCCTGATGCTATGAAACGTGAATACTATCACTAAAAAAAAACCGAAAGGTCGACATTTTTATCTGATTACTTTGTGTTTTCAAACTTTATTGGGTGAGTAATAGTATTAGGTTATTAATTGTAAATTGTTGGGATTGCTTTCATTAAAGTTTCGTTTAAATCGGTTTATAAATAGCGGTAAAATACACGCAGAGAAAATTCATTTTTTATTTCTTAAAAACTGAAACGTCTGCTCACTTATCGTAGGTCAACGCTGTTCTCGCTTTTGAAAATAGTCAAAAAAGTATTCCACCAAAAGTATAACCAATCATCAGTAATTGTTGGTGAACTAACCTAACATTAAAGCTCCGTATAGTCCGAGATTGCTCGTCGATAGGTTCGCAAATCATGACCCGAGGAAATGGCGCACTACGCACTATCCCGTTGTAATCATCAGGTCAGAGCAATGTTTCGAGGGCACTACACCGGTTAGTGTAATACTAGGGCCAGTGAACGGTAACAGCGGAATGCCTGTGTGGGTGGTGCACAATATTATCTGCTAATTTATTACAGAACAGTCACGATTTGTACAACCTGTTAAATTGTGAATTGAGAGTTGCTAGTTGTGATTTATAACTATAAGACTACTCGACTGATTTCAATGGTATTATTAGTAAATACGGAACTGACATTTACTATGCCTGTGATAAAATAATTTCTTTTTCAGGCTTATATTTATATTGTTATGGTTTTTACTAACCCAGTATACGAAGTAAATTTGGTAATCCCAAAAAATTTCGAGACCAGAAAATAAGCGAGGATCGATAAGATTCTTTTGGTCCAAGTGATAAACTATATTTTTCGTTAAACTGCAAATAATATAAGAAAACAATTTCACAAAAACTAAAATGTTATAACCTATTTACCTTCAAATCGATTGTAACAACTGTTTTAACGGTTATTTACAATCGAGAGTATCCGTTGTTTTTATAGATGCTTTACAATGATAATCGTTAATTAATTCGTATAAACGAAGTAACAGCTGATGACCTTGACCTCAGCTGATATTTTTAGGTCCCATGACTAAAAACAACAACTTTAGCATCTCAATGCACGTATTGAAAACAGCTGTTTTTGAAGCAGTGTGACGAAAACTAAATTGAAAATTTAAAAATAATAATAATAATAATAAAATAAATAAAAAATGGAGACCATTTAAACAGATTTTTTGTTCATATCTCATGTGTTATTATGTACTAAATGAGATGCAACTTTGCAGTATTCATTTCTGCATGAAATATACTCTTTCTACTATCTCAAATAGAGAAGATATTGTTTTAAAAAATGTATTTCGAACCCTCACTTCTCAGGAAAATATAATAATTGTATAGTTATTACATCCAACTGTGTGACTATAAAGGGACAACTTCAAGTATGTAGGTGTCCCTTGAAATTTAGGTGGAAAGAATCGAATTTTTATTTACCTTGTATGTGTGCTACAAAGGGAAAAACTTGTTTGGTCAATATTTAGTTATGACTATTAGGGGCCTAATGTAAAGAAATAAGTTTGTGTTGTTTTGAATATATTAGTTTTGGCACTAGCCTAACTTTTAAAAATACAAATAAACAGTGCAAAAATGTTGTACCAACTTTGTCATACCTCCAGTTACAATCGAAATACTAATATTGGTCGACAAATATGTCAGTTCGAAAGTTGTCGGTAAAAGAGTGAAAATGAACTGTGTACGCAGTCTAGTTTTTGTAGGTTATTTTAAACTACGGTACCTATTGTAGTTTAAATACATTGTTTTTTAAAAAAATGTTTCAGGAATTCAGGAACTTATTCTTCACATCAAAACCAATGAAAATTTTCACATAAACATACATCCTAAAATGGTTAGTTTTTTATCTAGCCGCCATTTTGTGATTTTAACCAATAAATCATACATTTTTAACGGTAAATTATATGACAATTTGCATACTACTTAGTGTTATAACGGCCCAATTTGAACAAAATAATCAACCTATTTCCTTTACTCATTTAAAAAGGCTTCTATTTAAACTTTTAAACATCGAATATCTCAAAATCTGTTAATTTTGGAAAATATTTTCCTTTTTTAAGGACAAAACATTTGTTTATTCTTTCTCTAGCTTAAAGGAAAACTGAGTTATCGACAAAAAACGGAAAGACATTTCAAATTTTCCGTTATATATGTTATATATGATTTTTGGTACTTACGTATTAACGCCACCGCAGCAGAAATTGTGCTAATGCGCATGCGCCAATATTTTCTTACTTTGTGATATAATTAATTATATATCACGACAGGTTTGGCCAGGTAGCTATATATATACATAAACACCTGGCCAAACCTTTCGTAAGTTTATTGAAGTTAATAATTTGAAATTAGATCATGGATAAACATGAGCTTTAAAAGTGAAGTGACGCCAATCTACATCTAAAAATTTTGCGACAAATCATAAAATGAAAGTATATGAATGATGAACAAAATGGAATTCTGCTTCCCTTAAACCAGTTTGCTCTTTATTGGCGCATGCACATTAGTGTAAGTACCTGATTTTTTAACTTTTCAAATTAAAATAACATATAAACGGCTGTTTTCACACAAAAATTACTAAGAACAATTTTAGAACCATTTTCACTAAATCCAACTATGTCTGTTTAAAGAAATCGGATAATAAATAATGAAGTGGCGCAGTCAGAGTTTATGACTTGTTTGATAACATCAGTAAAGATTATTGCATTGTTACTACAACAGGTTACTCTATGAACAGCTGTGAGTAAACTCTGTTGTAATTGTGAGTAAAAACCAATGCTAATAAAAAGTCAACCAACTAAACCAGTGAACTAAGTGTTCTTTAGTTTACACTTAAGTGTTCCTAAACACACTGTTGAAAATGTATTCAAATAAGTACATTAGCCACATTTCACTACATCATGGCAGGTAAACTTAACCTGTTTACTAACAACTCAGAAATGCCTAATATGCAACGGATTGCACATTGGAATAGCTTGGAAGCTTGAAGACTATATCAGGAACAATTTTCAAATCGAGTATTGCCTTGTCATATAACTTTTTCAGTTATACATCAAAGCCTCAAAGAGAGAGGAAGCTTAAAACATCTGAAATTCGATTGAATAATCTAACAGTACCCGAAAAAAGAAATATTATTCTGATATTTTTAGTTTAGGGCTAACTTGGACTAACATGAATAATTTGGTAGTACCTATTTGAAACAAAAGTTTAGCCTAAAATATGATTTACTTGATTCAATGAAAGTATCAACCCCAAGCCTAAAGGTAGGATGCTGTGTATCCTATCTCATATTGAAAAAGCAAATAGTTAATTAATGACAAAGACCATTGATGAGCAAAACCAGACCACAATATGGTTCCCTTGAAAATGAAGTAAAAATTAAATTGCCAATATCAAACACGATTTATTTAGATATAAAATTAACATTATATTTTAAAATCATAATAATTGTATTTTGTCATTATTGTTGTATTGCATATGTGGGCATGTCTGCACAGTTTACTAGTGTTAATATATTCTGCAAATAATAGTTATTTAAAAATCTTAAATAAATGTAAGCATTCGTATCACATAGTAGGAATAAGAAAATCTGAAAGGGCGTGATGTGATATGCAGACATGACATGTGGGAGTAAAAAAATATATTTCTTTGCGTGGGAAGATTGGAAATAAATCCACCGAACCCCCATGGGCCACTAAGCAGTGCAAGATGGAAATAACAATCAATATATGAAGCTGAATTTGTATAAGCACAGAGTAGCCTACTGGAAACTGTTAAATAAGTTTAGAGTGATGGGGTTTTTTTTATCTAGGAACACAATTAAAAATGTGTTAGTGAAGAAGTGAATTATTTAGGTAATAACTACTCTTTTCACAGTTTTTTCAGCTACCCAATTCATTTTACGATTTAAATTGTTCTTTTTAAGAGGCTACATTGAAAAGAAAAACAAAATCCATTTAAAAACACATCTGAGATGTGCAAACATAGTGATTCTTATTTCAAGTTTATGAACATTCAGCCCAAGTAGCTGTAACGATCTTTGTGTGTGGGTGTTCACTCTACTTATTAAGACAGTACATTTGCCTTTTCTTCAGATATTTTTAATTTGAGCTATTTTCCTTGATGAAATACATAAAAATGAATTTTTCATAAACAAAATCATCGACAAGCTATATTTAACTTATTTTTTTCTAATATATAAAATATAGGGTAATTTTGGTAGTCACAAATATTTTGATTTTCATTTTTTGACTATCTTCATGTTTTATGACCTTTGAAAACAAAACAAATTATTTGGATATGCCGTCCGTCCATCGCTGTTATTGTCTGTAGTAAGCATAACAGAGGTCACAAAAATTAAGATAAAACCATGAAATAATTTAGTATTTAGTGTGTTCATACAGAACCCTTCTGAAATTAAAAAAAAACTAATTGGAAATGTCAGCCATTTTAAAGTTGTTTTTTTTAAATTAACAGTTATCTAGAGTTTTTTAAACTTATAAAACACTAAATTAGATCAAAATTTGCAGATTTAAATTCTGCATGTAATGGTACCAACCCCATCTCCCTAAGATGAGAAATAGTTAAGTTATTGTAAAAAATGTAATTTGGAACCCTGACCTCTCAAGAAAATGTGGTATGAGGTCTGTTAGAGTCAAGACACTGACAGATCGAATACTTTTTAATATACATCTACAAATGTTGAGAAAGTAGTGCACAACTAATAGATTCAGAAACCTGTCTAACAAACTTACCGTACTAGGTACTTGATCTACCAATACAATTTAATGTTTTGTACAAGACCAAAAAAATAAACTTTTAGACATTACATTTAGAGGATATACTTGTGATAGATTCTATGGGGCTAGTTAAGTACAATAATGCCCCCATCAACCTGAATGGACATTTACCAGTACCAATAAATTTTCTAATCAAACTTTTGTTATCTTTAAAAAAGGTAAAATATTGGTGTAAAAGATATTTAAAAAGTATTGCCCACTCCCCAAACACAACATTTGTGGTGATTTATATTAACGTTGCTTCATTACCAATCAAATCCTTTGTTGTTGTTGTTTAACTATAGCTATATTATGATCCTGTAACCCATTTTGCTTTTTGTCCCTGAGTAAATATTACTCAAATTTGGTTCCTTGTAAATCAACGGATAGTTCTATATAGCACAGAGTGTTGGTGATATATCCTTAAGCTACTGCTGGTCACACAATGTACATTCTTCCTTCTTAAAAATTTGTATTTTGGGAAGGTGTGCAGTCAGGCAGTATCTTATCTTCTAAAGGGAGAAAAAATTGCTTGTCTGCACAACGGATCTCGAAACTCTGTCATAGAAATTCGACGAAAATTTGAGGATTACCATTTTCGACTGCCAGGAATCAATTGGCGCATTCCCCATGTCCTGGAAAATTCGTTTTCAAAGGTTTTTGGGGTCCAAGAAAATCGAAAAAATCTCATATGAAATATATGAGGAAAATTAGTGACTTCTGGTTTTTACACTTCCATTTGTTGTACTGAGCTGAAATATGGTATGAATGTTGTTCACTTGTGGTCTAAAAAGAAACAATCGTAAAAATGGAAGGATTTTAATTTTGGGGTCCCGTGGAGATAAAAATATGCTTCAAAAAAATATATTTTAGAAAATGTCATCATATTTTCTTATATATTTCGAAAACGGTAAGGAAATCGGCCAAAGTGGATGGTGATATTATGAAACTACATGAAATTTGCTACCAAAATGTTTAATGGGAATTTCCCTATGATTTAATTTAACCTAAAAATTTTGGCCCTAAATAAAATGTTTAGTTTTCGCCCTAAACATAACACGTATGCACGTTGAATATATTATTGAAATGACTTCTATGATTTTATTTACTTTTTGTGTCCCATGGGGTTTGGGGTAGTCCCAAAATTAAGTCAACTCAAAAATCCCAGCAACCTGTGTCTAATAAATAACAATTATTTTCTATTTAGAAACTTTAGTCTATTTTACCATTACAACAAAACTAACTAATGCCCTACTTATAACCGAGCTTTAGCTCGGTCTCCCGGTACTTCAATCTAAAAAGGGCAACAGCCACTTTTCATCTTTTTTTGGCAGTCATACTTCCAAACACTTCCAACAGTCCACCTTTTCCCACATGATTGGTAGTGTGTGGCTTTTCAGTATTCATACAAAAGAAATCTTTTTAGGAAGTTTTTCAGTATTCATACAAAAAAATCTTTTTAGGAAGTTTTAATCATTTTCAGTTTTAACTAACTTCGTAATTAGCAAACTAGACTGTTTATTTTGAATTTATTAAGCATACAAATTTAGCCTTCTTATACAGTACATTTTGTATTGTAGTTTTTAGAAAACTTAATTCCAACCTGTCGACCGCTATGGTTTTCTTTGCACAGCCTACACAAGACTGACTGATTATTTCCATATTTCCTTCTAAAGTATACAGGCTTTAAATACTCCTTCTAAAATATGTTTATTTACTACACTGCTCGTTACTTTAAATTGTTTAACTGTGTTATGTGATGATGGATTATCACCTTATACATGTTGAAAGTTTCTTCAAACAATTATCACCCTTTCGAACTGGTGGCACACCAAATGTACTGTGCTTTCTGCTGTACATGATTATCTATGTTAGGGGTTAGACTGAGGGATGCATCCACTATATTGTACCTATATTTCAATGTTTATACCCCTAACCAAAGTGGCATCACCTGTTACAATTCTGTCCAGGTAGTCATTCCCACTTTCATCATCAGGATCGAGAAAAGTCTTGTTTTTTGTGATGATCAGTCAACTGTTTAAGACACCCACCATTCATAAATACACACGAAAGTCTAATTTGGTTTCTGCATATAGAGTGGTTCTAGAAATCTGAGGAAAATCCTCTGAAAGCTGAGAAATTTTGAAACAGCAATTTTTACATACAGTTTGTTAAACTTTCTGACCCAATTAAGCAGTCACAACTAAATGACATTCTTTTCCATTTTTGTCAGACATTTATATATGCCCATCCTTGAAATACCTGTACCAATCTTTCACAGGACTGTCACTCATAAAAATATTGCCATAAATTTAATGTAGGCTGTGATGAATATAAGCAGTATTCTTTCTTTCGGCATGTACAAATCAAATCATTGCATGAAACTCAGAACTGAAGGAAGTTGCAATAGAAGGTTCTATTTAAATTCAATCACTTCTAGCACAACAAACCAAATAGATTGAAAATTGGTGAACATTGGTGTTAGTTATTGACTAAAACCACAAACAATGCGTTGTTATGTAACCAGTTTGAATTTAACAAATGATCAGAAGTTAATTTGTGAATAGCTCTCGGATTTGTCTCAACAGTTTAACCCTTCGCACGCTGAATAAAATTTGCCTTATTTCACCTCAACGCTGAAATACCTTTAAAAAATTTTTGTTTTTTTTTTTTCAAAGTTAATTTTTGTTTTCGTTTTGTATGTTAAAGTTTAATTTTTAAAAAAATGTCATCATTGGTTTTTGGCTACATTTAACTTTTTTTTATTACATACAACAAAGTAGTAAAAAATAGCAAAAAAAAAATTAGTTTTTATTAATTTTTGTAAATTGGAACAGTTATATTGTGAAATAATATATAAAAAATACAAGGTAATGTTAAAAAAACAAAAACAATACTTCTTCAAAACAATGCTTAAATGCAAACACGAGTCGTCGCCTATCGGACTAATGAGACTGCGAGTATAGCCGTTATCTGCTCTGTAGAAGCTATAGAATGTGTGTGCCGCCCGGCAATTCCTGACAAAATAGCATCCCCCTCCACTGCCTCGAGGCGTAGAACTTTCAACAAGACGTTTTTCTATTCCTGAATAGACAGCGGACATGCCACTGCATTCTACCGGAACTTTGGTGAACTAATTAACTAACCATAGGCTAAAATATATTTTTGCGACTTTAATCGTCATTCGCGTTTGGGTCAAAGTCTACCATTGCGGCTATACTCGTTTGCCGTGTGGGAAGGGTTAATTATGCATTCTACTCATAAAGATGTGAAAGAAAATAATTATTTTACAATTATAAGTTATTGTTTATTTTTCTATAAAAAATATGTTATCATATTTCACATCTTACTCAACATTTTTAGATATTGTTTGGTATAGTCATTTTATTAATAAACAAATAAGCATTATCACAAAAGCTTCAACTAATAGATCAAGCCATCCCACCAGAAGACAAGACTAAGAATTTTCAAGAACTGGGTCAGTTATAATAAATGAATTACGCACATTTTCTAGTTTATGATGTTAGAATATGGTAATCTTAAAAATTGAATAACAAACCTTTCATGACAAATAATTTAAATGCAATATTAATACTATTTTAAAGTGTGGTATATAAAAATAATACTGTACAAATTATGATAACAACAAAGAACAATACAATGTTTTAATAAGAAAGCGAATTTACAAACCATATGGCATATCCAAATCTATTCGAGAAGATAGAATGTTTATAAAACATTTTATCCATCCATAGTGTCTTTTTCAAAACTTGATAAGACATTTTCAAATTCCCACTCTGAAATATTGTGCACTTTAGGCAAGTATTTATTTTGTAGTAAAAGTAAAACATTTTTTAGTCATCATTATTGTCATGAAGACGAAGAAACTTGACGTTGCTTAGCTTCGGTCAAGGCTCTGGATTCATGAATATACACAGCAAATTTCATACCCTGTAAATTAAACAACAAATTCAGTATTTCATCATATTGTGCAAAATTATATGGAGTGGTTATTAATCCTATTTTTAAACAGTAACTCCTATGATTCCTGAGTTGTTTGTGTAGAGGCAGGCTCTTTGCCTGGATTTTTCTAGAAGAAATTCATCAAAATAATATTAATTTGTTTTGATATTGTAGAACAGACAAAATAATATTGAAATTACCATTACAATTACAATTACAGTGATACAAATATATATGAAAATTTGGCTTTTATATGTTTTATTTTTTCAATTGCCTTATAAATATTACTTAGGATGTAACAAGAGTCACTAATGTCACTCTAATAATCAGACAAATTACAGAAACCTCTTTTTGTAAAATATTCTCTTATCTAAATTGGTTCACCTGTTCGGGCTGTAAAGAATTTATTGTACAGATGGCAGACGAACATCATCCCAAATAACCACTAAGCAAAAACTCAACATCGATTTTTAAACCCATTAAATAATTTTCTCTACATATGTATATGTGAGAAAGTAAAATTAGATGAAAATGAATAATGATTAAAATAAAAATACTATCATTAAGGTTACTAATCTTCTGTAAATGTACCTGGTTTTTAGCTGCTCGTACGAATCCCTCATTAGCAGTCACTGTAAGAGCTCTCATCATGTGACCTGTGCCAAATATTACGACAGACCTTGATTTTATCTTTCCTCCAACTTTAAGACAACTAAATGGAATATCAGGTACAACTGTGACAAGTGTCATTAATTCTGCTGCACGTTCTTTCTCACCTGTTCCTCCCAGTGTACCCACAATTGTTTCAAAATCTTGAGCAGCTGTTGCACAACAGTATAGCTGTTTCCCTGCAGATTAGCAGCACAGTGAAAAGAAAGAGGTACAAAACAATACAATTATAACAACTAGAACAGGCAAATTTAACTCAATTATCTGCAGAGTATTTTTAGAGTAGCTTGTAAGGGTTTCTTTTAAAATCTATAAAACAAGTTTACAATAACACAAATCAGACTTAATCTGTAATTTTCTTCAGGAAAGAATGTAGCTCAAAACTAGACTAATAAAAACATTAATAACTCAACATTTACTTAAAAAATTACATTTTTGAATGCAAAAAAAATTAAAACTTTTGGTGAATTTAACAAATTTGAAAAAAAAAATCTAAAATATACAAAAGAACGATTTTATGGTATTCTAGAAATGAAAAAATTGACAAGTTTATTACTAATGTCAATTTTGATATACAAATATATATTTATTTGATATTTTAAAGAGAAATATCAAAAAAATATATACAAATGTCAAAATCATCATCATTTTTTGTATAAGGGAAACATAAAAAGATATAGCTAAATCCTATACAGTATCGTTGCATGTTTATCTGAACCCATAGTAGTCCAAACAGCCTTGTGCCATTATGAAGTTGTCATGTTGCAACTTTTTGATTTAAGAGCTATTTGCTCAACTCACTAGGTCAGTTCTGAGATATGTGTACTGTCTACTGTGCAAGGAAGTAGTTTTTCCCTTTGCTAGGTGTGTTATAGTTTGCATTGAATTTTGTTTTTAAGTGTACATATTATGTAATGAATTTGTGTTTTGCTGATTTTTGTTTTTAGACATTCCATTGATCATTCGAAGAACTCGAGCAAACACATATTCAGATTAACGTAACTTCACTATATGTATATATATATATATAATTTTATATAGAACAGTATCTAAAACAATACAATGCTATTAGATCGAAAATTAGTTTTAGATAAATGTTCACTATATAAAATGAAATCGCGAATATCACTTAAAATTAATGTCCATCTGCTATTTTCATAAAATGAACTAAACACTCAATTAAAAGATATTACAAAGTATTTTGAAGTAATGGTTACTCAAAAATAGGAAGAATTGAACATAAATAACATATACACAATACAGATTTCATAGACTAAGCATTTGTAGCAAAACAACACAACACATAAGACACATCAAACAACAACTGACTTGGTACGAAAAACAATCCATTCCTAAGAAAATTTCTTTCATTCTAAAATATACAAAATATCCTTTAATTATTTTACAGTGAATGGTATTAGATTGATAAAATAATACCAAAGTTTATAAAAAATGAATATAAAAAAATAGTTTTAAATGACAAATTTCATAGATTGTCAATTAAATGACTACTTATAAACAATGAATTTCGTCATTTATTAGTTCTAAGACTGAGATAATTTATAAGTCTGGCTAATAACTTACTATTTGTTGCATATTCTCTGGAGCTGATTCACACTTAAACTTATCTTTCAAACCATTCAAAAAAATATATTTGTACAAAAAACAACCTTTATGCATCTAAAACTTTATAATTGTGTTTTCATAGCTTTAACACCTGACACCTTTTTTACTGTAGATTTGCTATTCATTTGATTCTGTGGTTTATTAAAGTTACTCTGTATGAATACAAGTGATTTTTTTTTTAAATGGACCTTAAAAGTTAACATTTTTAGAAGAAAATTATATTGTTTTTTTTTTCATTTATTAAAACCTGAAACCATCTCTGGTATCTCTTTTTCTTGAAATGTGATTTAAATAGGAGTTGTTTGTCATCATTTAACAATTTCACTCCTTTAAAAGTAAATTTAAAAAATATTATATATATTGATTTTGAAGCAATCCTGTTTCCCAATCATCAAAAGACAAAGTACCTACATTAATATTAACAGAACACCAAGATGTGAAATATCACATTAGTAATTACAATGGAGGATGGACCGAAGGCCAGTGCCTTTTTAATGATAAGTGTCAAATCACCACCTTTGGAGCAAAGGTCAGCTGGTATGCAGAACCCAACATTCGAGAGGAAGCAAGAGTTTTTGGTAAACAAAAATGTCAATTAGATTAGTGGTTGCAAACAGGTTAGGCTAGGTTATTAAATATATAATAATATTAAAATCGGACAATATAACCATAATGTATATTGTTCCCAAATTGGGTTTCTATTTATTCTATTTAGACAGGAAATGTGACTATTCTGGGAATATCTTATCTCCCCTCTTATCTAATGGCTTTTCTAGATCAACCCTCACTCCGCTAAATGCAAAATAACCTGGATTACCCTCAGAAAATTTTGGATCAGCTGACCTTTATTTCTATGCTGAATTACAACTGAGGATCACAAACATTAACAATAAAACCATAGAAGAGAAATAAAATGATCTATTATTAGTGAAAACAGTTGTTATACAGTGATACAAATATTCTAAGATAAAAAAATGTTGAAGACAACTTTAAAATCAAAATGTACAGACCAATTGTTAGTTGTGAGACAGATAGCAAAAGAAATGCTGAGATGCTCAGAGCTTTTGAAAGGAAGGATTATGCGGCGGTTAATGGAAATGGATTATTACATTGCAGGATGAATATAAAATAAATGGACTGCTATAAAAGCTCAAAAACTTGCTTCACTAGGACATGATATCCTCATGGTTAGCAACAGAGGAGCTAATAAAATAATGGAAGTAGTAACCAGTGTGTATAAGAAACATCAGAAGACCGAAAAAAAGAGTGGATGGATGTTATTGAAGATTGTATAACTATTTCATATTTATAGCTTTGATTATTTACAAATTTTGTGTTTATAGTGATTCAATGAGTACACTAAACACAATTTTTGTATGAGATAGACAGCAAGATTGGGTTTTTAGGCTGGTAATTACAAAAAAAATACATAAATTTGTATAAATTATGGGAAATCCATAACCTCAACATCCTGTTACTTGGTTCTAGGCCTAGTTCTATAAGAAATTCAGTCTTACCAAATTACTGTACACTCACCTACATCAAATTATCATCATCACCATCAATTTCAAAATTAAATTCTGCCACTAAAAAAATCCACATAATTTTACAAACTATCAAATAACGAAAATACTATCAACTAAAATAGTAATAAATACTCTAAATAAAAACAATTAATTATAAAACACACAGTCATTTACTACAAATTTAATTCACTGGGCCTAAGGTTCAATGTATTAAGTGAGCAGTAAGACCGCTGATCATACAATGGAACAGTCCAATTCAATATCTGCTTACTGACAAGTTGTTTTTATCAAACAATTAATTGTTTGTTCTCATTTCAATCACATTTACAATATATGTTATTTTAATGTAGAACTTTGAAAATCTGATTCACAACTTTTCCTTTTCGGTAGTTACATAATTGACACTATATCATTGGTCAGTTCTAAAAGGGTTAAATTGCCTTTCCAAGGTATAATTTTTGAAGAAAATAATTGTAGTTACTAAAATCTCTGCTCAGAATTACCCTTACCTTGAAACAATTTATCAAGTTGTGGTTTAACTGGACGTAATCTTTCCCATGAAGCTTGTTGACTAAGCAAAGGATCATCAAATTCGTAATTAGATCCTCCATTTGTAAGTGCAGAGACAAATGCAATCATTGTTGTTATGTCTAAATTTAATTTAGACACTTCACTGGAAAAGACAAACCCATATTGTAAATATGTAAAAGCAAAATACATACTTCAGGTTTAATATTGGTTAAGTCATAATCTCTGAAACTACTACAGATATAAAATAGGTTTATTTAATTGGTAAAATTAAAATGATCATGTACAGCTAAGAATGATAGTCCTTAGTCACAGTACCTTGTGTATAGCCAAGGAATGTTAATCATTGTACCTTGTATATAGGTAAGGAATGTTAGTAGCCGTACATTATGTACAGCTAAGGAATGCTAGTCGTTGTATATTATGTACAGTTAAGAAATGTTAATCACCGTACCTTGTGTACAGCTAAGGAATGTTAGTCGCCATAGCCTATGGACAGCTAAGGAACATTAGTCAGTTACTTTTTTGTTATTGTTAGAAATACAATTATAGTAAAAAAAAATACAGATAAAGTTAATTTTTATAACATGATTTTTCAATTATAATGGATGAGACCAGACAACAAGAAACATTTACATACCCTAGAAGAAAAATTATTTCCAGACAAATAAAACAATGTTCATTGTTGGTGTCCAAGTCAATAATGATTAACAATTAATAAGTACTGTAGTAATAAATTACCTCATTTGTTCCGTCATGTGACTTAAATTTGTTTTCTTCTCAAGGTGCGTTTCGGAGTCGGGACTCCATCTTCAGTTACTATAATGGAGTCCCGACTCCGAAACGCGTCTTGAGAACAAGACAAATTTAAGTCACATGACGGAACAAATGAGGTAATTTATTACTACTTATTAATTGTTAAATAAAACAATACGTAAAAATTGGTGCAATAACATACAGTTTTAAACAAGCAGTTTATATGAACATGCTATCAATACATGGTGCCACTTTTCATAATTTTTCATAGCATATTCATATAAAACAAATATTTTCCTTAATATTTACAAAATTAGGAAAGTTATAAGTTCTATAAAGGGTCAAACTTCTGAACCTTTATCGTTCAAGAACTTTTTTTGTATGAAATTGTGTCACATATCATTTAAACAATTGGAAGTTATGCTCACACTGTATGTTAAAAATACTTAGAGTGTGCCACAAAAACAAGCAACTTGAAAGTGCTCTCATTTTTCTCACACTATTCATAGATGAAAAAAAAAAATTTTTAAAGCTACAGTGTCTAGTGGTAAGGAGATATGGGGGAACTCACATTATGCCAGAATCAAAACAATCAATCGAGTGGAAGCATACCAAATCTCAAAAAAAGAAGAAATTCAAGCAAACAATTTCTACCCTGAAGATCATGTGGATCAGTTTCTAGGACAGTAAGGGAGTTTTTCTTGTTGATTTTTTAATGCTAAGTACAACCATTAAGTCTTTGTAAGAGATTAAAGAAATTATGTTGTGGAATCTAAAATAAAGCCGAGTCATATTTAGTCAAAATGTAGTGTTGCTTCACGATAATTCTACACTACACACTATTAGCGTGTGATCTCATCACATCATTTGGCTGCAAAGAAATGGACAATCCCCCACCCCCTCTATAGCCTAGATCTAGCATTATGGACTTCAATGTCCTTGTTGGTCACATCAGAGCTATGATGTCAAACGACCCTCAGACTAGGAGTGTGTCTGGTATAATGGGTGTGTCTTCCCTTCTACTTGCATCTCTAACCTGACTTGACTGTACAACCCATTCTAAGAAAAGTAGGTACACAAATTACTGCTTAGCTAAATTTAATTCTTAAGTTTAAGTAAAAGTTAATTCTTAAAAGTATAATTGTGTAAACATTTTATTCTTATTACACCGATAAAAGAAATGAAAGTAGGGTCGGCATTAACACAGAAGCATTTGAGGTCTATACCTTTTTTTATTGGAGTTGTACCTCTGAAAGGTAATGCAACAAAGGAAGTGCGGGGGCCTCTTATTTCCTCTCCATCCCATACCCATTCCTACCTTGAGGATACTGTAACATTGGCTATATTCACAGACAGAATCAATTGTCAGAAGAGAGTATTTATAAACTGGTTCCACACTACAAAAAAATAATTTAAAGAGTGGAATTTATTTTAATAGTAAAATTGTTTAAAAATAGATTGTCATTATTTTTTAATAGCCTAACAGTACTTGCCGAACATGCTTCAAATTGCATTAGGAAGTGGTTGTTCTAAAATAACCTATTTTTAAAGGCTGTAAAAATAGGAGTAGGCTAAGCAATTTACAATGTATACAATCTTTTCTGTGTTGACAAATTTATGATTTTTAAAGAATTATTTTGAATTTGATATTTATTTTTCCATAAGTATTACTGAAAACTACTTTTACCATTAATTTTTAATTTACTTACAAACAACTATGAAACACAAATTTATAAACTTTACTAATATTACCTTTTTATTGTATCAGGTTCTATAGTAGGTAAACTGTCCAATTTGTAAGAAGTAGTTTCTTCTGAACTCTCACTTGAGCCATCATCACATTCTATAAATTCGTCTTCTAACCTTTCACCCATTACAGTGACTCCAATTCTTTCCAACTCCAAAGCTAACCAATTACCAATTCCAGAGGCAAAATGGAAAACTACCTTTAACACACCACAAACTATGTTTTAATAAGGACAGTAAAAGACAACTGTCATGAAAGTTGTAAAAGACAAATGAAGCTCTCATGTGAAGCTTCATGACCACATTTATGGTCATATTATGATTTTTAGAAAAAAATATTGTATATTTTATTGTGCAAATCAAATCTTGTGATTATTTTATATAAATTTTAAAGCTGTATACAATGAACTCTATTATAAGACCTACAAATACAAATCAATTACTGAAAAAGTATTATTTTGTGATAGATTGTTTGGTTAATTAACCCTTTACTGTTGGTACGGGTGGGAGTGTGTTGGTTTGTATTCAAATACCCAAGCCACATTATATTTTCAGTTTAACCCTGCACTGCAAAGAATCAAAAATAAATTATTCTCTTCGGTAAAGTCAGTAAATTTTTTAAATAGTTAGTCTTCCAATTCTATACAACTTTTAACTCTGCCATGATATTTATATACATGATAAAAACCAAATATATTTAAAGCCTATGAAAAAAATGTACAAGTAAAATTGATTTATTTGAAGAATAAATTTTGGATCAACTAAAAAAGCATAATAAAGTCATACAATAAAAAGTTTTAGTTAATTTTTTTTTTCTTTTTCTATATTTTGCTACCATAATTGGCAGTTTCAACAAAATATTTTTAATCCATTTCTAACATTCAAGCTACAACTAAAGTTTTAAAAACTATTATTTACATTAACAATTTTAGATGAATTGGCGCATTATAACATTTTTGACCTTATTTTAAGCCCCCAACAACATCTGTTGGTATTTTTAATAGAAAGTATGTTAATTTAAAAAGTTCCATATCGTCTTAAATGTAATATTATACTAAATCTTGTTTAAAATCAAAATGGTTGTAAATAAATAATATTTTCAGATTTACCTAAAACATTAATATATTTAAAATATTAATACATTTAAATTAATAAACCTAATCTTGGATGCCTTATCTAACACCGTGTATAAGTTTACATTATTTTTATTTTATTTTTTTAATGAAACAAGAAGTAAAAAGAAGAAAATTATACAAATAGTAAAAGATTGAGTAAATTATTTCAGGCTGTTCAGCTATTTGTCAGATGATACACTCATCCAGTAATTAATTGAATGGTGTGACATTGGCTAATTAAGACAATCTGTTGAATGTGACTATTTATTTTTTTAATAAAAATAAATAAATTAACTCTAAAACTACAAACCAATTTTGAAATTAATACAATTATACAACAATGATTTAAAAAATTACAGTTTTAAAATTTAACAAGCACTGAAAACAACCCGTTTTATATACAGAATGCTCAAAAAGTCAGTATAAGGCGCTTTCATTTTTGAACAGGTTTTTTGAAACTCATGGAAAGTTTGCGGGACAATACCATTGTAAATACAGCTACCTTTGTAAGTAAAATTTGTTCCCCCTTGAAAATTATCAGGCCATGGAGGGCGGAGGTATACATTTTTTTAATGTATAGGTATAGCTTGTGACACATTATTTAAAAGCTTATTAAAAAACAAATACATAGGTGCAGTTCAATGTGATGATTGGTAACAAAGTGGTGGATGGTGAAAGTTTAATGAAAATAAAAGACGTAATTGCTAGTAAGTAAAAGTTATCAAATAATATTAACGCTTGGAGCACACCAGTTTGATGATTTATAAAGATAAATTGAACAGTACTCATTCAACCTTTTATTGGAACAGCCCAATTACAATTCCTAAAGTTCTGATTTCTTCTGCACTTTGAACCTTCTAGATCCTTCTAATACCAGCATTAGTTATTTCAGTTGTTTATTTGGGTTTAGACAGAACAGTTGTGTGTTTTGTTATTAACACTAACTAAACAATGAATCGGTCTGGTGAAGACAAAGTAGAAATGATCTTTCTGTATGGCCAAGCGTTGAGGAATTATTCTATGCTTGTTTAATAATGCACATACGGAGAGACCACATACAGTAAGTTACATGTCGAAATTAGTGAATAAATTAAAAAACACTTTCAGTTTAAAAGATACTCTTCGAAGTGGAAGACCACTAAAGATGTTTAGTGAAGAAAATCAAGTTTATGTCCTTGGACAAGTTTTGATAGAACCTAATTTGTCAATTCGTAACATTTTGACAGAAACTGGTCTTTCTTAAGTAGCAGTACAAAAAATCTTAAAGTTGAACAGGTTTCATCCATATAAAATACAAGTACTACATGAACTAAATGAAGATGTTCTTGATGGAAGATTGGAGTTCTGTGAAACAATACTAAACGTGATGGGCCAGAATGTAGAAAATTTTCTAAGATGCATTTGTTTCAGTGATGAATCATCTTATTCATTACATGAGACAGTCAGCCGACATAATTCAATGTATTGGTCTGATTGGTTACACGAAGGACAAACTCGGAAACCACCGAATCCAAATGTTTGGGTTGACATTTATAGCGATCACATTATCGAACCAATTTTTATAAATGGACAAAAGTATTTAGACATGTTAGGAAATGAAATTATTCCTGCATTGAGGGCTACAAATGAGGCAAACATTATTGAGAATGTAATCTTTCAATAAGATGAGGCATCGCCCCATTTAAACGTTAGGCAATACTTAAACTGGAAACGTTAGGCTGGGAGGTGGATTGGCCAGCAAAGTTCCACTACCTCTCGCCCTTAGATTTCTTTCTATAGGAATACATCAAAAGTAAAGTTTACAAAACCAAGCCTGAAAGTATAGAAAACTCCACAGGCTCTAGATAATGTAAGAAGGGCTTTTCATCAGCGTCTTTATTACTGTAAAGAAACAGTGGATGACCACTTTGAAAACTTAATTTAACAAGGTAGGCTAATGATTTCAATAATTTTCTTTCGTTATTAATAACGGTAATTATACTTGAAAAGAAGTCTCTCTCAATATTCTCTTTTATTTTCTTTAAACTTTACCATCTACCATTTTGTTACCAATCATTGTAATGAACTATAAACAAAGGTAGCTATTAAATTGTTGTCCCACAAGTTTTCATTTATTTTTAATGTTGTATCTAAACCCATTCAAAAATGAAACACCCTTATACTGATTATTTGATACATATATATCGATACATAACCCTTACATATACAATAAGGTATATATATATATATATACCTACTACAAAAATGAATCAAACAATATACCATACACTTCAATTAAATAAGATACATCAATGTTATATAATTGTATTCTTTTGTAGTTATGTTGTACACCAAATTACTTAACACAAGTTTAAAATATTAGAAATCAAATAGAAAGGGTTAAGGCACATTATTTTATTAATTTATATGCCTAATAAAAATAAACATTTCAATATCAATTTTATATATTGTTTTATATTTCAATACGTAAAGTAGGAAATTTGTATGAGACTGGTCAATCGTTTTTTTTTTGTTTTTTTTAATTTTTTTATTCAGAGCTTCTACAAAATTGATCTAAAGTCCAACTTTGTAACGTGAGGGCACCTCGTGGCCTACATTTGGCAAACAGGTTTGAAAACAAATCATGTGTGTAATTTTGGCACATCTAACTCACACTGATTAACTATTAATTATCTAATACTGTGTAATAAAATAACCTTAATAAATTATCGCCCAATTACACACCAAATCATGTCGAATTTGGCCCAAACAGGCCTCATGAAGTACATGATATTAATTCTATGAATTTACACTTTGGTGTTAACCACCACGACCACCCCCAAAGTATCTGTAGCCACAATGATGGTTAATTAGCCAGCCATAATTGATTTATATGACTTTATATATACTCAAAAACTGAAACAGGGACCACCTAACACTTGAGGTTGGGAGATTACATACTGCACAGTTTCTTCAATCAGCTGATGGCAGTTCAATCAGTTTCCTGATTTTCTAGCCATTCGTTTAGGAAGTGAAGGAATCCGAATGGTTCCAAGCTCTTCAAATATATCAATAAAACCTCGAGATGGTATACAACTTTTAATAAGGTAAACATAGTTAATATTGTTAATACTCTTTAAAATCAGGTAGGTCTTTACTAAAAGGGACAAGATTAATTAAAATTAGATTTATTTTTTAGCTGAACAGCCTATATGAATTTTAGTATTGACAGATAAATTATTAGATTAACCTTGTCAGTACCAGAGGTGGTCTGAAATGATGAGGGTGTTGCTGAGCACAGTTCACATACTCTGCGGCCTGATCCAATATTGTTTTTTGTCCAAAGTCCCCACCACCTAAACAAAAATCAAAACCAATATATTAGTTTATAAGACACAAATTAAGAAATAAGCAGTTTTTATAGAGTGTACATGCTGGTTGAATTTAATGGCGAAAAATTATGAAATCTGTTACTACCTACCTTAATTTGAAAGAGTTATTATATTTGATGTTGAAAGTTAAATATGTATATATAGAGTTAAAAAACCAGAAATAGTAAAGGAACTAGAGGTCTGGGAAGGTAACTATATATATATACGTGTGTGTGTGTGTGTGTGTGTGTGTGTGTGTGTGTGTGTGTGTGTGTGTGTGTGTGTGTGTGTGGTTACCTAACCAGAACTTCAGTTCATTTACTAGGTATATACAGTATTGTTTATGTAAGCATAAATAAGCAGGATATTTCTTATCTTAAAACAAACTTTACAGTTCAATGCATAAAGGTCCAAATCTAGCATGGATTCAAGAAGGCCTAATCCAAGTATTTTGTTTGTTTAACAAGACAAACAGATAAATCCGGTAGTTTTGTTGGTTTCCAAGTGGTTGTATGGACTGGTCAGATGAATTTTGTTTTTTCTATAAAAAGGACATTCATTGTGAAAATAATTGTGTGCGTTCTAACTATATATTCATAAATATATATTGCACATTATCAAGCAAGTGTAATGTTTTTTATATTACAACTCAAGTTATTAACTGTCGTCAGTATCAGTTAAACCTACTATTTTCTAATAAGTGTAAAAATAGTGTACTCCTGCTGTTCACACATAACGGCATCATAACTACTTCATGAGGTTACGATGACAACAAAAGGTCAGACGGTATTTTCTTATGTTTGAAGCTCATTCCCGGAGAACATTGGTATTTCTCTTTAAAACATTATATCATAAACAGTACTAAATTATTTATGTTGTCTCTGTTAAATTGTAAAAGTTTGTTTTGTTTGACTTCTTATAACATTGTGAATTCATTTTATTTCTGTTTAAATTAGAGGAAAGTAAAGTTCAGTTGAATCATTTATGTAAAGCAGCTCCTATTAATTTCATGTTTTGTTTTATTTTATTTTAATAAGGTTGTATCTTTTATAACCAAATATCTATCAATTATACATTTGGGAATACATTGCTGAATCAAAGTTAATTAATTCCTTCTATTATTCCTAGTGATGCGGTTAGGGTGCTAAGTTCACTAGTTAAGATTTTTTTAAAAATAATAAAAAAATTCTATTGCTTCCACTGCTTAGCTTTAGCATCCTATTTTGCGTTTATTTTTGCCACGCCTAAACAGTATATATACCTTATGACCTGCCGAGACCTAGTTCGCATGATTCTAAATTCATATTAAATAGTGATATTAACCTGTCAAAAGACATGTAATACACATGCATCTAACAATACTCTATTATCTTCCCTCCGAGTAATGTATGAAACCTAGACCCATAGGCTCATTGTGTAAGCAGAAATCGAATGCATACTGGCATATTGCTTATTTGTGACAAAAATAATGTATTTTGGTTATAATATATTTTGACAAGTGTCTTGTGACATCAAATATGATCTACTTCTTTCAAATTTGAAAACAACTGAAAATTAGATTAATAATTGTACAAATAGTACATATATTACAAATAGTAAGTAATTGTTTATTTAAAAGTAACTGCTAATTTGGGAATTTTTTTTTATCATCTACTACATCCCTTGCTTCTTAAAAATAAATAAAATTTTCATTGTGGAGGTCACTTTTTTTTATTGAAAAATTACAATTTACAAACCTTCTAAACGACGGGTTTATAGGTTATATATGTTCACAGGACTAATGTTCACATTCATGTCTGATACGTTAATTAAAATTTCAATGGTTATATCTGAGATCACAGATCACACTGTCAATCTTTCATATTAATAACATTAACTTTAATAAATGTATGAAAGGTTTGGTTAGGTGGTTTTATATAGCCACCTGGCCAAACCTTTCGTGACATACAATAATTATATATATATATATATATATATATATATATATATCGCCACCTGGCTAAACCTGTCATGCCATATAAATAGATATCTAGCGTAGTCAATGTGTAATGTGCATGCGTCTAACCATACTGTAACGAAAAGGTGCTGACTAGGGTCAGTGAACAGCAAGCCATCAATTTGACAAGAAATAAAAGAGTTGACAGCTCATGTACAAGCCCATACTTCAAAAAAAAAAACTGAAGGGATTAAGGGCAAGGAACTCATTTAGAGATACGTTAGAGTAAGGAGAGGTCAACGGAGAAAGTTTAAATTAACCAATAGGGATGAAAGCGCCACTTTCTAAATTCCAGTAAACTTTGAATCCCACCAATAAAAAATAAAGTCGTGTTGTGACTGTTGAAAATGAGGAAATTAAAAATATAGGTCCAAGAGAAAGCAACAGGGGAGTTCTTCAAGATATTTTGTACAAGGTTGTTCTGCGAAGTTTTTGGTACAAGGTTGTTCTACTAGATTGTTGTTCATAAAATTTTGTTAAAACTTTTATAATATATTGTAAAATCTTCTGGGAAATTGGTAAACATTTGAATCTAATCGCGAAGAATATTAAATTTAAAAAAGTTACGTCGATATTGAAGTGTTTTAATTAAAAGAAATTAGGCTACATGGAGAAGTGAGTTAGTTAAAGTAAAAGAAATACGTCGAACAGTTTAATAAAAATTAAAAGAAATACGTCGAACAGTGAATTAGTTAAAGTTAAAGAATACGTCGTAAAGTGAATATAGTCAGTGAAAAGTTAATAAATGAAATATCAACGTCGAGAATAAGAAGAGGAATTCTGCGAGAAATCAACATGAGTTCGCCAGATTACCAGACCAGAATATAGCTTTGCGAGAACAAAGGAGATTATTGGACACCAAAACAACATTGAGTTATCCGCTGGAACAACCACCAAGACAATCACGATTCGGATTGTGAAAGGACTTCAGATTCAATAAGTAGACTGTGAAAATTTGTATAAATAATTAACCACCAACAACATTGTGATTCAGTAACTTAAGTTTAAATTATAGTCACCAAAGAACCACACAAACGAGAGGGAGATTTTATTCTATTTTAATTTTAAATAAATCTTTAAATAATACAAGCTAGTATAATACAAGGCAGTAAATTAATTAAATTGGGCGCATAATTACTAAAAGAAATTACAGTAAAATTAAATTCATTATAAATAAATCAGACTAATAACAATTTTGATACACTCTTTGTTTCTTTTCTAATTGTTAAGGAAGCATTGTATAATCTTATTAGATTGTGTTTAATTGTCATTGTGATTTATTTCAGGTATTTTCATTTGTTTAGGTTAAGAAATATTATTGTTATTTCATTTGTTAAATTAAGGAATTAGACAATTGCTGTATTTAGATAAGTGCATCCTTAGCAAATCAAAATTAAATTAAAATTAATTGTGAAAAATTATTATAATAAAAAAATAGAAAGAGATTGTAACAATAAAAATCATTTGCATTAAAAAAACACCAGAAGCGTCTTTGTTATAATACACTATTCTCATTGCTATTATGTATAACCTATAAACCTGTTGATTGTAATTTGTAATTGTAATTTTTCAGTGAAAAAAAGTGACCTCCACAATGAAAACATTACTTATTCTTAAGAAGTAAGGTATATAGCCTAGTAGATGATAAAAAAAAAATCCTGAAAATTAGCAGTTTTACCTTTATGTAATCAAATACCAAATTGTAAAATGAACTTATTTCTTCAAGTTGCCTATTACGTATAAAGCAATTCCCTTTTCTCAAAAACTTAAAATTTAATAAGATGTAATAAAATGTCAGTACCCACAGATATTCGACTTAAAGCTGCAGCATTTCGTGCAATGACTTTAGTCCATTTATGCCCATTTTCTGACACTATATCTACACATATACGTTTACTAGTTCCATTGTCTAGCTGAACTGTAAGTGTTTCTAAAATCGAAGTACATTCCTTCTCTTGTAAAGCACAAGATACCATTGCTTCGAAGTGATGAAGGTTTGTGCAGTGTAAATGTTCTTTTTTCATCAATCCAGAATTCATAACCTGAAAAAGCAATTGCATAATGTTGCAATAAACACAAATAGGGTAGCCTAACATACACATAATTTTATTCTATACCTGAAAAAGATTCCTGTACTAAAGTTATTGGTAAAAATGAGTTGTGATTGTTTTTATTCATATCGTAAAATAAGCTCTATATTCAAGAACTGAAAAAATTTTTTGAAGATAATTAGAATAATTTTCTTTGAATTAAGCAAAACTAAATGTTTTAAACCTTTCACATTTTCTCCCGAGTAAACCAGTAAACTGCTTTGACATTAGAAATCAGTGGTGATATTTACTTAAAGGTAGCGCCTTATTTTCCGGCTTTTTTTATCGTCTACTACATACCTTACTTCTTAAGAATAAATAATGTTTTCCTTCCGCAGATCACTATTTTTCACTGAAAAATCACAATCTAAAAACTATCAAATCTTACTTATTTATAGGTTAGACATGGCAAATGTTCACCTTTAAGTCTCATATGTTATTAAAGATATTTCAATCTATAATATCCATTATCACAAATATTATAGGCCTATATATAGCTATCTGACCAAACCCATTGTCGTGATATATAATTATATCACAAAGTAAGCAAATTATTAACTTCAATAAACATATGAAAGATAACCTGGACAAACCTGTTATGATATGAAATAGTGATCTAGCGTTGTCTCATTGTATAATGTGCATGTGTCAAACCATACACTGCATTACCATTATGTTTTAACCCATAAATACGTCAGATTATGTAGTTTTTAGATTGTGAATTTTAAGTGAAAAATAGTGATCTGTGCAAAGGAAAACATTATTTATTCTTAAGAAGTCAGCTATGTAGTAGATGATAAAAAATAATAAATCCAGAAAATAAGGCACCACCTTTAAGTAAACAATTACCAAAATTAGTAAATATAACCATATAAGGAGTGATGTTATTAGATCTTTGTTAGTAATAATAACTCACTTGTGGCGGTTTACTGCTAATAACCTACTAACAAAAAAGTTTACTTGAATGACAAAATGTATGTAGTTTTTTTTTGGTAATTATATAGCAGAGCTGCCTCACTTCAAAATCAATTTTAAAGGTTTTATTCGTCAAATAAATGTTGGAAAAATATTTTACTATCGAAAAAAAGTGTCGGAAAGATGATTACATAACATAATTTCACAAGATTACACAAGAAAATCTTAATCAGAGTCAAATTCTGCTGTAAATTCAGTAGATGAGGAATTTATTGAATTTAAATGTATTTCACTCGTAATTCGCCATAAATGATGAAAACAAGTAGCCTATTATACTCATTGTACTTTCTCTTAAACATAAATTCGGCTATATGGCCATGGAAATGTTGTTTTGAATTTCCATATCGCAGCACATTTCCTCGCACCTCCCTCCATTGACGTTCAATTGTCTGCGTATGTGCTTCAGTGTACGCATATGTAGGGCTGTATTATTATATGTCACGAAAGGTTTGGCCAGGTTGCTATATATATATATATATATATATATATATAACCACCTGGCCAAACCTTCCGTACGTTTATTGAAGTGAATGTCATGAGTATGAAAGATAACACAGAGTTAATTTTTTCACGAAAAAACTACTTGTGTAATTGTATTATTGTATTATGTAATCATCTTTCCGACACTTTTTTTCGATAATAAAATATTTTTCCAACATTTATTTGACGAATAAAACCCATAAAAATTGATTTTGAAGTGAGGCAGCTCTGCTATATAATTACCTTTTTTTTTTAATCTTACAAGCAGGTTAACTAGAGATATAGGCTACCTCTAAACAAGTACCTCCTTAAATAGTATTGATCCTTTGGATAATATTGACTCAAATAACTTACATACTCATATGGAGTAACATGTACCTTTGTTAAAAATATTATTTCTTGCTTAATTTTCTTCTTGAGTTTCTCCCTACCATTAACCTTGGTGTTAAAATGACAAGAAACTTGTTTTAATAAACTATTTCCGGAAGCTATTTTAGTTTGAAATTCATTGCTCAAATTATTGTATGAATCTTGCATTGTGTAATTATTAAATCGAATAGGTTTTCAGTTATAACTCTAATAAGACACAAAAATAGAAAGTAACAGGAACGTTCTACATAACCTCGATATCACACTTTGTTATTTGACAACTAAAATCAGCTGGGTAATGGGTATTGTACAGCAGTTTATACTAAGACACCGTAAATTTAAAAGGCATTTTTGTATCAGTAAAGGCATATTTAAAATTTAGTTATCAAATTTTTGATTAGAACCAAAATTTAACAAAGTCAATTTCTTAAAAATGCTATTTTAAATCATGTCACACGTGTGATGTCCTATAAACTAGCAAATTAGCAATTTATTTCTTAATTCATCTAAGTGGAAAAAATCTTATTTATATTTAGTCCAATAGCCGACGTCAATTCCAATTTGAAAACAAGGTATACAAAAGATTTGTTCACTATACATTATGTTACTCCAATAGATTTCGCCTCGATCGCAGCAGGTTCGATAAAAATAGGATAGAAGTCGCCTATATATTTCTTTCGTTGTGATATTTGGTAACAGTGAAAACAATGTGACATCATATTTTGTTTCTAAAATTTAAGAGTGATTGCATATTACGTAGGCGGAAGTAAAAGAGACGAGAAATTTTTGCTGTGTGTGTTATTTTTAATGCAACTTTTATCTTAATAATTTTCTTTTAATCATGAAAGCTTGCTTCCATTGTTTATTGTGTTATAATATTAATCGAAATTTCCATAAAAGACAAAGGGAGACGTCCGATCTTCCCAATAGTTTGAGGTTTTTACTAAAAACCACCTTCCTTCGTGTTAGCTACACCTATCACGTAGGACAATGATTCAGATATGTTTTTCTACGTACCAAGCTCCCAGGCTGATACGCTTTTTTCATGGACGTGTCGAGAAAAATGCATAATGTGAAAAAAGCGGAACTTTGTGTAACCGCGCGAAATGGGAAGTAAAGCCATGGTTGGGTTGTTATATGAATGAAGGATGGGATTACCTTACAAATACCTTCTTATTTAGTTTCATTATGGGATTGTAATGCCTGCTACTTACTTGAAACTGAAATAAGCATCTAAAAGAGGTATGCTGTATGCGCAACCGTGTGCTGATTGCTGCAACCACAACAAGAACGTTTAAAGGAATTACAAACGACATCCTCTCCAGACTGCAGAAGGTCTTGTCTCATGGATCTGCGTTGCTCCTACCGGTTCTAAATCTGAAACAGATCTGATAGATAAATATAACAATTAGGAAAAGATCACAACAAAAAGGATGTGGTTGGACTAGCAGGTGTTAAGTCTGTCGTAGGTTAGAGACAGCGGTCGTTTGTGTTCAATACGCTCATAATCTGCCAAGTGAGGAAATTAGTGTGGATGTAAGGTATGAGTGAGCTTCCTATTATAAAGGTAGACAATGTGAGCTTTCCATTTATAACCAAAAAAGTAGAAAATTTTGCCATAATGTAAGTAAACTTACTTATTTGTACAATATCTATGTGTATCCATATTTGCAGTGAAATTAATTTAAAACTCGTTTAACCAAGTTATAGATAATATTTCTTACCTTTAAGTAAATTTGTGTAACCGAGTTAGAGATGATATTTCTTATTTGTAAGTAGATATTCCATAAATTTCCAAACTTAGGTTACCTGATGCGAATCTTATTAGCCTATTTATGTAAACATAATTTGTAGTTTTTATGATCAATTCTATGATTAACCTATTCAAAATACGATACAAAGCTATGAATACCAAACAACCTAACCCATTATTATTTTTGAAGCCTAAATTTTCATCAAAGCAAGGACCAGCGTTCGACTAGACCAGGGGACTCCAACTTACGGCCCGCGAGCCAGCCAGGTCCGGCCCGCTGCCTATCTGACTACCTTGAGTATAACGACCAATTCTATCCTAACAATTAGCTAAAAGCAAAAGGTTTCATATTATATAAGTCAAAACAGTACGCTACATCTAGATGTAAGCTCCAATCGGCCAGAGCTCTATTTAATTTACGTGTTTCGGCCACGTTCTACTAAACTGGTGTGATAAAATGGCTCCAGGCTACAGTAGGCAAGAAATTCCCATTTCCCTCATGAACCTAACTCCTATTCCCCTGGTGGTGACTCACTTCGCTACTTCTAGTGTCACTCAACGTATGCCAAAAAAATTTTAATGCAGTATTTTAGTATAGTGCCAGTGTGTTATAATACAATGTGCGGCAATAAGGGTACCTATTAATGATTATTGGTATTAATTTAAGGTTGGGAATAGAGGATCGTGGATCTTTTAAAACTTGGTTGATAGAACGGTCACAGCCCAGACCTATCGACTAAAACTAAATACTACTCAGTCAGCCAGCACGTGATGAGGGACTAATAATAATACTTTAAATAATTATTACTAAAATTACTTATTATATGATTAACTTACTTACAAAATAAATATGGTTTTTTACAAGGATTGATTCTAACAAAAATAGTGGTCCCGATGTAGACACTAGCCTAAAATGGCCGCCGTTCTACACTGCATCGGCGATCGCGGAAAGCCGAATGTTTGCGCACCATTTAACCCGGGGTCGACTGACCCTACCAAATTTGACTATTAAGCCATTATTTTTGGGGGGTTAAAACTAGGAAGAAGGAGATATGAAGAACGATGAATTGGCGATGGTTGATGTAGTTGTAGTCTTCCAACGGTCCAGCTCCTTGCGAAAGCGATGCACAACTGGTTTTGGTTATCTCTCGTGCGTGACCCGACTTCAGGGCTCGCAGGGTGGGGAACATGCAAGGCATCATCTGCTGCCCCTGCATTTGTGGCACCGGGCAACTGTTAAGGCACTGAGTACGGACAAGCAACCGCCACCCCAAGCGCAGGGGGAACCGTGGTGGGCAGATCACCACAAATGTTTGAGTGTAGTGCCAGTGTTTTATAATTATTATTTCAGTTGTCTTTGTCCAAAAAGAGGTAAGTTGACAGTGATTGTCGTGTTTTAACGAAAAATGGTGTATCGATTACATTCTGGTTAAAAACAAAAATACTGCTCTGTGTCTTATTTGTAATGAAACAATATCCGTAATGAAAGAATATAATATTCGATAACATTATGAAACAAAACATTCAAAAAGCAAATATGCTGAACTGACAGATCAGAAAATGTTTTATCTTTGAAAAAGACTGATTTAAACTTTTTGAATTTGAAGTTCCATGGACAAATCGTTTGTAAAATGACTTGTTTATCATGTGAAAGGTTTTAGAAAAAAAGTGTCCCTCTTTGTAAGTGAGGTGGGGAAGACCAATTTGGATCACTTAGTAACCTGAAAAAGTTTTCTAACGAAGCCTTTGTTTCTTTCCCATCACAATACGCAGTAGAAACCATCGTCAAACTATGTGAGGAGTTTCAAACCTGCTTTGCAGACTTTATATACACATTGGTAGCAGAAAAGATTAAACTATTTCACAATCCATTCACAAGTGAAATTGTAAAGCGCCTTCAGAACTTCAATTTAAATTGATAGAACTTCAAACGAGAACTTAAAGGACTACTACAGCGAATGTTTCAAGGATGGTGATCTTGTTCCATTCCACACGTATGTTTTTAAACATTCAATGAGTTTGATTTATGAATTTATAATTAGTAAGTAAAAAAAGTCGTATATTGAGCTAGAGTTTAAATTAAGTTGTTTTTTTGCATGTCATTAACTGACGATTTCAAGGGTATTTAAGATTTTGAAAGTGGAATGTTTTCAGTGTTTAGGTGAAACTATATTTATATGCAAACAAATCTTTTCAAAAATGAAGCATGTGAAATCTAAATACAGAACTAATTTGTTATATGATCATTTGAAAAAAACAAAAACAACTGCACACTTCACACACATACCTGAGAAAAACAAACAATAACCAAGATATGGATAAGATAACTTCCAAAAATTAAGTTCTTCATAAACATATATATCCTAAGATTGTGTCTGAATTCATTTTTCAGTTTTAAAAATAAATAAACAATTTAGTTTCTTTAGAAATGTGTGTTTTATTTCATTTTAAATATTTTTCTTTTTTTTTGGTAAATTTTAAAATTATGGAAGTAATTTGCGAAATACTAAACTCATTACTAAACTCCAATTGGTATGGAATATGTTTTGATCAACATAGAAAAATTTCTCTTCTCAGCAGCTAGTGATACCAGCAGCGTCATCAATATCCTTAATTTCATTACGAATCAATGCTTTTCCAGCTTTATTAAACATTCATCTAGTACATACTGGGTTGGTTTGTCCCCTAAGATGTTAATGTATTACTAAAAATCAAATACAGCTGTAATTTCCTCCATCTGGGTTTCTCCATTGAATTACGCAGTACATTAAACTAAACCTAAACTAATAGATGAATATGTTACTCAAATTTATTGTTTATTTTGGTATATAAATATAGGAAACAACTTTCTATATGTTTTCCATTGCTAATTGAACAGTTTCAGGACTTGTGCTGACAATCTACCCACATGTATTTACAGTTGCAGTGAACACACATAATTTATGAACGTAAATAAAATTTAATTTATAAATTTATTTCAGAATTTGATAATTTTAATTTTGATCGGCTTTTCTACTTGTATAATTATTTTTAAAGAAATTGTGTGTATTGTTTAAATAACAAGATTTTACATTTGCCTTTAAATTTTCCGCCCAAAAATTGGAAAAAACCTCGCAAAAAAGTAAAAAATTAAGACAAAATAAATATATAAATTGTTGAACAACAATTATTGTAAAATAAAATGAAAAACAAGTTTAGAAATTAGACATTTTTACTGATTTTTCTAACCATTATTCACAATTTATTTTTATTTTTACTTTGTTATTTTTTAAGTAATTAATATTATTTAATGCAAGAAAACTAAGAAAATAAGCAAAATTTGTTTACTTTAGAAGGGCAAACATTATACATAAAGATAAAAACTTTATACTTTCATTTTAAAACTAACATTTTATTGCGGAAAACATTGTACACAACTGAAGAATAAATAAATTTGTATATTAATTAATTTGAAATTTACTGATAACCCAGTCTATATTAGTAGTTGGGGTTTATTTTCGTGAACCAATATCTAAAACAAGCGCCCCCCTCCCTCCACCCAGATGGATTGGAGATTAAAACCTCCTCCACTGATTAGTTTCTTCTTAGAATTCGGGAAACCTTTTATCATTTTCTCTCATAAACTGTTCGGCGGAAACGTCATCGTGTTTTAATCAATAAAGCGTTTGGATTCCAGTAATGAATAAGACATTACTGAGAGACAGACAGACTCAGCGTGTGTTTTCTGTTGTTTGTGCAGTTCTCTACAGCTAAAAAGCGTAGACAGATTTTAATCAAATTTGAGATGTGAGCCATTACACTAAGGACTCTAAAAAATCTTTTTTTCCCATTGAAAAAACATTAAATAACGATTATGTCATAATCGGTTGTGACGATTTTGATCAAATTTATCTCAAGTGTAGCCTGTAAGAACTCAAACAAAACGTATTAGGTAGTGTAACGAAATAGAGGGATCCCAAAAGGTCAGTGCTCGGCAGGCCATAAATTGTAAAGAGTTGAAAGGGTTGACAGCTAGAAAAACTATTCTAACATCAGTCACGGATCTCAAGGCATCAAATAAACCATTCCAAAAGTCAATGCCTTCAACCGAAGATATTTGAAAAGGACCAATGAAAGGACTTGCGTCAGTTCTTAAATAACGTACAAGATTTAAAATAAGCCAATGAAGGAAGAGGATCGGAAGAAAGCGTTTGAAAATAAACATTATAAATAGGGGTGGAAGAAAAGCGCATGGGGTTCTTTTTGGTTTTTAACTGATTGAAGGAGGGAGTTCCGGAGCAAGTGTTTCTTTAGTAGAAAAGAAGATCGTTGTGAAAGATTTAGCCGAAATCAACCGTCAAAATTAAATAGTAACTGCGTCGTTTTTTTGTATAAGTATTTAATAATATTCTCCGAAGAATTGTTAAAAGATAATCGTCGTTTATAAGTTTAAAAGAGTCGTCGTCATAAAGGTGTGTGAGAAATAGCGTCGTTATAAAAGTGTTTGAACAGGAATATTCATACAATAAATTAAAAGTAATCGTCGTCACAAAAGTGTGTGAGAATACAAGTGTAAGAAGAAAAGAAGATTCGTCGAAAATATTAAGGCAAATCGATCCATCTACTGGCAGTCTACACAGGAACCACTTGCAAGGAACCAGGAACATTGGAGCTGTGATAAAACTTCCAAGCCGATAAGTACAAATTAATGGAAATCTCAATTAAATAAACTACCACCAAATTCTATTTTATATGTAAATTATAGTCACCAAAGAACCTAACGAACCCGTAAAGAGAAAATAAATAAAATTAATAAATAATAAATTTCAGTTAGCCGGAGCATTATATAAAAATAATTAAAAGTAAAAAAATTAAAAGAAAAAATTCTGATGCACTCTTATCTCTTTATTTTAGGTTAAGACATTGTAGAATTAGTAATTTATATTTAACTATGTACTTAGAATAAGTAGTAGGTTAAGATGTTAATTGTATAATTTATTAAGTGCATCAAATTTGGACAATAATTGGTTTTTTTAATTGTAAATTATTTTAAAACTTAAATTTATAATTAAAGAGAAAGTTAAAATCTACATGTTTCAAAGTATTATTTGTTATAGTAGTTACGGCTTGGTTTGGTGCTAATTGAAAGCCGATTGCATTGGATTTTAGGGATGACCAGTGGGTCACTCAATACTGTATATAATGAACTCTGAAATAGTCTAACTAAGCAACACGGTGAACCTGCTTTCATAATTTACCTTCGTAGAATAATAGTTTGGAAACTGATAATTAAACTACCAAAATGAAACACTAAATCATACCTCGCCTACCGGCTGGTTGACTAATATTACGATTTTCCATTACGCCACTTTCACGGATCATTGTACAATTTTCAATACTGTTAAATCACAAATCCCTGAGTGAAAAAGGTAGCCATCTTGGTTCGTGTGCTCAACTAGAGAGCTCGCTTCGTGTCACTAAATTGTAGTTTGGGCCAACGGTGGTGACTTGATCCCGTTTCCACCGAAATCACAAATTCGAATGTGATGATGTCAATGCCGGTTGGTGAGTTATAGGTAAAAAATCGGAGGTGGGGCTGTTATAAAAGAATTAACTTCTCAAAATCGGCTCAACATAACATTTTCTGTTTTCATTATTGGGACATCATCATTATTATCATTATTTTCCTGTTATTTCAGGTCATAAGTATTAATATGATTTCTGTAAAATCAAGATATATATGACTTTTACAACCTCTATGTTCTTTTAATTATCATTTAAAATCAGCTGATTAAACGTATTGTAGAAGTTTTTATTAACAATCATCTACTTTTAACACAGACAATATGAACTTTCTTTTATGCATCCTTCATAATGAACTTTTGATATACTGTTAATTGTTATTAATGTTGTTTTACAAATAAATATAATTATTTATTTAAAATGCATTTAATTTCTTTTAATCGTTTTCATTTACTTATGATCTGAAAAATAATTACAATAATGACGATAAGAGACAACGGAAAAGGTCCGAACTTTAATTAGAAAAGCTGTCAAACAAAATACTTTACTTCTTGCTGTCTTCCCATAGCCAACCACTCCCCCCATTATCATGGCAACCATCACATTGAAGGTCAGATTTTACTTGGGATGAGGGAAAATTATTATCTGTTCTCCAAAGTACTTCAAATTCATTCTGACTTTTTTCATTCTGTTACATTTTAAGCGTTGAGTTTAACAATATACAGCTAGAACACAGACATTACACTTTATTTTCTAAAATTTTCAAATTTACAAATGTTGTTGACATCCTGAGTTATATTATTCTTTGAACAACATAAGTTAAAACTCCTTCACCTCATAATCCGCTATTGGCAGCATGATCGCTTAAAATTTTGTAAAACAGATATACAAATGTATGAGTTACTGTCAACATTTTGTGATTCCTAAAATTAGACACAATATAATAAAATTGGCTCAAATTTCATCTTAAGAATACAAATAAACTTTTATTGTTAACCAAAATTATTCTCTGGAATTAAAGATATAGGTACATGTGAAAATACAGGTAATAAACACAAAATAAATCTCTTGTAATATATATTTATCCACCTTACAACTTTGAAACTGTACTGTTACACTTCTTGTTTTATGGACATTTAACTTGAGAGCAACATTGTGGATAGGGTGGTCCTACTGTCTCAAGGGTGAAACTGCAACCATCTGGTACACCAACTAACCCACACCTGTAAACACAAGTAATATCGTACATAAATGTAACATTGAGGACTTTGATAACATGTTGATAAGCGCCAACCCCATCATACAAAGTAATACAAGATCCTCTAAATGTAAAGCCCCAAAAATTGATTGCTTGAACCCTTTAGAAAATATTTAATTATAGGCCTTATTGGTCAATCAAAACATCGTATCCAAGTAGGGTGTTTGGTTTGAACTGTTAGTAGAGGGAAACTAGTCCAACAAATTGATGAGAAGTGATGTAACTGAGAAGTTGAAATTTTTTTCTTTTGTACATGCAACTGGGTGGGAAACAGAAAAAAAATGATAAAAATTGGACTGGAACTTTACAAGAAAGTGCATTTTTTATGCATTTTGAGTGAATCGCTACACTATTTTTTAAATATCTCCGGCTCTATGGGTCGTAGACAAATTTAAAAAATAATAAAAATACTCGAAAATGAAAGGACTATCGAAATGGTAGGGTATAGTAACATTAAGAATATTTCATAACCTTGCAAAATTCTAATTTATAGATTTAAGGTTTTTTTGTCACTAATAATGCAACGAACAGGGTTAGAATCATCAAATTTTCACGAAAATTATACTAATTAGGTGTCTTTATACTAAAAGTTGGTGGTCAAATTTTGCAAAAAATCATTTTCACAGTTGGCGATTTTCTTCAAAATGAAAGTATTTTAATGTAATATAAAGGGGTCGTAAACTTTGTTTTAAATTGTCAGTTTTTTACCTACTTTCTAGTCAACATTAGGAAGAATTTATTTTTAAGCTAAAGTGCTCTTTTTTCAATGGACAAAATTTGTAATTTTACTCATTTATTATTTTTTCCCAGTAAATCGGGACCAGATCTAAACAACTACCTCGCTAATTTATGAAATTTCAACATTTAGTTTTTTTTTTTTTTAAATTGGTTTATTTGTTGAGAATGACATTTACATACATTTTTTACGGAAATCTGGTTAGGTTGGTTTAAAAAACTTTTTTTTATTACAAAAAGGGCACCTCGATAAACACATTCTTGTATCTGTTCACTAGAAAGTAGGCAAAAACTGACAATTTAAAATAAAAAAGTTTACCCTACGACCACTTCTCATTAAAACTCAATGGTTTCATTTTTTTTTCTAAATGGCCATATGTGGCCGAAAAAAATTTTTTGTTTGCAAATTTGACCACCGATTTTTAGTGTAAATATACATATTTTGTTCAATATTTATTAAGATCTAATGATTTTTACCCCATTTGTTACATTATTAGTGAAAAAAATCTTAAATTTAGAAATTCGAACTTTTTGAGGTTAGGATGTACGGTACTCTTTGTTACTCTACCCTACCATTTCGATAGTCCCTTTATTTCCGAATATTTTAACTTTTCTACGATCTATAGAGCCGGAGATATTTTAAAAATAGTGTAGCGATGCACTCAAAATTACATAAAAAATGTACTTTTATGCACTTTTCTTGCAAAGCTCCAGTCAGATTTTTCTAAATTTTTCGGTTTTCCACGCAGTATATAGAAAAGAAGAAGAAGAAGAAGAAGAAGAAGAAGAAGAAGAAGAAGAAGAAGAAGAAGAAGAAGAAGAAGAAGAAGATGATGAACTTCCCAGTTACATCACTTTTATATTCTATTTTCCCTCTAATAACTTGTTAACAGGTTTTATGAACCTTGTAATTGTGAATATCATGTCGGCTAGGCTCTAACAAACCTTGTAGATGTATACATTAACAAGAATCCACTCAGTTTGCTCGTGTCAGTGTCTCGGTCCTGGAAGCTGTGTAGGAGTCTTATTTGACTCCGCTCTGCCGGATCTAGTAACAATACGAATATCACATTTTCTTGGATGGTCACTGTACGAAATTACATTGTTGACAATAACTTCGCAATCTGTCGACGTAGAGGCAGGGTTGGTACCAGTAAATGCAGAATTCAAACCTGGAGCTTAAAACATTAAATTTAGTATGTTAATTAACACACGAGATATGAACAAGAAACTGTGAAAAATAGCAGCTATTTATAATTTTCAATTCCATTTTTCTTATTTCAATACGGTTCTGTACTATCACACTATTGTCCCCACTAATTTTAGTAGCCGCTTACGTAGAGACGACAACGATGACGGAAGGAAGGCAAGACGAAATTAACTTTTTCAGTTTCCTGAGGTTAGGGAACGTGAAAAGCAAAAACATAACCTATGCTGGGTAACGTGTGGTCCGATATCTCCGAATCATAGAAATGTTAAACTCGACTGAAAATGGAATGTGTAACAAAGTTTCGAAAATATGTATTGAATTCTGAGTTGAGTCACAAACACGGGGATATTTCGAAGCTATAACACCAACACTAAATAAGTCTTATAACCGACTCACCAACCGAAAGTCTTGTAACTCCGAATAAGACAATAAGAGGGGGGGCATTAGCGCCAACCTTCCACTGAAAAATAACGTAATTTATATAACTATATTTACCATTTGCATAGATTTTCCATTTATAAAATAGTCCTAATATCAAGGGAACAGAAACGGAAGAATGGGTTAGGTTAGGTTAGTTGAACGATAACAATATCTTCTACAAGACGTTGAACATGAACTGGACAACTTGAAGTCTAAACAAGATTTTTTTAGAAGGTAGTAAAAGACTCCATGGATATATAAATTGAGTTTTATTTATTGACCAATTTCCCCCAGTTTAATCTCTTATAAATGTTGAGATTTACTTTAAAGTAGAAATAAATAAATAAATAAAATTATATTATGTTGTCATTACGCGATCTTAACATTCTATTTCAGGACTAACTAAACAAGATTCGCTGATTTTGGACGGTTTTGTGGGGATGGTTATGTACCCCTCCTCCATTTCTTGCGTCACTCTGCAGATCCCTACTACAATAATTTGGACATTTGCAACACGTTCTAAAACGTTTCAAAGCTATGGGACTATATCATATTCGGTGCTGTGCAACGGTTATAAAATACGATCTTGTTGTATTATTCGATCCTATAAAACACATCTGGTTTTCGCGAAGTTGTTGAACTCACTTTTCGGTGCTATAAAATTCGGTGTTACGCCCTAGGTATGAAAATGGAAAAAAAAGACACCTTACCTCTCGAATAGTCTGTTGATTAACGACAGAGTCGGGAAAGGACTAGAGAGTCCTTATAGGAAAGATGAAAGCCAGCATCTAACCCGAGACGACATAAAAAAGGTGTAGATTCAGTCGGTATCCTGGCGATACTGCTTCTTGTAAAGTATCTAAGAGGCATTATCTATAATAGAACTCACGGTAGTAGCGCAGTCGCATTGTTGCCTGTGCAGGTTGCCAATAGGCATTGACCCTTAGGTGTGAATGACGCACCCTGTGGGTAACATTTACGATCATACTCGCATCCCTTCACCAGGTTACATTTCTTCCTTCGATCTAAACAGAGAAATCGTACTGAAATTATCTTATTCACTCAAATACATTAGAATGGTTTTGATTAAAGTGTTACAGATAATAAAAACAATAACGTTCTCCACAGATACCACTATGGATGTTGTAGGAACGTTGATAAAGGTAGCCATTAAATATAGTTAATAATTGGATCTTTTGTGGGGGTATTAATTTAATTTATAATATTTAGTTTATCTAACAATTCAAGTATAATTTAAAACACATTGTCCGTTCGCAGTTCCATTAAGGTTTACACGCAGACCTCTAAATGTAATGCCTAAAAGTTTTTTTTCTTTGTTTTATATGAAATGTTACATTTTATTGGTAGATCAATGAATCTTATCTCGTAATGAAAGTTTGTATAAAATAGTTATTACACAGCTTTCTGAATTTCGTAATTATCTATTACTTGTTTCACCTTAATCTAACCTAATGGGCCTCGTTATGTATGTACATATAAAGAAGTCTGCACTCGCTTTGCTCGCAACGGTCACTCAATCCTGTTGGATCTCGTAACTCTAAGAATATTACTTTTTTTTGTGGATGTCAGTGTTCAATATTACATTTTTTTTACAATAACTTCCCTGTTTGTCAACGAAGAGAGGTAGGGTTGGTATGTAGAATTGAAAACTGAAAATGTGTATATAATTTAATGTTCTATAAATTGAATAGCATACGAATGTGAGCAAATAACTATTTTAATGCTAGCTATATTGACATTTTAAATAGATGTTTTTTTTTTTTAATTTCAGTAGGGTTTTATATTAGTACACTATAGTACAATATACAAGTGCAATATCAACGTCTAAATACTAGTTACACTTTTAGTCATTATAATGATTTAAATTTAACACGTTTTACGACACTACAAGTAAGTGTTTCAAGTCAAATTTACTTGTTTTACACATATAATACGAATTATAAACTATTTTTGTTGATTTTGACGACTTAAGCGGCTAATTTTTTTAAATTTTAGCAGATTTCTCCAACACTCGCAATTTTCGGACAGATAATGTCGTTATTTTATTTGTTTTTAAATTGCTGAAATTTAGCGAAATTTATTGAAAATCACGGTTCACTTTGATATACTAAAACACAATAATTATTAAATTGGTAACTTAGGCTGCAGATATGACTACTAATAGACGAATCACAATTTGTAGTTATGTAATCCAAATTCTGGACTATTGTTAATAATTTTAAAATGAATAGTAGACTTATTTTCTGTCTAAAACAGCCCTTACTTCCTAAGCGTTTGGCTACGGCAGTTTCGTTTTCAAAAAGGCATCGTCAGGCTTGCAAATGTTAATATAATAAAATAAACACCCAAAAGTTCCTGTTCAATTGTTATATTGGTGTTTATTTTATTATGTTAACGTTTGAAAAACGATGCTTCTTTGAAAACGAAACAGGAATAGCAAACACGTTAAGGAAGCAAGACTGAAAATAAGGTATCAAATTGTTTGAACTTATAGAACCCGTATAATGAAAAAGAGACACATGCAATGCTAAAAATGTCTTCATTTGAAAATAATAAAAGACAATCATACCTTAAAAAGGAAAAAGTAGTTAAAATACTTAAGCAATATTTTTATATAGTGTAGTTCAAATATAGCAATGTGAGATCGTAAATATTTTTAGAAAAAATCGTACTTAAAGGACGCACAGTTTAGACTTACCGCGCTTAGCAAAAACTGTAACCAAAATCAATAAACTAAACACCACTAACACACGTTTATCCATATTAGCGGAAAATGTGAAACTAACAAATTATCAAGAATATCTTTGCTTATATACTCAGTATATCACATCCTAGTTCAAGGTCGTGATGTGTTGATAATTAGATTTGGAGGTACACGACAGTGATTAACTATCACTTTAAATAATTTTTTTACCAACTGATGAAATGAACTTGCAATCTTAATTATGAACAGAATGATTATATAGTATATAAATTACCACGTAGATATAATAAATAGAGACACGTAGGTTATTTAAAAAGATAACATAATCTTATTTGTTTATATATTTACTTTCATAGTAGTAAAGATTTTTAATTTACTAAAAATTTCTGAAATTAGAATGTTACTGTTTAGACAAACTAGTTGATGAACGAAACGTTTTTTTTTTCCACCGAAGAAAGCTTTTGGTTTAAATAACTATTCATAAAAATCTAATGGTATTTTAGGTTAGTTTTGATGAGATGATTAGGTTAGGTTATAGAGTGAATAAGAATCTGTGAGACAGTGATTGTGATGGAGTGTATGGAAGAGTATTTTGAGAGATATAAGAGAGAGTAATACTGTGAACTTTGTGACAATGTATGTGACATAGTGTTTGTAAAAATTTGTTTATCATAGTATGTAGAAAGATAGTGTTTGTCTTGGAAGGAATGGAAGAGGGTATTATTGAGAATATTGTATTTGATCGAATGTTTGTGAAAGAGATTAGAAAGATATTGTTTGCGATGGAGTTTCTGAAAGGAGTATTTAATAGAGATTACATGAGACACAACTAGGTTTATGACTTTTGTGTATGTGAGATACTGTTTGGAATGGAGTGTATGAAAAGAGAATATTTGTGAGAAAATAAATGGGAGTGATTTTTAGTGTTATCGATACATTATTTAGATAGATTGTTTATGGTTAAGTGATTGAGAGACATACTGTGAGTGGATGTTTGTAAGGGAGTTTATGACAGCGTACTTGAGCCTATTTGTTAGATCATACTTACGTAAGAGTGTTGAATGTTGGTGATAAGTATTTAAGAGCAAATGATAATGAGAGACAATATGAGAGGGTGTTTGTGAGAGATTATTTGCTAAACAATTATTGCATAATAGTGTTGGGAGACTGTGTTTGTGATGGAGTATTTTAGAGATAGTGATTGATTGAAGTAGTATGAGAGAAGCTGCTTATGAGAGAAGCTGCTTATGAGAGAGCGTATGGGAGAGAGTGATTGCAAAAGAGTGTTGAGAGAGCTTCTTTGTGTTTGTAATGACTTTATTAAAGCAAGTGATAGTGAGAGACAATATGTTAGGATGTTTGTGACAGATTGTTTACTAGACAATTCTTGCAAAATGTATTGGGAAAGAACCTGTCGTTGTGATAGAGTATTTAAGAGAGAGTAATTGTAATTATATGAGAGTAGATGTTTGTGAAAGAGTGTGTGAGATGAAGTCTTGAGCGAGTATTCTAGACAATACTTGGGAAAGAGAGAGAGAGAGAGAGAGAGAGAGAGAGAGAGAGAGAGAGAGAGAGAGAGAGAGAGAGAGAGAGAGAGAGAGAGAGAGAGAGAGAGAGAGAGAGAGAGAGAGAGAGAGAGAGAGAGAGAGAGAGAGAGAGAGAGAGAGAGAGAGTTTTAAGGGATAGATGTTAAGGGAAGTTTGTGAGAGAGAATGTTTGAGCATATTTGATAGACGATGTTTGTGGCGCTATTAAGAAAGTAGGGGATGTGATTTAATTTTCCTGTGAGAAAAAGTATAAATGAAATAAAAAGTGTATATGGAAGAAGTATTTGTGTGGAAGATGAATAAAAGCGAGTGTTTGTGGAAATGTATAAATAGTTGACTTAATAAGACCGAAGCTAGATATGTTTCGTAATATTTTGATACATTTGTTTCGGTGGAATAGGGAACCATCATTTCCACCTAATGTTCTAATGTTGATGTACATCACATACATTAAACGTAAATATACAACGTACATTATAGTAGGCTAATACACAGTTTAAGAAAAATCATAGTCATAAGTAAACAATAATTAATTAGTTTTCATAAAAAAAATTAATTAAAGAATATTGTTTACTTTCCGCATAGTTAATGTGATTATTTTTTGTATCGTCGACCTTTTAGCGATAACGTATTTATTAAATTGCTCTTTATCCTTATCCAAAATACAACTGCTGTAAGAAATGAAAATAAGAAGTAATTTTTTAAAATCTGTTTCAAACCACACAAACATACGTGGATAGGATATCTTGTTTGTTCCACGGTCATAAACTATACGTTGTTTTTTTTAAGAAGGAGTGATTCTTGAATAATTTGTATTGTATTTTTTCATTCATAAATTCACGTCGATTTATGTATTCTTAGTTTTTGTGATTCGAAAAATTTTGATTTTTAATTTGGAAACATTACTTTTAGATTTTCCACTTGCCGCGACAAAAAGAAATCGCGGTAGTCCTCGAACACTGTGATAAGTCCGTGTGGGAGAGAACGGAAAAAATTGTACTTAAAAAAACATTGTACTTATGTGGAGAAAGTGCTTTAAATAATAGAGTTCACCCCCCCCCCCCAATAATGAATAAACTATGAACCTTCGGTTGGTCTAGTGGTTAACGTTCTCGCTTTGTGTCAGTACTCGTGGAAGCTCAAAAAGTTATAAAGTTGACACAGCATCGTGGGGTTAAAGGCGATTTAAAGGGAATTTTGGTTTGAATGTTAGAGTTATGGAAAAAAATCTCTTTGCTACACACCCTTAAAACAACAGAACGTTTGGAGACTTATTAGACGGAATTTCATCAAAATGTATGTTCGTTTTATTTCCTTGTTCTTTAAAGGCGAAGAACAAGGAAATATCAGCTTATAAGGGGGAAAAAAGACGAAAATAATATAAAATAAAGAACCCTAGTTCTCGAATAACTTACTCTAATAGCCTCACGTTCGAAAAGAACAAGAGTTGGTAAAGAGAGACCAGATAGTAAAAAGTAGGATCTAACCCGAGACTACATACAAGAGATAGTTTAGTAGATCTAGCTAAGTCCCTTCGGGATCGTCAAAACTTTACTCATTAAAGTGAGCCCCTGAGGGTTGATGTGTGGTAAGTATATCGAGTTCTTGTCGCCCTAATTCTAGTCTTCGTCACCTGTATCGTTACTATTGAAGTTTCCCACTATAATCTCGATGCTGGGTCAACTCCGTAACTTTTAGAGCGTAGCACACACTACCTGACTGAATGTCATCATACAGATTTAGATCCCTTCGTGGGCTGCTTAGGGTTATTGTTACAATAAATAAAACTATGATTGAATTACTTAGAAAAGATAGTACATATTTTAAAAGAAAAAGTAATCTAGAACTTACCCTGTGCAGCCATAACTTGAATCATAAGTAACAATCCAAAAATTGCCAGTATACACTTTTCCATTTTTACGACGAGTGTCAAACTAACAAATATCAAGAAAAAGTTCACTACCTATGTCAGTAATCAAAGCTATGATTTTCCACTATTTATAGTTTGGGAATATAACACAGGTCGTTAACTATCAATTAGGAATCATTTCTGAGAACTAAAGAAATAATCATTTAGCATAAAGATGAACTGATCTTTAACATAACGCTGAATGAGTGGTTATTAGTACATTAAATAAATTTCTACGAGTAAAATACAGAGTGTTTCAAGAGTAATGAGTCATAGTTTGAGAAGTAATAGAGTACATAAATAAAATAAAAATTTTCATGTAAACTTTGATGAATGTCGTGGCTAAACCGAGTGTAATACAGTTTGTCCCACAAACAGGTTCAAATCTTTAATTTGATGTAGAGAATTTTATTTACAAACTGATGTGCCTGAAAATTTGCACAACCTCCAAGGGAGACCCAAAGATATACATAAAACATCAGTTTTTTTGCATGAAAACAAAATGGTGGATTTAAAAATACACCTTTTGAATTTTTTTCCTTGTAGTTTAATCACGAAAAACCTCTCGGTCATTATCGCCTTAAAAAAAGTAAGAAAATAACATAAAGTAAAGACCCCTAAAATCGAATACTCTAATGACGACAGGATCGGAAAAGTACAAGAAACATAGGATAAGGAAAAACTAAGAGAGGGATCTAACACAAGACCGTGTGAAAAAAGGTGTACATCCAGCTAGATTCTCTCGGAATTGCCAACAATAATTCTTTTTAAGTCTATATATATAAATCATGAAAAAAGCCCAACAGCCCAGTAGCTTAGAACTATGTTATTATCTAAAAACACAAAAATAAACAATTTGTTTGTTGTTATAAATACGAAAAGAGCCAATAGACTAGTAGCCTAGAATTATGTTAGGATCTAAACCACTGAAAACAGACAATTCGTTTTTTATAATAAATTATTGTCATCATATTATTTTAATCATAAAAGAGCCAACAATCCAGTATCCTAGATATATGTTAGGAACTACAACCACAGAAAATTAACAATTTGTTTATTGGTATAAATCATGAAAAGAGCCAACAGACTTGTAGCCTAGAACTATGTTAGGATTTAAAACCACAAAAGTAAACAATTTGTTAATTGCCTATGCTTAAACGAAAAGAAATTGGTCAGAACTCATAGCGCTGTGCTAGTGATTTTCTTACCACAATTTAAAAGAGTCTTAAGCGGATCATTCTAAACGCCCGCCATGAAAACATCGGTCTAAAGTCTATTCTATGAACGAAACCTTTTTACAGAGCAAAAGCATAAGTAGCTCATATTAAACTTGAGACTCATAGTTTTAACTTTTCCAGGAATTCAGTTAGAAGGAAGTAAAGTCTGATATTTTCAGTTTTGACATACAGCAGCCTCGAGTCGTAGGTGGTGATGACGCCACCAGCACAGTTCGGTTTAATAAAACGTGAGTTAATAAAACCACCAAAACTATATACAACGTGATTAGAAAAACCACAAGGAACGGCAAGCCACCATGTTGAAAATACTCGAATTAACTGAAAAAAAAGGAATGTGTGGCAACAGAGTGGTTAACTAACAGTTTTGGGACGGAAGGGGTTAATATAATATATGGACAGTTGAGTTCACTTGCTACACTGTTGAGAGAGGGTACAAAAGATTATTTACCCCGTATAAAACTATAGATAACAACCCCTTTGGTATACATCCCTTTTGTTCAGTTGATCCACGAGTTGTGTTCTCAGTTCAACTTTGTGGTTTACCATTTCTTTGGTATTCCTGAAAACTTTTGTACGTAGTTTTAACCACTTTGTTTTTTTTTCTTTTCTTTTATTTTTAGCTTCGAACATTATCCAATGCTATTAGGCTATGTTAACCCTATTCATTTATTATGTTATCGAGGTAATATCACTTGATAACAAGAGTTGATTCAAACTGTTGAAACGTTGTATATAAATTTCATATACACAATTTTTCCCAATAAATCTCAAATACAATTCAGCAGAGACTAAACAATGTTCACTAAAGAACTCCCCAGCATCTACTCAATGAGAGATAGGGATGATCTTATTGGAATGATTAAGGTCTAAAGATCAATAGTATATATAGAACGTGACCATTTGACCTAACCCACGGTCACAAGGACATTTTTGAGGGGTTTTAAAATGGTTTTTAGCGACAACCCTATTAAAACTTATTTCTGGAGTTCTACCAGTCCGATTTTCATGCAGTTTGTATTAAATGGAAAAAAAAAAAAAAAAAAAAAATTGCCATTATTTGCGAATAAATATGAAACGTCTATTTTATTTCATTTTTATATTAAAGAAACAATTTTTTTCATACATTCTGGCATCATTTCATGTGGGAATTGGGCTTAATCAGCTGTTATAATTATGCACTGTTATTGATTGCTATGGTAACTTAATTTGTATGTAGAATCACAAAATCAAGTTAAAACATTTTCCAAATAGTTTCACATTGCTCTATGTCAGGTTAAGGATGTCGCGCACACAGGCGCGCGGAACCGCGCCGACTTCAAAAAATTCCCCTGAACTCTTTACACGTAATCTAATGTAACTGCGTACTCCAAGCCGCGCCGCTTCCAGTCGCCGTGGAATAATTCCGGCAGAGAACTCTGGGGACAAGTCGGAGTGGAATATTTCCGCTAGGTTCGGCGCGGCGCGGTTCTAAATAAATAAATAAACTTTTGATATCGAATCTATATTCAATGTTCAATCACTGCCAATAATACAGTTTAACTAAATTGTAACCAATATTGTTTCCTTTGATAATTGTAGTCTTTTACGATTTTGTAGTCTACTATAGTATTCCATAATTTATTAAATGTTTGTTAAAACTAATTTGTGTAGTATTAATTTCACGTTAATTACCCTAAGGAAATAAAACAAGCTTCTTCAGTTAAGATCCGTAATATTGGTTTAATTTACTAGTATTACAACAATTAAAAACAAATGCCAATATTTAAAATAGACGGTATCAGAAATTTGACACTTACTTTCTCCCTTTTATATAACTAAATTACGTAAAATGACTAAATTTCTCCCTTTTATACAATTAAATTACAACTGAGAATGGGTGTCGGCCGGTGCGGTGGCGTCAGACGGCGCTACCTTGTGCTTACCCCCCCCCCCACAACGGAACTAGCAGAACTTTCCACAGGGCGGCGCGGTGCCACGCGCCTGTGTGTGCGACTACCTTTAACCTATCTTTGTGCGCTAAATAACTCCCCCGCACCGACTCAACCTACAGAGATGGGGATGGTCTCATTGGAAAGCTTAGGGTCTAAGGATAAATACTTTATATATTATTATATAGAATATAACCGTATGAGCAAATCAACGGTCAAAAGAGCACTTTTGCGCGGGGTTTTTGAAATAGTTTTTGGCGACAACTATAAAAAAAGAAAAACGTAATGCAAAAATTAGGCAACACTCTGAAGGTAGTCTACATCCGTTTCCATAAGTCAATTTTTTTCCTAACACTTCCGAAATAGCCGACCTAGGAAGGCTATTTTACTTAATTATTAAAATAATATAAACAACCCAACGTTACCCAATAATTGAACAAAAACAGAAAAGTCAAAGTTATTTTCACAACATAAAAAACAAACCCTAGAAAATTAGCATCACGTCACGATATCATGATAGGTGAATAAAATTATCTTATCTACATTTTATCCACAGAAGTTGGTTATGTAAAAGAATAAATACATTTTTATTTACGATCGGTATAAATTAAGTTTTCACTGAGAGATTTTATTATTACTAACAAACAAACAGCTTTTAATGTACAGTTTTTTCATGCTGTACAAATAAAAAAATAAAAATAAAACAGTTGAAGGGCACCTTCAAGGTACGTACCCAGCCTCATTATACAATGTATCATGTAGATCCTCTAAATATAATGAACGAAAGTTGCTATAAAACTTACTTTGTTTGACGTCAATGGTGGAAATGTTATTCTTCTTTTATTGATACACTACAGCTTTTTCAGGATAAATCCCATCATCAGGTGCTTATCGCAAGTTAAAAATTAATTAAAACACACAACACGTTATTCACAAAACACTAGTAAACGTTTTCATCTTTCTTATACGCGGCCGCATTTGTCAAGACTGTTAATTCACCTACTAGTGCTTTGTGAATAATGTCTAATGTCTTTTAATTATTTTGTAACTTGTGATAAGCACCTGACGATTGGATTAACCATAAATCGCTCTATCTGAAATAAATAACTTTCATAATAAATTATATAATTAGTCGCTTATAACATTGAACAAGTATTAAAAAAAATATTGATAATTGAATTCAATTAATTCTGTCTCTTAATTCTAATCTTCTGGGGTTAGGTGATTTTACATAGAAATATGAAACAAACTGGATTTTGTAGAAATCACCTCCTTTCTACACGAATGAGCCAAAAATAAGGCACCTTTTCTCTCAAAAATGTATCAAATGTAATTTATTAATCTTTTTTATTATAAATATGACGAATGTAATATGTTTATATGTCATGTATATAAAACACGAATAAAATGTGTGTTGTTTTAGTAAAAAGTAACTCGTTTAAAGTTTTCGTTAAACATATAATTTGAAATTTTAACATTTTTTCAGATTTATAGTGGTATAGAATTGTTAAAATCTTTAGCTCAATTGAAGATAAAACATCAAAATAATTAAAAATCAGCCTACTTGAATAATGAACCATTTTCAGTCAACATAGCGTGTTCAAGAAGTGAATGTTTATATCCCTAATTTAAACGAAACAGTTCGAGCATTTATTGAAAAAGTTAAGGTAATCTTTCAGAAAATGTCAAATTTTAAGCGCTATAAATCTGAAAAAGGGGGGAATATAAATTTTAAAATATTTTGCAATGTATTTTTGCTCTACTTTACGAAAATATTTGAATGGTTTCGTAACGCGAAAATGTAAAAAAAATGTAATGAATTTATGGACACCTAAATTTTGCCAAACTCTGTGGACAGAGTTGGTCGAAATGTATAAAATTCCGTATATTTTAGATCTCTAATTCTAAGATAAACAATGTATTGAATGAATAACTTACTAAAAAAAAAAAAAATTATATATGAGCTTCAAAAATTAAGCTTCGATTTTTCTGTACGCTCATTTAAACAACAATTGGTATTAACTAAGTCCAATAATAATATATAATCTGAAATCGATTAAAACTATTTTTTACAAACACGTATTGGTCTTGTAAAGATACAATGAAAAAAAATCAATCAATGGAAAATATTTCATTTTTTACCGACACGTTCTTGACTGAAAGATAGCGTATTAGTAACCTTTGACTTCAAATTCATAGAAAACAAGTGTAGAAGTATATACTAAAAACCACACATTGTTAGGTTATAAATACTAACGAATATTACAATTAGCTAAAATTTGAATAAATATAAATTTTTAAAATAGATTTTTGATAAAAGGTGTAAAGTTAAGTTCATTTATAAAAACCACACTGGATGGGAATGTAGATAATAATCACAAACTAAATCCGTTTCAAATTATACTTTTTATCATCAACACATGACTCTGAGGGGACATTGTCCATCATTCCTATCGATGACAACGCAAGGGGACTCCAACTCCAACACAAGTAATATCATAAATAAGTGATACACAAACTTTGCACGTCTACTTTCATAAATAATTTATCAGTTTTCTGTCCTACTGTCACGGAAAAGTATGATAGATTGGCAAATAGGTCGGATATTATGTGGACGTCTTATCTCTGATATTATTGGTCCGATAAACATTAAATTTGGTATTTAGGTAAAGGTATCTTCGAGGAGATTTATTTCTCAGAAAGACCCCTCTCCACTCTTGAGTGTTTTCAGTTTTTAAATCAATTAATCTTAAATTAAATTTACTTTTAGCTGAATCCCAAATTGGATGCATATTATTAAATTCTCGTTATCCAGAGTTTGTCAAATAAAAAAGGTGCCAAGTTTGGAATGTGATTCTGGACATAAATAAAAAACATTTGTATAAACAAATTTCCAAAAATGTTCAGTTTTTATTTTGTAATTTTATTATTTTTTTTACAACATATAACTCCAGAACATATTCTAAATTTGTAATACAAAATGTAAAAAATGTCGTGATACACATCAATATAATTTAAATGTTTTCTATATTAACGTAAAACCTCAACCATACCTATTATAACACTTGTTCTGGTGTTTAAAGAGGATTAAAATTTGTGTCATAAAACCAGAAAAAGTGTGATAATAGATATGGTGGAGATTTTACGTAGGTATAGCAATCTATTTAAATTATATCGAGGTGTATCACAACTTATTTTACAATCTATTTTTTTTTTAAAGATACCATAAGGGATACCAATTTTTTTTAAAATAGATATAACTTTAGAACGGGTACCAAATAAGTATATTGATTCGAAATTTAACTGGTTATTTTACAATATTATTTTGCAGTGTACTACAGAATATAATAGTGTTTCGTAACTGTTTTCAAAATGGCGTTCGTGTAAACGTTTTGATGTCAAATATATCGAAAACATTTGGTATTACAAAAATTAATAAAAGTAGAATTTTGTTGCCTTTAAACGTGGAACAAAACAAGATTTTATTTTAATTGTACGTTGAAAAGCTGAGATATCGATAATTTTTTTTTTTTTAAACTTGGTTTAATGATTGGGAGCAGATGTGAAGTTTATGATTTGATCATACGTTACTTCTAAGTCAGTTTGCATTGGGGGATTTTTAAATAGATAATATTTTTAAATGCATCAAAAATACTTTGCAAGAGACTACTAAAGAAGTAAGGCTCAGTCGGTTGCTATACCGATAACAATCCAGGACTCTTTCCAGATTGTTGTTGCAAGGTTGCACGTTAAAACAGGGAGAAATAATTTTACCTTTATTATTAGTTACAAGAGTTCAAAAGTTTTAGATTCATATATTATTACTGACAAATTCAACTTGTAGGAAACTAATTTTGTATTATTACCTTTATTTCTATGTACTTAATTCGATAATTTATTTCACATTTTCTGTTATATTGCTGGAATGTGATAATGTTTTTATTGGCTTTCCAGATATCCTAAAAGTATTGCTTCCCATCTTTATTTGTAAGGAGGGGAGGTAAAAAATTATAAATGGTAATAGCCATAGACTGATACATGATTTTAAATTTAATCATTTCTAAAAAAAAATCGATGCAAACTGAAAGTGCTATATTACCCACATAAAAAATGGCGACTTAAAAGTAACGTACTCGATGTGCCTCTATGTTTTATATAGCTTTAAATGAGTTTGTTACAAAGCGACTGATAAAGCAGAGATCAATCAATAACAATGTAGCCTTTGTAAGGAAACCCCCTTTGGGACTCGTGTACTGCAGTGATTGAAGAGGGGTGACGTATTTAAGGAAAATGTGTCGTCCTCATGAAGACTTCAAACTTATAGAGAGAGACTAAAATTCTTTTATGTTTTTTATTTTATTTTTTTATTCCACCTCGATTTTATTCACAAATTATAGTTTTGTTTTTAAATTTATTTTATAGATAGTTGGATCATTTGAAATAATGTAAACTCAAGTTACGTTATATTTTGTTTTGATTGAAGAAACTAAACAATATAATTTGTTAGAGAAACTTTTTCTTTTCCAGCAGTACAAGGATCAGCATTTCTGCTCTCCCATTTTTAAATTTTGATTTTCTAGTAGGGATATATTATGTACAGTGTGAATAATGAGTGAATAGATATGCAATTATGTATTGTAGCATATATAAAGCACAAATTCCTAACATTTAACAATTCAAAAGGAGTGGTTTTGTTTTTCGACGTTTAACCCTCTTTGTTCAAAACCTTTCATAATGAGAACCTAAGAGCAAACGTTACGTGTAATTTTAACTTCATGGGTCACGTGGTATCGAAGATGTTGTGATGAGTGGAATTTGACTTTTATAAAAACAAAAACTTCATGGTGCAACAACCAGTGGAGAACTTAGGCCTGATGGACGGTTTTTCAGTCAGGTAATGTGGGATTTCACAATGAAATTCCCGTCAGCGTTGTTCTATCCTTCTTAACCAGAATTAGCTTCTCAATTTACCTCACCAAGCTGTGTCAACTTCGAAAAGATTCATCCCTCACAGAGATTGAAGACGGAAACTGTCATTCGTGACGCTGCAACGTTAACTACTTGACGACATATATAATATATATATATATATACATATATAAAAGCCAAATTATATATATATATATATATATATAAGCCAAATTGAGCCAAATTAATTATATATATTAAGCCAAATATATATATATATATTTGGGGATTATTTCTTAATGTTTTATGTATTTTCTCCAATTACCTTTGTTTTCTTAAACTCAATATTTTAGATTTTATTAGGTCTACATATTTAATTCTTTCAAAGTTATTTCATCGCGTATTTGATCGATCCTTAAGAACTGTTTGGTATTTAGATTTTAGGAATGATCATGTCACGTGTAACTAATTTATCATTACAAGCAAAGCATTTTTAAAACACTCCAAATTTTTTATTGTAGTAACTCTAAATCACCTTCAGAAGACAGATATCCAAATTGGGAACCTAATAAAAGTAACAGTATTGTACCAAAATATTACACAGATCCAAAATAAATTACACGGTTAAATAGACACTATTTAAAAATCTACTTTACATTTATCAGGGAGTTTTTTCTATAACACCAAGAGTGATATATGTACGAAAAACCTATCCAACATCTAGTACTATCACTTTATAATTCAGCAACTAATCTACCAACTTTGGTGCAAGTGTATAAAAAGATTTCACTGGACTGCGATTATTTGGTTATTCCCAATGTATGCATCTCGTGCAAAATATAGTGTGATTCAATAAGAACCCCTGTTCTAAATTGCAAGCTATTGTTGCATTGTTGCCAAGGCCACATGCTGTTTTAAAAAAATAACAATTAAAAAATAGCATTCAAAAAATAAGGCTGTAATTTATTACAAAACTTATCTATTTTTCTGTTTAACCAAATTTAAATGATAGTGGTTTTTGTTGGCCTTTCCTCCTCCTCCTCAACGGGAGTAAAAAATAAGCTGAAATTATGACCAAACGACATTTATTTTCACTCCCCCCCCCCTTCTTCTGAAAAACAGGGCATAAACATAATCGAGCTGAAATTATTACTAAAGCTACCTGTTTTAGTAACATAGTTTTTTCGCCTTCAACTCCCAAATACCAAAATAAAATAACAACAAAAACTCAAGAAAATAAGGTTTCGAAAAATGCGCCCTTAAATTCCTAAGGAACTTATGTATTTTAATCACACCTAGGTCCATTGACTGCGATGATTTTCATCTTATAACCTAACCTATCCACTCCTCTCGTACAAAAAACAAATTATAAAGTTTTTTTTTTAATGTCTAACCCAGTTTCAATTTTTGCGATGTTTTTCGTCTTTAACTCCGTTCTCGAAAACAGTTCTGTTGAAGAAGAGCAAACTTAAATTTATTACTAAACCTATCGTTTTATAACCCAGTTCTAGTATCTGCTTGTGTTTCTCCGCAATTACCATGACAACCGTGCAATGTGCCACCGGATGTAAAGTAATGAGATAGGTAATTGGCGTTGACATCCTTTGAGTAATATTACTAATATAATAGAATGTCACCAGACAATTTGTTAACCTCCTACTGGCAAAGTTAATTTATAAAATTATCCTTTAGTTTTAAATACACAATTTAATACGCCGGATACGATGATACGTGACTTAAGCAAATGAAAATTTTGCCATTTTTACTTTAAAAGGTGACATGAAATTTTAACCTGGACCTAGAAAGCAAGAATGAGTTGTATAGCGTTAGAAGAACAATAACAAAATTTTATATTGGTTTTGAAATTTTTTGTTATCCGAAGACCAAGTTCGTACAAATCAATGTCCAATTCGAATTTAACGCCCCAAAACACTGATAGGTCTACAATTTATATGAGTGTGTTCAAAATTAGAAAAATGTACAAATTTAAAGTTATGTAATGGTAAAAAAATCGATATCAAGTTGTTTGTGGATATATCCATTTAGAAGCCCCTTCAATCAAAAATAAATAGTTTTTGAAAGACGTCTATATGTCGTATGTGTAGTGCTCTACAAAACATACGTTTGAACTGATTTTTTTTTTTATTTGATATGTGGGTAAATTTGACAGTTTTATTCATTTTTCATAATTCCAAACTTGAGGGTAACTGCACAAACACAAACCGATACTATTTTAATCAAATTTTACTCAAAAGGGTGCAAATTAAATGCATTGATCGCCACATTGTCAAAATCGCGGTTTTCTGAGTAATATGTAAAAACTACAAAATCAGCCATGTGGCTGTTAAAAATACGTAATTTTTTCAAAATCAACTGGGCAGATTTTGTTAACATTTTATTTAAATATGAAATCGAATTACCAAAATCCATGTACAAAATCACAAATAAAACAAGATTACACTTCAAGAATAATTGTCAGGACAAAAATGAACTTTGACTGTCGTCATGCTCGGTTTTAATCAAAAAAGATTTAAGCTTAGGACGTGTTTATGGTACAAGTGAAGCAAGTTTAGGATCTTATTCACATTACATGCTTCATGTACATGGTTCATTTTTACTTTTTGATTGGAACTCCCGAACTGATATTTTTGGTGACGAATAAATTTGATTTGTTTTTATTTGGTTTTGAGGATGAGCGAGTGAGAAAGTTTGTGCAATGTTTCTTGCATTATTTATTTGATAATATGTACCTGTAATTAATCACCCCTACGACACCCGTAATAAACCTGACAACCAACTTTGGTTCACGAAACACAACTAACAGCGTCCCTGTCTTTTGTTCTTTTGAAAGCACAAGACTATGTTCTTGGCCGTTATCCTGAAGTAAAATCACGCTTTTTGAAAGTTTACCACGTCTATTGGATTTAATATTTGGCTTCAATAAACGTAGTAGCTTAGAGTAGCTGTCGCTATTTATTGTTTGACCTTTAGGTTTGAAGTCAACCAAAATTGGACCTTCCATATCCCAGAATATCTACATCATAACCTTTCCTGCAGACATCTGAGTTTTGAATTTTTTTTACTAGGGAGATGAAGCATGTTTCCAAACCAAGCTTTGTCGCTTACTCTCTGGTTCAAAATGATGGACCGATGTTTCATTAATGGTTAATATTCGCTTAAGAAATGAGTCTCCTTCTTTTTCATAGCGTTCCAAAAGATACTGGTCAATTGATGTGGAACCCAGCAAGCACAGACTTTTAGAAAGTTTAAAGAATCGTGGATGGTTGAATATGCTGAGCCATGACTTACATTTAACTCACTTGCAATTTCACCAACTTTAATTCGTCGATTATCGAGAATAATTTGTTTAACCGTTTCAATATTGTCATTAGTCTTTGAAGTGGAAACCTTACCAGGCCGTTGTTCACGACACAGAGAAATCCTACCATTTTTAAAGCGATCAATACTATCGTAGATCTTGTTTCCACTTAAACAACTTTCTCCATATTTATGCTGCATTGGACGAATAATCTCTGCTGGTTTCACAACTTCTGAATTGCGGAAACGTATCATTGTTCGCATTATTCCTTGGTGCAATCAGACAAAGGAGAACTCATTTCCACAGCCTTTTAAACACAATCACAAATAGCTAACAATGAAACATATTTTCAATGAAGACGTTATAAGTTATAATAAAAATCAGTGCTGCCATACATGTGATTCAGAGAGAAATCAAAATTGCCCTTTACTTTAATCGTACAATCTGTGTATTTTGAAATTATCTTCCCCCCCCCCCCCTCCAACTTCAAGAAGGCTCACTAACAGAATTTCAACGAATCATCCAAAGGCTAGATATATTTGTCAATGCCTTCTTCAGCACAGTTCCAGATACAGAACCCTGAAACACTATAGCTATATACAATTAATATAACTCCTCTTAATATAGCATGAATGAAACTAATTCAAAACTTCCTCAAGGATATCCCTCTAGACAGAAGCGTCACACCAAAGTCTTAAGTCGCTTAATTGTATCTAATCAATTTTAGAATCGCTCAATAGTTCAACAAAGTGTTTCCGACAAAATGTGGACTGTTAATTAATGGTCTCTACTTTAACAACTTCCTTTATAATCAAACTTATTTAATTCTAAAACAAAACATAGAGGCATATCATATTGAACTAATTTTGATATCTTTCGGTTCCCTATATAATGGTTGGGGTGTTTGAGTGGGTTTTATTTACTGTTATTTTCCATTTAAAGTAATGCATCTCGTGATGGTTGTTACCATTTATAATTTTGTTTGTTACCCATTCCTCCCAAATTTAGATCTGGGATATGACACTTTGAGACATCTCAAAGTTTAATAGGAAAAAATATTATAATTTCGTAATATACATGTTGAACACATTTCAGGTGTAGGGTGATTCAACAAAAAAACCGGTTTTTCAGTATGGAATAAAATACTCTATATTTATGAACTGTAACATATTTCAACATAGACACAAAGGATACATGTTACCATTACATATGAAACATTACGTATGGAAAATTACATCTGGCATATGCCCTCCATGAATAATTGCTCTGCATGTTGTAACTAGATCAGTGACATTGGTTGTATCTTTCAGACAAGTGTTCTCATCGAATTAGGGTATGACTTTGCGAAATTCTTCCTTGAGTTATAGTATTGTTAAGGGATTATTTTTTATAAACTTATGAATACACCCAAAGAAACCGGCTGAAACGAGACCGTACTGAAGTTTTGCGGTCTAGAATCCATTGTCTCAACTGTTTTAATTTAGTCTACGAACCGTTTACTCATTAGGTCCATTACGACGACTTAGAGTTGTACGAAGCTTTCGAAGTTTCTGGGTAACACTCATATTTGTAATGTGTTTTCACAATTAATATTCGTGTTCCATTCTAAAGCGTTCCATAATAACTAACCTCAAAAAATTATCCAAAAATAAAATAAAGCAAAAGCTTAAAGTTTCAAAATATTCTAATAATATAAATGAGCTACAATTGTTTCGCCTTGCGGCATCATCGGGTAACTGAACAATTGTAGCACTGAGCTTCGGGCGAAACAATTGTAGCTCATTTATATTATTAAAATATTTTGAAACTTTAAGCTTTTTCCTTTATTTTATCCTTGAATATGGAGTTTCAACAAGTAATATCTGTTATTACATTAAAATTCAAAAACTTATGATTAACAAAAATATAAATAAAATATTGCCTTGGCAACTGTGCAACAATAACTTGCTATTTAAAACAGGCGTTCTTATTGAATCATTAATTATACAGGCGTTAAATAATATATTTACCAGAAAATATGAATTAAATGATGTAATTGGAAATATAGGTAATAATACAAAATAAGTTCGATAAAGTTATATTTTAAACTAACACATGAATCTAAACATTTTAAACACTTGTAACTAACAATTAATTATAGATAGGAGAATTTCCTCCTAGTTCTACTTGTTTGAACATACAACCTTAGGACAACAATCTGGAAAGGACCCTGGAATATCATCAATGATGGCGCAACCAGCAGGTACCCTTGGTTGCAGACAACTGTAAACACAAGTAATATAATTATTGAATATAACAAAAACCTTTTATAAAATTTACATACATAATGTAATGATGAGGTATAACAGTTCATAAAGTGGCTTGTTGGGTAAGTATGGTCAGTCCATCTAATTCAAATCGCCGTAGTATTAGGCTACAAGAACTCTCTACTTATTGTAGCTTCCCATACCTCACAATATTGAGTCAACACCATAACGTTTTGAGCCTCCAAAAGTGATTGAAACCGGGACGTTACACATCAAGCGATAGTACTTGTCACTAATCAAACCATTAGGGTTCATAGATAATTCATTAGTGTGTTTTCATACTTTTATGAAAGGATGAACAATTTTGATGTAACTATAAAAGTTTATCTCCAATGATATTCAGCACATTCTCTCGCTCCTCCCCCCCTTCTCGTTTTATACTAAAGATAGCCTTCAGTTTTTATATTTTGTTTTTTCCTTGTAGTTTCTCGGTCATCATCGCCATATAAGAAAATGGAAGAAAATAACAAAATAAAGACCACTAACACTCAACAGTCAAATACACTACTAGAGCCAAGGTCGGAAAAGAACAAGATTTGGTCAAGAGAGACCTGAGAGGAAAGATAGAAGAAACGGGTCTAACCAAAGACTACATAAAAAACTATGTAAATGTAAAAACGGGTCCCTAGTGATTGCCAAGCCTATACTCATGGTAAATGACCCCATAGGGGTTCCGTCCTTATAAATTATAGTTAAACCTAAAGCTATCAAGTTTACAGTTGTATAGGGACTACACTCAGCATATGTTAATAAATTCTCGTTTTGAATATTAAACTTTTTACTATAAATAAAGATAACAATTAATTTGATAGTTTAAAACATTTCTAGATTTTCATGACTTCCTTTCATAGACTTTATCGAGGTAAAAAAAATGTATTTTTACCAAATATTTGTCTATTTGAGAGTCTCCACCAATGTCTCAGAAATAGTTAAGCCGTTTTGTTCAAAATTTATAGTATGTGAAGGTTTTTTAATTATTACGCAAGTTAGATGTAATCACGATCAATCAAAAATAAGCCCAAACTACAAAAAACGGCCTTGAAGATTTTTTATCACATCCAAAAATGAAAACCAACATTAAATGTAAAATTTCTCAAAATCAGTTTTACTTATTTTAATGTAAGCTACGATCGATTTAGAATTCTGAGTATGCTTTTCGTTGTGCCTTATGATTATAATTGTTGTTAAAGGGATATTTTATTATAAAGAAAACTTACTTCAATTTAGAGATATCAAAAGAAATAATTACCCTGCCTACATTTCGAAATATAATATTTCTTGGTATAGAGGATGGAAACAATTGGGATTTCAATACGAAACTAAAATAAAGAAGAATTTAAAATAATGCTCTGAAAAAGTCAATATTTAAAATTTAGTCAATTAAAGATGTTAAGTAATAAAATCTGTATTGATCTAAAAGGAAACTACTTGTTTAGAGACATAGAAAACATCACAAGATTTACTGGCGTTTACTAAAATCTCTACTTGTTTAGAGATATGGAAAACATCAAAAGATTTACTGGCGTTTACATTTTAATCTATGCAAAAGGGATATTTTATGATAAGACAAATATGGGAAAATAAATGAAGGACATTTAAGTGTAGGAGAGAATGAAAAAAATGAAAAACATGTTTTGTCTGTAAAAGCGAAAAATATTTTGTCTCTTGTAAATATTTTGTAAAGGAACAGTTTTCGATATATTCAAAGTTCAATATTTTAAATGGCCTCCATTTTGAAAATATACAAAATAATATCTTTGTTTTTATACGGTTGTTATACAGGAAACTAAGCATTTTTTTAGATTTTCACAAGAAAATCACATCCTGAAAGTTTATTTATTCCTTCGTAAATTACCCTATATATTTTTGTTTTATCATTATGTTAAAACAAAATTATTATTTGAATATTAAAAAAACAAAAAGCAATAAATAAATGAAATGTTGTGTTGCCAACCTTGCAGACAGCAGTTAGTTCATTTTAAGAATACGTTATTTAAATTTATTGTAACATCAAAAATTATGTGAATAAAGCAATACTTATGTTATTATTATTTTCTCTACTCTTTTTTCTTGTATTTTTATTACGCATTTTATGCGTCGATTTGTAAGTTTGAATACGCAGAAAACCAGTTGTACAGAGCATCCACACAAATACTTACCTTTAAATATTATCTTTCCTTAAGCGGCGGTTTAGTAGTCCCATCACGTAGGACTGGCAAGGAGTGATTTTCCATGTACCAAGCTGAGAATCATTAAGCGGATGAAGGTGAAATGAACAGTACGGTAAGAGTGAGATTAGACTGGGAAGGTTGTCTATTGAGGGAAATCTCGCAAAAGATCGTGCAAGTCACTCAGGTTTATGGAGGAGGCTAGTTGGCAAGAGATGACCATCACTGCCAACTATATAAATAAGGTGTAAGGTGAAGGACAACGCTACACTAGCAATATTTTGTTTGTGAATTTGTTAAAGTACTACACACTAAATGCAACATCTTCTACTCCTGTTTATTCGAACTTAAAAAATGCGTATAATACTGCCAAACTGCATTCAACTACGTGTTGGTAGTTGCATCCACAACAGAACAAAAATGTTATTGTGGAATGAAGCTACATCTTCTTATGCTCCTACTCGACGTTTACAAAAAATAGGGGTGATCGGCATGTTTTTGAACTGCTTCAACATATAGAAAGAGTCTTACAGCCCCTAACTAATTTTGTAATTGTAATGGAAAGAGATTGAATAGGATCATAATACTTTATATTCCAGATAGTTTATGATTTCAAAGATTTCCGCTATTTCAATGAGAGGGGAGAAGAGGATTAGTTCACATATTGTTACTAAATCACTCGTTTTGTGACAATTAATTTTAAACGTCTCATGAAGTCCTGTGGATAAAGTTGGAAAGAATATTCAATAACGATCCTATCAAATGTGGCCGGGGCTCAAACTTTGAATACGCACTTCACTAAAATTTGTATAATTTGAACTGGTAGCTTATTCTACCAGTAATGTTTTATATTTTGTAAATTAGTAGAATACAGAGTAATAAAATTATATTGCAACGGTGAAAGTAGGGACATTGCAAAACAATTAAGGAATTCCCAAAGCTAGCAATCAGTGTGGGCGAATAGCGTGATAAGGGAAATGATAAAGATGAAAAACATGATTTTGTCTTATTAACTTACTAGTTTATTTAAAGTGTAATATATCAATATAAAGCTTATAAATGTAAAGAGCAGTATTTTAAATAACAGATTTATTCATTCACAATTTGAGTTCCAATTATCTTTGATAGGGTCCTTCATAAAGTTATTTTGTTTTCGCCATTTTTCTTGTCTGTGAAAATTTAAAAATGAGTAGTAATTAAAAATTGTTGGAGTTCATTTCCTCTTAACCTAACCTAACCCTTTTCTTGTCTATGTAAATTTTAGAGTTACTTCCCTCGCTCTCTTTCTCATAATAGGAGGTAAATTTTTTAAAACTTTAAAATTTTTTTTAAAAGTCAAGTAAAATGTTATGAAATTATAAATCAAAATTACACCACCATTACAAAATTAATCGAAGATTCGATATCTTATTTCACTATAATTTTAATCACAACCAAAACGGACACAAAAGAGGAGTGGTTTGGATAATACACCTCAGAATTAGTAGGGGATAGCATGGAATGAAGCTTCTGAAAGACTACCATTATAGAATAATTATGGATCAAAACTTACGACGTTAGTCTTGTCCGGTTGTTACCATTGCATTTTACTTGATAACAATCCCTATCAAAATTGACCTTTTGGCCCCTGGTGTAACATGTGCCTTCGTAAAAACACCCATTAATCAAGTCACACGGACCTGTAACAAAACAAACAAATTATATTACATTACAATATCGACACAAATACATTATAATGATTCAGTAAAAATCATATATTATTACATTGTCGCAAAACAAATATAGTTAAACATCACTTAAGGTATTTAGACGTTTCAAATTTGCTACAATTCTTTGGTATAGATTTTGATTGTATGAGACAATTCAGAACATAGTATATAATTCAGTTCACTGTCATGATTTTTACTTTTAAATGTAAATTTTCATGGTCTCTTATTTTTAGAGTTTACAAAACTAAAATTTTAAAAAAAGAGGTTTATGTACTTTGAATTGCATCATAAATATTCAACTAAATACATAGGTAATGATAAAGTACAAATTTGGATCGCCATGATTTTTTTAAGGACTGATTTTGAAAAATATGGAAATGAAAAGAGTAATCTTTCTTGTTAATAGTGGCATGACAAAAGTCTGTGTCGTCCACAAACCCAATTAAGACTGTCATTTAACTCTCCCTAACACAAGTAGTTAAAATATATTAAAAATAAAATTGCACTGGTTATAGAATCCTACTCTTCTCCGCGAATGATCTGGAACACTTTGAAATCTACCATTTAAATAAATAGTAAACAATTCACATAAAAAACACCTCATCACAATTACATGATCTACAGACACAAAGCCTGCAAGTCATAAAATAAGCAAACGACAGATTTTTACATTTTACCATTGGGTAACCTTTTCCAATAACAGTTGGAAAGCATCTTCGGTTCTTAGTTTCTCTCTAAGTCCAAACTGATTAATCCTAAAGAACCTATTACTTTAAGAGATGATATTGTACGAACTTTTATAATGTTTGTTAAATGTTTGTTAAATGCACTGGTTACAGAATCCTACTGTTCTCCACAAATGATACAGAATCCAAACCATTTAAATAAATAGTAACCAATTCACAAAAAACACACCTCACCACAATTATATGATTTACAGACACAAAGCCTGCATGTCATAATATAACCATTGGGTAAACTTTTCCAATAAACCTTTGGCGAGCATCTTCGGTTCACAGTTTCTCCCTAAGTCCAAACTGATTATTGCTAAAGAAACTATTACTTTTAGAGAAGATGCTGTACGAACTTTTATAATTTTGACAAATAGTAGTGATTTTCCTCTATATTTTCCTAAAAGATTTATATTATCTCTCTTAAATATAGAAACAACAACTGTCAATTTCATTTGACTTGGATAAACACCACTTTCCATACTAATATTATAATATAAAACTCCCGATTATTTAAAAACATAATTAGTTATGCACACCAGGAAACTTTTTCTTCTTTTAAATAAAACAATCCTATAACTTCATTGAAGTCAGTGGGAGCAAAGAATAGTGAATTCTGTCCTGACATTTTTGTAAAACAACTTTAGTTATTAAAATTTAATACTGTTTTGCTATATTCTTTGGAAAATACCTTAAAAGTAATTAATAAACACGTTTAAAATTTCATACTCATTTTTCACTTTTCTGTGCGTTTAGGTTTTGATAATTTTATACCAAAATTCCATTTACAATCTTCCACTGAAGAATCATTTTCTATTGACTTTTGTAAATAATATGACTTTTAGGAATAGCGTCTATTAACGGTCTTTATATAACTTTTAAACCATTTAAGTTTTTAATAATAAGGTATATTTAGTGTGTTGTTTGCTACATAGATTGTTTTATTACTTAAAATAAAATTATTACATTACATATAATGTTTTGTAACTCATGTACGTTTATAACAACATTTAAACAATATTGAATAACAATTAATAAAAATAATAATTTGCAAATTAGTAATACATAAAAAGTCTTAAAACAAGATAAAATATTTGTAACGGAATTCGGTTATACCAGAGGTTTTTATTTATACTTACCCATAGACTCATATTCGTCCACGATTTAGAAGAAAAAAACTGTTACTTTTTTTTCACACAATTCAAGGACGGTATGTTCAAGAAGCAAGTATTTTAGAAGGAACAGAATGAATGTGGAACCAGTAGAAATGTTTTAGGTTCCTACTTATGTGAATTCATTTGGGGCCGTAGGAACATGGATGAAGATTTGTTTGACACTATCTGTAAGGACATTAATTTATATTGGGTTTCAGTACAAAAAAGGGTGTACCCATATATTATGTATAGAGTAGATTACGTTAGGAAACCTTCTGGATGCCACTGTTTGAGTGGTGGTCTTCTTGAACAGACCCAATACTTCTTGACAATATAATACATGAAGTTAATTTATTTAAAAATATTTCCTACGCTGAAGTCACAATGGATTGGCTACAAATACGTCTCCAGTGCATACTTTTGTTTAAGTATCGATATTTATTAGTTGGTTAATATAAATGTTGTTATATATTTGACAACATATCTTCAAGTTATAGTTCAGATTGACATTCCAGATGTGCAAATAAATTATTACTACTATAGCTACTGGAGTTTTATGCGATTCTAGTAGGATCATTTCAAACATGTTCAAGTCCACAAAGACTTGGTTTGCATACACTGTTAGTTTTTTTTTTTTTTGTAAAAATCACATATTATTATATCCTATCAAAACAGTTTTTTGTGTGTTTTTAAAAATTATTTTACTCGCTCACTATACGAAATAAATAGTGGTAATCTCAACAAATTTCGACTTCCAACTCTTCATGGCTCCAAGAAACCAAAAAACGTATTTTCGTCATGCTTTCCGTCCGTCCTAGTTGATGTCTATCGTTGTAGTTATAGTGAGAGACATATCTTCTGACCGTACACATCTGTCAACAATTTTAGTTGTTTTAAATCTTAGTTGTTATATCGTTTGTGTACATATGTGTGTGATATGTGTTAACGAAATTCATGAGAAGGAATACGTTTTAAGGATCTGCAAATGACCTTGAAGTAAATGTTAAGACTAGTTATCCAGCATTCAAACCGAAGGAGATGAAAAAATACTTTAAAGGTACGTGATTTAATATTTATTTTAAAAAGAAACATGACATTTTGTGTAAGGGTCTATACTTTGCTCATGTAGAAAAAAAAACCCAATCAAATTGAGAAAAATATATTGAAAATAAAAATATCTAAATGGTAGCAATTTTAAACAGCTTTACTTTAAAATTAAATTTATAATACACTCAATTAGATAAAAATTGTATATTTTAATTATGTAATGTTACCAACACTATTTATTAACAATGACAAAAAGCGAAGGTATTTGTCATTTCGAACGAAGATTTCCCTAGGTTCAATTACAAGGTTAAGAAAACTGTTTTAAACGAACTTACCCTACTGTGTAAGATCTACCAATACAATTTAATATTACCTGAAGGTCTGAAAAATTAGTACATTACATTTTTACAGCGTTTACTTGTATTATATTGTATGACGGGCTGGATATTTACTACGATCAACTTGTATTTTTTTTCTTTCTGAACATCATGACAGTATAAGATGGTCAGGTTCTTACTGATTGATTAATTAATTATAGTTTTGTAATAATTTGTTGGAATAAATATATTATGATTATTATTATATATGAGAATTTCATAGGAAGATGTTACGATTGAACAGACAACACACTTCACCACTCACCTGCAGCAAACACATGAATCACAAGAAACAAACCAATAACAACCAATATACACTTATTCATCTTTGTGTGGAGTGTGAAACTAACAATCTGCAAAGAAAATATTCTCTGCTTATATATTCAAGTATATGCATCAAAGGTCGCGAGTCAATATTTATCTCAATTTATAATTAGAACTTACAAACACTCATTATTAACAATTGACTTACTTTGACTTATTTCCTTTTATCTCCTATTGGAGCATAGGGCGTCCAGAAGAGCTCTCCATCTGTCCCTGTCTCCGGCAAGTGCCTTCACTTCTCTCCAAGTCTTATTAACCTATTATTAACAATTACTTCGGAATAATTTCTGAGAACTGACAAAAAAAACTTGAACATCCATTTCATATACGCAGGCTGTCTAACCTTGTAAATAACTGGTTATGTAATTCTGTCAACAGTTTAACAAAATATTGGTTTATCAAAAGACATAAATATACGTCTTGAGTCTTGAATCTTGACTTGACGTAGTCATCTCAAACCTCCGGTCCTAGAAATGTGAAATCTCTCTATAAAATTAGGAAACACTAAAATTGGATTTTCACGCATAGAACCGTGAGATAACAATTGCTTAAATAGGTTACTCCTACAAATAACTCAAAACAAAATATCTTACAAAAGTGAAAATAATCTGACTGGCTGGCTTATTAAAACCCATCCAAAACATGTGGTCATAGAAACATTAAGTTTGTGAAATTAATTCTTACATAACGTAAGGAGAGAGTACGACTGAGAAGATAATCCAGAATTAGACCCATATAAAAGCTACACTTAAACATTTTTACATTTGTCCTCTTCAGAAAAAAAAGTATTTATTATTTTTTTAAATAACACCCTAAGGATCTTGAAGAGCAAAATAGTCGTAGTCGTGGTTTAGGTAATCTTTGATATCGAGGTGAAATTCGTAATGGCGGTGAAGATAACGTTGATGCCAATATAAAAGTAAAACTTAGTTCGTTATCGCGTTGAAGGTGAATGTCGATGTCGATATACGAATGAAACTTAGTTCGTTATCGTAGTGAGGGTTAATGTCACTGTTTGTGTCACAGTGAGTGAGAAAGTTTGTGCAATGTTTCTTGCATTATTTATTTGATACTATGTACCTGTAATTAATCACCCCTACGACACCTGTATTAAACCTGACAACCAACTTTGGTTGACGAGCCACAACTTGACTAACAGCGTCCCCGTCTTTTGTTCTTTTGTAAAGAGTCCTTTCCCTCCAGAGCAAACATATCCCCTAAGTACGGATTGTATGAGGGAGTTTCATCCTTCCATTCTGGGAATGAACTGGATTAATTGAAATGTGCACCCACTCCTGGTAATTTATTTTTCTTGAGATTATATAGCCTCCTGTGACTTCGTTGATCCTACAGATTTTTGAGACCGATTCTGTTTTAATCTTTAATCTTTTCAGGGATTGTTTAAGGAACATTTCCGAAGTTCAAGCTGATGAAAAATCCCATCTCGTTAATCTTCTCTGCTGAAACAATGAGTCATCTCTAGGCTCTTGTTGAACTCTTCTGATGATCCTGCTCTTTATTACAAGTGGACATTTACGTGATGCAGTGGGCCAAGCATGAGTAGTGGGAGTGTGACTGGAGGGTAATCGGGTGGGAGAAGAGTAACACCTGCCAGCTCGCTGCTATAGACATTATAAACAATTTTTCTTGCTTGATTGTGAACTACAAATCGTTTTGCGGATACTACATCCAAGCTGATTATCCATTTCAAACTACAGTACCAAATACTGAAATTAAACAAAAAACCTTAAATTGAATATTTCGTCAAACATCAATATTTTTAGAACAGCAGATTATTCACTACTACAGATAACCCAAAATAAGCACTGACTGAAAGGCGAGACTGAGATTCCGGGTGGCAGCGCATGATTTGATTTCGCAGTCTTTCAGTCGCATCACATAAATCTCTAATTGAACATTGAGTCAAATCTGACGAACGAATCCAAGAAGCTTTTCATCATATTCCCTGAAAAAGTAATTGAAATAGGTAAATATCAGGGTAGGTCAATAAATTTTTAATATTGTAGACTTTATTTGAAATTTTAATCAAATCTAAACTTTGATTTTGTAGGCCTGCATGTGGAGATCCTTGTGAGAATTCGCTGAAGGGAGCTATTCAAGAAGCCCAACGTTTTGTGAACGAAGGCGAATTGACTTTTGTGAACTCACGGCAACACTGTAGCTCACAATTGCGATGTTATGATCGACCCGAGACCGGCTGAAACGAGAACGTACTGGTGTTTTGCGGTCTCGAATCCGTTGTCTCAACTATTTTAATTAGTCTACGAACCGTTTACTCATTAGGTCCATTACGACGACTTAGAGCTTTACGAAGGTCTCGCAGTTTCCGCGGAAAACTCATCATATTTGTAATGTGTTTTCACAATTAATATTTCATTGTAAAGCGTTCCATAATAACTAACCTCAAAAAAATATTATTAACAAAAAAAATATAAATAAAATATTGCCATGGCAACGATGCAACAATAGCTTGCAATAAAACAGGCGTTCTTATTGAATCACCCTATATTAACAGAAAATATGAATTAAATGTTTTAATGATGTACTTGGAAATACAGGTAATAATTCAAAATAAGTTCCATAAAGTTATATTTTAAACTAATACATAAATCTAAACATTTTAAACACTTGTAACAAACAATTAATTATAGGTAGAAGAGTTTCCTCCTAGTTTTTCTTGTTTGGACATACAACCTTGGGACAACATTTTGGATAGGATCCTGGATTATTATCGATGACCGTGCAATCAGCAGACACACTTGGTATCGCGCAACTATAAACACAAGTAATATAATTAATGAATATAACAAAAACCTTATATAAATTTGCATACATAATGTAATGATGAGGTATAACAGTTCATAAAGTGGCTAGTTGGGTAAGTATGGTCAGTCCATCGAATTCAAATCGCCGTAGTATTAGGCTACAAGAATTCTCTACTAATTGTAGCTCCCCATACCTCACAATATTGAGTCAACACCATAACGTTTTGATCCTCCAAAAGTGATGGAACCCGGGACGTTACATAAAAAGCGAGAGTGATTGTCACTAATCAAACCTAGGGTGTCAAACTAGGTAATCAAACTAATAATTCATTAGTGTGTTTTCATACTTTTATGAAAGGATGAACAATTTTGATGTAACGATATAAGTTTATCTCCAATGATATTCAGCACATTCTCTCGCTCTTCCCCCTTCCTTCTCGTTTTATACTGAAGATAGCCTTCAGTTTTTATATTTTGTTTTTCCCTTGTAGTTTCTCGGTCATTATCGCCATATATACGAAAAGGGAAGAAAATAACAAAATAAAGACCACTAACACTCAACAGTCAAATACACTACTAGAGCCAAGGTCGGAAAAGAACAAGATTTGGTCTAGAGAGACCTGAGAGGAAAGATAGAAGAAACGGGTCTAACCAAAGACTACATAAAAATCTATGTAAATGTAAAAGCGGGTCCCTCGTGATTGCCAAGCCTATACTCATGGTAAATGACCCCATAGGGGTTCAGTTCTTATAAATTATAGTTAAACCTAAAGCTATCAAGTTTACATTTGGATGAAGACTATCTACATTCAGCATATGTTAATAAATTCTCGTTTTGAATATTAAACTTTTTACTATAAATAAAGATAACAATTATTTTGATAGTTTAAAACATTTATAGATTTTCATTGACTTCCTTTCATAGACTTTACCGAGGTAACAAAAATGTATTTTTACCAAATATTTGTCTATTTGAGAGTCTCCACCATTGTCTCAGAAATAGTTAAGCCGTTTTGTTCAAAATTTATGGTATGTGAAGGTTTTTTAATTATTACGCAAGTTAGATGTAATCACGATCAATGAAAAATAAGCCCAAACTACAAAAAAACGGCTTTGAAGTTTTTTTATCTCATCACACGCTCCATACTTTTCAGTAAAAACAAAAAAAAAAAATGAAAACCTACATTAAATGTAAAATTTCTCAAAATCAGTTTTTACTTATTTTGATGTAGCTTTCGTGAAATTTGAAAATTTATCACCCAAACTATAGCCTCCTGTTTGTCTAACGGCAAACGCTTTCGTTTGGTGCTGGGCACAAAAGGTTACAGTGTTGATCCAGAATATTAAGGAGAAATGGAGAGCTATGATCGATTTAGAATTCTGACTGCGAAAGCTAGAAATGTGTATGCTTTTCGTTGTGCCATATGATTATAACTGTTGTTAATGTAAACCAATGTTTAATAAATAAATCTCCATGGGTTCATCTTAGACGATTTTAATAAGTTATTTTTGTTAATTATAGATGACGTCTCGCAGAGCGTTATACCTTTAAAACTTACTTCAATTTAGAGATGTGGAAAGGCATAATTACCCTGCCTACCTTTTGAAATATAATATTCCTTGGTATAATAAAGCGTAAAAACATTTGAGATTTAAATGAAAAGCTGAAATAAAGAAGAATTTATAATTGTCCTCTGAAAAAGTCAATATTTAAAATTTATTCAATTAAAGTCGTTGTAATAAAATCTGCACTGAACTAAAAGAAAACTCTCTACTAGGTAAATAAAAAAATTACAAGATTTACTTGCGTTTAAATTTTAGTGTAGGCGAACTTTTGAAATATAATATTCCTTGGTATAGAGCAGGAAAACAATTGGTATTTAAATACAAAACAAAAATAAAGAAGAATTATAATTGTGCTCTGAAAAATCAATTTTTAAGTTTTTAAGCAATTAAATCTGTATCGATCTAAAAGAAAACTCTCTACTTGTTTAGAGAAATGGAACATATCACAAGATTTACTGGCTTTTAAATTTTAACCTTTACAATAAAGCCTTTTAACCTTTTATGATAAACAAAACTTACTTCAATTTAGAGGTGTCAAAAGGCATAATTACCCTAACTACATTTCGAAATATAATAATCCTTAGTATAGAGGATGGACACAATTGGGATTTCAATACGAAACTAAAATAAAGAAGAATTTAAAATAGTGCTCTGAAAAAGTCAATAATTAAAATTTAGACAATTAAAGATGTTAAATAATAAAATCTGTATTGATCTAAACAAGGAAACTCTCTACTTGTTTTTAGATATATTGAAAATATCACAAGATTTACTGGCGTTTACATTTTAATCTATGCAAAAAGGAATATTTTATGATAAGACAAATATGGGAAAATAAATTAAGGACATTTAAGTGTAGGTGAGAAGAAATTATTAATTAAAATTAGAAACCGTGGGTTGAGTGGGGCACAAATTTGTGTTCTTTGTGTAATTATATCGGAATCAAAGAGAACGTATAATCACACTTGTCTTGTTAATACAGGATAATTTTGGCTAAGCCAGAGTAGAAGATTTTATGAGTAGTCAGGGTTGCAAACATTACAGATGGTGCTTATACAAGTATTTGTAAAAATACAATATTGTATTTATGTTATGGTTATATAGAGGGAGATTTACGAAGAAACTGAGATAAAAATAAACAAATTTGATACGAACATATATCCATAAAAGGTTAGTTTGCCGACTATCCACCATTTTGTTTTTCGTAAAAAAAAAAAATAAAAAAAAAAAAATAGTAACGTCATAAATAAATCAGATATTCAGTTCAGATAATATCTTATATGTATTAAATAACACGCATTTTTCATGTTAAGTTTTACAAGTTTCACAGAAACAAATGGTATTTTGCATATTTTAAAAATGACGAATGTTCAAAATATTTAACGTCGAATATCAAAAACTGTAACTTTCCTCTTTCATCGGCGAACAAAATGGTATTTAAAAAAAATTGTATATCAAACGATAATCGAGTTATCAACAAATTAAAATTTATGGTAGTCTATACAATTTTCTAAAACGCCCAACATTTTAAAATTCTGATAATTTATCTCTGAATATTTTTATTATAGTCCTTATGAATAAAGTCAAATGTATTAGAGTGAAGATTCAGAAATTTGAATATTGTCAAACTAAACCAAAAATTGCTTTATTCATGGGAAAACTATTTTACCCTTTTATCAAGAAATAACATAATGAGTTTTTTGTTTGGAAATTCAATTATTCTGCGACCTTCAAGAAAAAATGAAAAACCTGTTTTGTCTGTAAAAGCGAAAAATATTTTGTCTCCTGTAAATATTTTGTAAAGTAACAGTTTTCGATATATTCAAAGTTCAATATTTGAAATGGCCTCCATTTTGAAAATATACAAAATAATATCTTTGTTTTTGTACACTTGTAACAATTTAAAAAAAAAAAAAAAAAAAAAAAAAAAAAAAAAAAAACTAGTGTACCAAATCTGATTTCAATAGCGTTTATATTTCCAAATTTATAATATTTATTTATTTAAAAAAAAAAAAAAAAGGCCATTATACAGGAAACTAAACATTGTTTTAAATATTTTCACAAGAAAATCACACCCTGAAAGTTTATTTATTCCTTCATAAATTAACCTATATATTTGTGTCTCTATATATTTTTGTTTTATCATTATGTTAAAACAAAATTATTATTTGAATATAAAAAAACAAAAAGCAATAAATAAATTAAATATCGTGTTGCCAATCTTTCAGACAGCTGTTATTTCATTCTAAGAATACGTTATTTAAATTTATTGTAACATCAGAAATAATGTGAATAAAGCAAAACTTATGATATTATTATTTTCTCTAATCTTTTGTCGTTGTAATTTTATTAAGCATTTTATGCGTCGATTTGTAAGTTTAAATACGCAGAAAACCAGTTGTACAGAGCATCCACACAAAGACTTACCTTTAAATATTATCTTTCCTTAAGCGGCGGTTTAGTAGTCCCATCACGTAGGACTGGCAAGGAGTGATTTTCCATGTACCAAGCTGAGAAGCTATTTACATCATTAAGCGGATGATGGTGAAATGAACAGTACGGTAAGAGTGAGATTAGACTGGGAAGGTTGTCTATTGAGGGAAATCTCGCAAAAGATCGTACGGTTACTCAGGCTTATGGAGGAGGCTAGTTGGCAAGAGATGACCATCACTGTCAACTGTACAAATAAGGTGTAAAGTGAAGGGCAACGCTACACTAGCAATACTTTGTTTGTGAATTTATTAGAGTAATACACACTAAATGCCACATCTTCTACTCCTGTTTATTCGAACTTAAAAAATGCGCAAAATACTGACAAACTGCATTTAACTACGTGTTGGTAGTTGCATCCACAACAGAAACAAAAATGTTATTGTGGAATGAAGCTACAACTTCTTATGCTAATACTCGGTGTTTACAAAAAATAGGGGTGCATCGGCATGTTTTTCAACTGCTTCAACATATATAAAGTGTAAGATAAGTCTTACAGCCCCTAACTAATTTTGTAATTGTGATGGAAAGAGATTGAATAGGATCATAATAATTTATATTCCAGATGGTTAGATTTTCAAAGATTTCCGCTATTTCAATGGAAGGGTAGAAGAAGATTAGTTCAAAATTTGTAACTAAATCACTCGTTTTGTGACAAATAATTTTAAACGGCATATGAAGACAATGACAAAGTTGTTTAGGGACATTGCAAAACAATTAAGGATTTCTCAAAGCTGGCATTAGTGTAGGTCAAAAGCGTGATAAGGGAAATGATAAAGATAAAAAACACGATTTTGTCTTATTATCTTACTAGTTTATTTAAAGTGTAATATATCGATGTAAAGCTTATAAATGTAAAGAGCAGTATTTTAAATAACAGATTTATTCATTCACAATTTGAGTTCCCATTATCTTGGTAAGGTCTTCATAAAGATATTTTGTTTTCGCATTTTTTCTTAGAATGATAATTTTAAAATGAGTAACAATTTAAAATTGTTGGAGTTCCTTTCCTCCTAACCTAACCTAACCCTTTTCTTGTCTATGTAAATTTTAAGATGTGTCGCAATTTAAAATTGTAGGGGTTACTTCCCTCGCTCTCTTTCTCATAATAGGAGGTACATTTTTTTAAACCTAAAAAAAAAAGTCAAGTAAATGTTATGAAATTATAAATCTATCTACCACCATTAAAAAATTAATCGAAGATTCGATATCTTATTTCACTATGTTTTTATAATAGACACAAAAGAGGAGTGGTTTGGGCAATACACCTCAGAATTAGTAGGGGATAGCATGGAGTAAAGCTTCAGAAAGACTACCATTATAAACTAATTAAAAAACAAAACTTACGACATTTGTCTTGTCTGGTTGTTACCATTGCATTTTATTTGATAACAATACTTATCATTGTTGAATTTTTGGCCCTTGGTGTAACATGTCCCTTCGTAAGAACACCCTTTAATCAAGTCACACGGACCTGTAACAAAACAAACAAATTATATTACATTACAATATCGACACAAACACATTACAATGGTTTAGTAAAATTCATATATGTTGTACGCAAAACAAATATAGTTAAACATCACTTAAGGTATTTAGACGTTTCAAATTTGCTACAATTCTTCGGTATAGATTGTGATTGTATGAGACAATTCAGAACATAGTATATAATTCAGTTCACTGTCATGATTTTTACTTTTAAATGTAAATTTTCAAGGTCTCTTATTTTTAGAGTTTACAAAACTAACAATTAAAAAAAAAGAAGAGGTTTATGTACTTTGAATTGCATCATAAATATTCAACTAAATACATAGGTAATGATAAAATACAAATATGGATCGCCATGTTTTTTTTAAGGACTGATTTTGACAAAATATCGAAATGAAAAGGGTAATCTTTCTTGTTAATAGTGGCATGACAAAAGTCTGTGTCGTCCACAAACCCAGTTAAGACTGTCATTAAACTCTCCCTAACACAAGTAGTTAAAATATATTAAAAATAAAATTGCACTGGTTATAGAATTCTCCGCAAATGATCTGGAACACTTTGAAATCTACCATTTAAATAAATTATAAACAATTCACACAAAAAACACCTCATCACAATTACATGATCTACAGACACAAAGCCTGCAAGTCATAAAATAACCATTGGGTAACCTTTTCCAATAACAGTTGGAAAGCATCTTCGGTTCTTAGTTTCTCCTTAAGTCCAAACTGATTAATCCTAAAGAACCTATTACTTTAAGAGATGATATTGTACGAACTTTTATAATGTTTGTCAAATATTTTTAATGTTTTAAATCTTAATTTAATGTGTGTACATGTGTGTGATATGTGTCTACAGTGTTACAGCATTTGCTTGTATTACATTGTATGATGGGCTAGATATTTACTACGATCAACTTTTTTATTTTTATTTATTTTTTCGATTAATAAATTATAGTTTTGTAATAATTTGTTGGAATAAATATATTGTGATTATTATTATATATAAGAATTTCATACTAAGATGTTATGTATTGAACAGACACACACTTCACCACTCACCTGCAGCAAACACTTGAATCACAAGAAACAAACCAATAACAACCAATATACACTTATTCATCTTCGTGTGGAGTGTGAAACTGACACTCTGCAAAGAAAATATTCTCTGCTTATATATTCAAGAATAAGCATCAAAGGTCGCGAGTCAATATTTATCTCGATTTATAATTAGAACTTACAAACAGTCATTATTAACAATCACTTAGGAATAATTTCTGAGAACTGACCAAACAAAACCTTGAACATACACTTCATCTACGCTTGCTGTCTAACCTTGAAAATAACTGGTTATGTACTTCTGTCAACAGTTTAACAAAATATTGGTTTATCAAAAGACATAAACATACGTCTTGACTGACGTAATTCGTCGTTCATCTGAAACCTCCAGCCCTAGAAATGTGAAATCTCTCTATAAAATTAGGAAACACTAAAAATGGATTTTCACGGATTCTCTTAGGACCTTGAGATAACAATTCGTATTTTGCTTAAATAGATTACCCCTACAAATAACTCAAAACAACATATCTTAATAATCTCACTGGCTGGCTTATTAAAACCCATCCAAAACATGTGGTCCTAGAAACATTAAATTTTTGAAATGAATTCTTACTTAACGTAAGGAGAGAGATCGACTGAGAAGGGTAATCGAAATTTAACCCAAAAAAGGACACACTTAAATACTTTTACATTTATCCTCTTCAGAAAATTTTAAAAAGTAAGAAAATACCACTCCCTTGCAGAATGGTCGTAGCCGTGATTTAGGTAGTCTCCGATATCGAGGTGAAATTCGTAATGGCGGTGAAGGTGAATGTCGATGTCGATATAAGTGTAAAGCGTAGTTCGTAGTCACAGAAAAGGTGAATGTCGATATAAGAAAAAACGTAGTTCGTAGTCGCGGTGAAGGTGAATGTTGATGTCGATATAAGTATAAAGCGTAATTCGTAGTCTAGGTGAAGATGAATGTCGATGTCGATATAATAGTAAAGAGTAGTTCGTAGTTGCGGTGAAGGTGAATTTCGACGTCGATATAGGAATAACGCGAAGTTCGTAGTTGCGGTGAAGGTGAATGTAGACGTAGATATAGGAATAACGCGAAGTTCGTAGTTGCGGTGAAGTTGAATGTCGATGTCGATATAATAGTAAAGCGTAGTTCGTAGTCGCGGTGAAGGTGAATGTCGATGTCGATATAAGAGTAAAGCGTGGTCAGTAGTCGCAGTGAGGGTGAATGTCGATGTCGATATAAGAATTAATTGTAGTTTGTAGCGGCGGTGAAGGTTTATGTCGATGTCGATTTAAGAGTAAAGCGTAGTTCGTTATCGCAGTGAAAGTGAATGCCGATGTCGATATAAGAGTAAAGCGTAATCAGTAGTCGCAGTGAGGGTGAATGGCGATGTCGATATAAGAGTAAAGTGTAGTTCGTAGTTGCGGTGAAGGTGAATGTCGATGTCGATATAAGAATTAATTGTAGTTTGTAGTCACGGAAAAGGTGAATGTCGATATAAGAAAAATCGTAGATTGTACTCGCAGTGAGAGTGAATGTCGATGTCGATATAAGATTAAATCGTAGTCCGTAGCGGCGGTGAAGGTGTATGTCGATATAAGAAAAATCGTAGATTGTACTCGCAGTGAGAGTGAATGTCGATGTCGATATAAGATTAAATCGTAGTCCGTAGCGGCGGTGAAGGTGTATGTCGATATAAGAAAAATCGTAGATTGTACTCGCAGTGAGAGTGAATGTCGATGTCGATATAAGATTAAATCGTAGTCCGTAGCGGCGGTGAAGGTGTATGTCGATATAAGAAAAATCGTAGATTGTACTCGCAGTGAGAGTGAATGTCGATGTCGATATAAGATTAAATCGTAGTCCGTAGCGGCGGTGAAGGTGTATGTCGATATAAGAAAAATCGTAGATTGTACTCGCAGTGAGAGTGAATGTCGATGTCGATATAAGATTAAATCGTAGTCCGTAGCGGCGGTGAAGGTGTATGTCGATATAAGAAAAATCGTAGATTGTACTCGCAGTGAGAGTGAATGTCGATGTCGATATAAGATTAAATCGTAGTCCGTAGCGGCGGTGAAGGTGTATGTCGATATAAGAAAAATCGTAGATTGTACTCGCAGTGAGAGTGAATGTCGATGTCGATATAAGATTAAATCGTAGTCCGTAGCGGCGGTGAAGGTGTATGTCGATATAAGAAAAATCGTAGATTGTACTCGCAGTGAGAGTGAATGTCGATGTCGATATAAGATTAAATCGTAGTCCGTAGCGGCGGTGAAGGTGTATGTCGATATAAGAAAAATCGTAGATTGTACTCGCAGTGAGAGTGAATGTCGATGTCGATATAAGATTAAATCGTAGTCCGTAGCGGCGGTGAAGGTGTATGTCGATATAAGAAAAATCGTAGATTGTACTCGCAGTGAGAGTGAATGTCGATGTCGATATAAGATTAAATCGTAGTCCGTAGCGGCGGTGAAGGTGTATGTCGATATAAGAAAAATCGTAGATTGTACTCGCAGTGAGAGTGAATGTCGATGTCGATATAAGATTAAATCGTAGTCCGTAGCGGCGGTGAAGGTGTATGTCGATATAAGAAAAATCGTAGATTGTACTCGCAGTGAGAGTGAATGTCGATGTCGATATAAGATTAAATCGTAGTCCGTAGCGGCGGTGAAGGTGTATGTCGATATAAGAAAAATCGTAGATTGTACTCGCAGTGAGAGTGAATGTCGATGTCGATATAAGATTAAATCGTAGTCCGTAGCGGCGGTGAAGGTGTATGTCGATATAAGAAAAATCGTAGATTGTACTCGCAGTGAGAGTGAATGTCGATGTCGATATAAGATTAAATCGTAGTCCGTAGCGGCGGTGAAGGTGTATGTCGATATAAGAAAAATCGTAGATTGTACTCGCAGTGAGAGTGAATGTCGATGTCGATATAAGATTAAATCGTAGTCCGTAGCGGCGGTGAAGGTGTATGTCGATATAAGAAAAATCGTAGATTGTATTCGCAGTGAGAGTGAATGTCGATGTCGATATAAGATTAAATCGTAGTCCGTAGCGGCGGTGAAGGTGTATGTCGATATAAGAAAAATCGTAGATTGTACTCGCAGTGAGAGTGAATGTCGATGTCGATATAAGATTAAAACGTAGTCCGTAGCGGCGGTGAAGGTGTATGTCGATATAAGAAAAATCGTAGTTCGTAGTCGAGGTGAAGGTGAATGTCGATATAAGAAAAATCGTAGATTGTACTCGCAGTGAGAGTGAATGTCGATGTCGATATAAGATTAAATCGTAGTCCGTAGCGGCGGTGAAGGTGAATGTCGATATAAGAAAAATCGTAGATTGTACTCGCAGTGAGAGTGAATGTCGATGTCGATATAAGATTAAATCGTAGTCCGTAGCGGCGGTGAAGGTGAATGTCGATATAAGAAAAATCGTAGATTGTACTCGCAGTGAGAGTGAATGTCGATGTCGATATAAGATTAAATCGTAGTCCGTAGCGGCGGTGAAGGTGTATGTCGATATAAGAAAAATCGTAGATTGTACTCGCAGTGAGAGTGAATGTCGATGTCGATATAAGATTAAATCGTAGTCCGTAGCGGCGGTGAAGGTGTATGTCGATATAAGAAAAATCGTAGATTGTACTCGCAGTGAGAGTGAATGTCGATGTCGATATAAGATTAAATCGTAGTCCGTAGCGGCGGTGAAGGTGTATGTCGATATAAGAAAAATCGTAGATTGTACTCGCAGTGAGAGTGAATGTCGATGTCGATATAAGATTAAATCGTAGTCCGTAGCGGCGGTGAAGGTGAATGTCGATATAAGAAAAATCGTAGATTGTACTCGCAGTGAGAGTGAATGTCGATGTCGATATAAGATTAAATCGTAGTCCGTAGCGGCGGTGAAGGTGAATGTCGATATAAGAAAAATCGTAGATTGTACTCGCAGTGAGAGTGAATGTCGATGTCGATATAAGATTAAATCGTAGTCCGTAGCGGCGGTGAAGGTGTATGTCGATATAAGAAAAATCGTAGATTGTACTCGCAGTGAGAGTGAATGTCGATGTCGATATAAGATTAAATCGTAGTCCGTAGCGGCGGTGAAGGTGTATGTCGATATAAGAAAAATCGTAGATTGTACTCGCAGTGAGAGTGAATGTCGATGTCGATATAAGATTAAATCGTAGTCCGTAGCGGCGGTGAAGGTGTATGTCGATATAAGAAAAATCGTAGATTGTACTCGCAGTGAGAGTGAATGTCGATGTCGATATAAGATTAAATCGTAGTCCGTAGCGGCGGTGAAGGTGTATGTCGATATAAGAAAAATCGTAGATTGTACTCGCAGTGAGAGTGAATGTCGATGTCGATATAAGATTAAATCGTAGTCCGTAGCGGCGGTGAAGGTGTATGTCGATATAAGAAAAATCGTAGATTGTACTCGCAGTGAGAGTGAATGTCGATGTCGATATAAGATTAAATCGTAGTCCGTAGCGGCGGTGAAGGTGAATGTCGATATAAGAAAAATCGTAGATTGTACTCGCAGTGAGAGTGAATATCGATGTCGATATAAGATTAAATCGTAGTCCGTAGCGGCGGTGAAGGTGAATGTCGATATAAGAAAAATCGTAGATTGTACTCGCAGTGAGAGTGAATGTCGATGTCGATATAAGATTAAATCGTAGTCCGTAGCGGCGGTGAAGGTGAATGTCGATATAAGAAAAATCGTAGATTGTACTCGCAGTGAGAGTGAATGTCGATGTCGATATAAGATTAAATCGTAGTCCGTAGCGGCGGTGAAGGTGAATGTCGATATAAGAAAAATCGTAGATTGTACTCGCAGTGAGAGTGAATGTCGATGTCGATATAAGATTAAATCGTAGTCCGTAGCGGCGGTGAAGGTGAATGTCGATATAAGAAAAATCGTAGATTGTACTCGCAGTGAGAGTGAATGTCGATGTCGATATAAGATTAAATCGTAGTCCGTAGCGGCGGTGAAGGTGAATGTCCATATAAGAAAAATCGTAGATTGTACTCGCAGTGAGAGTGAATGTCGATGTCGATATAAGATTAAATCGTAGTCCGTAGCGGCGGTGAAGGTGAATGTCGATATAAGAAAAATCGTAGATTGTACTCGCAGTGAGAGTGAATGTCGATGTCGATATAAGATTAAATCGTAGTCCGTAGCGGCGGTGAAGGTGAATGTCGATATAAGAAAAATCGTAGATTGTACTCGCAGTGAGAGTGAATGTCGATGTCGATATAAGATTAAATCGTAGTCCGTAGCGGCGGTGAAGGTGTATGTCGATATAAGAAAAATCGTAGATTGTACTCGCAGTGAGAGTGAATGTCGATGTCGATATAAGATTAAATCGTAGTCCGTAGCGGCGGTGAAGGTGTATGTCGATATAAGAAAAATCGTAGATTGTACTCGCAGTGAGAGTGAATGTCGATGTCGATATAAGATTAAATCGTAGTCCGTAGCGGCGGTGAAGGTGTATGTCGATATAAGAAAAATCGTAGATTGTACTCGCAGTGAGAGTGAATGTCGATGTCGATATAAGATTAAATCGTAGTCCGTAGCGGCGGTGAAGGTGTATGTCGATATAAGAAAAATCGTAGATTGTACTCGCAGTGAGAGTGAATGTCGATGTCGATATAAGATTAAATCGTAGTCCGTAGCGGCGGTGAAGGTGTATGTCGATATAAGAAAAATCGTAGATTGTACTCGCAGTGAGAGTGAATGTCGATGTCGATATAAGATTAAATCGTAGTCCGTAGCGGCGGTGAAGGTGAATGTCGATATAAGAAAAATCGTAGATTGTACTCGCAGTGAGAGTGAATGTCGATGTCGATATAAGATTAAATCGTAGTCCGTAGCGGCGGTGAAGGTGAATGTCGATATAAGAAAAATCGTAGATTGTACTCGCAGTGAGAGTGAATGTCGATGTCGATATAAGATTAAATCGTAGTCCGTAGCGGCGGTGAAGGTGTATGTCGATATAAGAAAAATCGTAGATTGTACTCGCAGTGAGAGTGAATGTCGATGTCGATATAAGATTAAATCGTAGTCCGTAGCGGCGGTGAAGGTGTATGTCGATATAAGAAAAATCGTAGATTGTACTCGCAGTGAGAGTGAATGTCGATGTCGATATAAGATTAAATCGTAGTCCGTAGCGGCGGTGAAGGTGAATGTCGATATAAGAAAAATCGTAGATTGTACTCGCAGTGAGAGTGAATGTCGATGTCGATATAAGATTAAATCGTAGTCCGTAGCGGCGGTGAAGGTGAATGTCGATATAAGAAAAATCGTAGATTGTACTCGCAGTGAGAGTGAATGTCGATGTCGATATAAGATTAAATCGTAGTCCGTAGCGGCGGTGAAGGTGTATGTCGATATAAGAAAAATCGTAGATTGTACTCGCAGTGAGAGTGAATGTCGATGTCGATATAAGATTAAATCGTAGTCCGTAGCGGCGGTGAAGGTGTATGTCGATATAAGAAAAATCGTAGATTGTACTCGCAGTGAGAGTGAATGTCGATGTCGATATAAGATTAAATCGTAGTCCGTAGCGGCGGTGAAGGTGTATGTCGATATAAGAAAAATCGTAGATTGTACTCGCAGTGAGAGTGAATGTCGATGTCGATATAAGATTAAATCGTAGTCCGTAGCGGCGGTGAAGGTGAATGTCGATATAAGAAAAATCGTAGATTGTACTCGCAGTGAGAGTGAATGTCGATGTCGATATAAGATTAAATCGTAGTCCGTAGCGGCGGTGAAGGTGTATGTCGATATAAGAAAAATCGTAGATTGTACTCGCAGTGAGAGTGAATGTCGATGTCGATATAAGATTAAATCGTAGTCCGTAGCGGCGGTGAAGGTGTATGTCGATATAAGAAAAATCGTAGATTGTACTCGCAGTGAGAGTGAATGTCGATGTCGATATAAGATTAAATCGTAGTCCGTAGCGGCGGTGAAGGTGTATGTCGATATAAGAAAAATCGTAGATTGTACTCGCAGTGAGAGTGAATGTCGATGTCGATATAAGATTAAATCGTAGTCCGTAGCGGCGGTGAAGGTGAATGTCGATATAAGAAAAATCGTAGATTGTACTCGCAGTGAGAGTGAATGTCGATGTCGATATAAGATTAAATCGTAGTCCGTAGCGGCGGTGAAGGTGAATGTCGATATAAGAAAAATCGTAGATTGTACTCGCAGTGAGAGTGAATGTCGATGTCGATATAAGATTAAATCGTAGTCCGTAGCGGCGGTGAAGGTGTATGTCGATATAAGAAAAATCGTAGATTGTACTCGCAGTGAGAGTGAATGTCGATGTCGATATAAGATTAAATCGTAGTCCGTAGCGGCGGTGAAGGTGTATGTCGATATAAGAAAAATCGTAGATTGTACTCGCAGTGAGAGTGAATGTCGATGTCGATATAAGATTAAATCGTAGTCCGTAGCGGCGGTGAAGGTGAATGTCGATATAAGAAAAATCGTAGATTGTACTCGCAGTGAGAGTGAATGTCGATGTCGATATAAGATTAAATCGTAGTCCGTAGCGGCGGTGAAGGTGAATGTCGATATAAGAAAAATCGTAGATTGTACTCGCAGTGAGAGTGAATGTCGATGTCGATATAAGATTAAATCGTAGTCCGTAGCGGCGGTGAAGGTGAATGTCGATATAAGAAAAATCGTAGATTGTACTCGCAGTGAGAGTGAATGTCGATGTCGATATAAGATTAAATCGTAGTCCGTAGCGGCGGTGAAGGTGTATGTCGATATAAGAAAAATCGTAGATTGTACTCGCAGTGAGAGTGAATGTCGATGTCGATATAAGATTAAATCGTAGTCCGTAGCGGCGGTGAAGGTGTATGTCGATATAAGAAAAATCGTAGATTGTACTCGCAGTGAGAGTGAATGTCGATGTCGATATAAGATTAAATCGTAGTCCGTAGCGGCGGTGAAGGTGTATGTCGATATAAGAAAAATCGTAGATTGTACTCGCAGTGAGAGTGAATGTCGATGTCGATATAAGATTAAATCGTAGTCCGTAGCGGCGGTGAAGGTGAATGTCGATATAAGAAAAATCGTAGATTGTACTCGCAGTGAGAGTGAATGTCGATGTCGATATAAGATTAAATCGTAGTCCGTAGCGGCGGTGAAGGTGAATGTCGATATAAGAAAAATCGTAGATTGTACTCGCAGTGAGAGTGAATGTCGATGTCGATATAAGATTAAATCGTAGTCCGTAGCGGCGGTGAAGGTGAATGTCGATATAAGAAAAATCGTAGATTGTACTCGCAGTGAGAGTGAATGTCGATGTCGATATAAGATTAAATCGTAGTCCGTAGCGGCGGTGAAGGTGTATGTCGATATAAGAAAAATCGTAGATTGTACTCGCAGTGAGAGTGAATGTCGATGTCGATATAAGATTAAATCGTAGTCCGTAGCGGCGGTGAAGGTGTATGTCGATATAAGAAAAATCGTAGATTGTACTCGCAGTGAGAGTGAATGTCGATGTCGATATAAGATTAAATCGTAGTCTGTAGCGGCGGTGAAGGTGTATGTCGATATAAGAAAAATCGTAGATTGTACTCGCAGTGAGAGTGAATGTCGATGTCGATATAAGATTAAATCGTAGTCCGTAGCGGCGGTGAAGGTGTATGTCGATATAAGAAAAATCGTAGATTGTACTCGCAGTGAGAGTGAATGTCGATGTCGATATAAGATTAAATCGTAGTCCGTAGCGGCGGTGAAGGTGAATGTCGATATAAGAAAAATCGTAGATTGTACTCGCAGTGAGAGTGAATGTCGATGTCGATATAAGATTAAATCGTAGTCCGTAGCGGCGGTGAAGGTGTATGTCGATATAAGAAAAATCGTAGATTGTACTCGCAGTGAGAGTGAATGTCGATGTCGATATAAGATTAAATCGTAGTCCGTAGCGGCGGTGAAGGTGTATGTCGATATAAGAAAAATCGTAGATTGTACTCGCAGTGAGAGTGAATGTCGATGTCGATATAAGATTAAATCGTAGTCCGTAGCGGCGGTGAAGGTGTATGTCGATATAAGAAAAATCGTAGATTGTACTCGCAGTGAGAGTGAATGTCGATGTCGATATAAGATTAAATCGTAGTCCGTAGCGGCGGTGAAGGTGTATGTCGATATAAGAAAAATCGTAGTTCGTAGTCGAGGTGAAGGTGAATGTCGATGTCGATATAAGAGTAAAGCGTAGTTCGTATCGGCGGTTAAGGTGAATGTCGATGTCGATTTAAGAGTAAAGCGTAGTTCGAAGTCACGGAAAAGGTGAATGTCGATATAAGAAAAATCGTAGTTCGTACTCGCGGTGAAGGTGAATGGCGATGTCGATATAAGAGTAAAGTGTAGTTCGTAGCGGCGGTGAAGGTGAATGTCGATGTCGATATAAGAATAAAGCGTAGTTCGTAGTAACGGAAAAGGTGAATGTCGATATAAAAAAAAAAGTAGATCGTACTCAAGGTGAAGGTGAATGTCGATGTCGATATAAGAGTAAAGCGTAGTTCGTACTCGAAATGAAGGTGATTGTCGATGTGGATATAAGAATATAGTGTAGTTCCTAGTCACGGAAAATGTGAATGTCGATATAACATAAATCGTAGTTCTTACTCGAGGTGAAGGTGAATGTCGATGTCGACATAGATGAAAAGCGTAATGGCGGTGAAAACGAATGTTGATGTCAATATAAGAGCAAAGCGTAGTTTGTATCTAGGGATCTTTCACTTTTTTTTTTTTTTTTTTTTTTTTAATAACTCTAAATTACGGTTCAATCTAATCGGCTCTACCGTTCTCGTTACACGTTTAAGATTGTAGTGTGCTGACAACGTGTTTAAGAAGTACGTTTAGAAACTTATTTCAAACACAAATATTTTTTTCCGAAAATGGCGTCCACTGTTCTCCTTTTCAGTTATTGAATATAACTGTCAAACTGACATTTTTGCTGATGATTGATTGTTGATCGTTTAAAAAATTTTATTTTATTTTGGGGATGGGTTAGGATTTAGAAATTTTTAGCAGTATGTTCGCACCATTTATTAATTATCTTAAACAATTATGGTAAAGTAGTAATTTAAATACATTGGTCCAAAACATTTCGTAACTTTTTTTTTATCCCGAGCCCTTAGAAATAAATGCTTTATCAATTTACTATTTGTTCCATACATTTTTGACCTCTTGACCTTTCATCTCTTGTAGTTCAAAATTGAAAAAAATTGCTTATATAAGCAAACCTTCACCACAAAAAGATCCGTGTTTATCTATTTTAGTTATCAACAAAGTTAACGGTGTGTAACTTTCTTTTCAACCATCCTGTATATACATTGTCACATGTAAGTCTGAGAAATAATCTACGAGTGCTTAACATTATAATTTCGAACATAAATCGATTTGTCTGATCATTCAATGAGTCTAGAAATTAGAAACAAAATCTAAATTTGTTAAATAACACAGAGCGCATGTCGTCCACCTGTAGATTCCCACTCCCCTAGGAACAGCTGAGTTAAGGGTGCGTACTACGGGTACGCAGGGGTAGTTCTGTGTCGACAGTATAGTCCTGCACTTCAACTCGTGGATAACTCTAATTAGGTACGTCAAAACAATTTATTATTTATTTCAGAAAACGCAAACTGTGTGTCCAGTAAATTATTTAAATACTTACTGAAATTAATTTCAGAACTAATAAATTGCCCATAAAATTTTTCGCACATCCATAAAGAAATTTAAACACTAAGGTTTATAAATTGGAAGTAACTGCGTATATTATATTTTATTAAAATTGGGTTTTTAAACAGCTATCGAAGTTTGTTTCAATATTTTGGTGAATTTAATTGTTTTTTACTTAAGAACACTTTTATTTTTATCGAAATCCTGGAATTTCACCGAAATCGGTATAACTGATATCGAATCATGTCTGTGTTTCATAATTTTTTTTAAATTTCATTTTTCAGCTCTAGAAACGAATTTTATGGAGGGATGACAGATTAATTTTTGAGGATTTTAGAGTTACGTTTGAGGATAATCTGAGGAAATCAAAATTTGGTGGCTTTATCAAATATATATATTTATGACGAGGAAGAGAAATTTATGTTTAGTTTTTCGCGGACAAATTAGTTTTGATTCTCGTAAGTATAAAAATGTAATTTTTTTTAAAATTACGTCAATCTGTAGTTTTTTGTAGTTCACATACCTACATATGAGTAAAAGTCTAAATCAAATTTGTTAAATTCGCATATTTATATCGTATTGGCGTGATTTTTCTTGTGTATAATTTTTATTTGAGTGTAACTACCACATAAATAAAACATTGTAATTATTTTAAAATCAGCTGAATATTTTCACCAAATTTTGCTCAAATGTGGGCTCTTAGTACCCAAACAAAACACATTGCGTATCACGTCTATGCATAAAGCCGGCTCCGTCTTTAGTTGTCAAATATTTTAAAATATTGGTGTCTATTTAAATTACTCATTTTATGTGTGAAAAAATCCTTTTACGTGATATTTAGCACATTGCTACGTGGTACAAACACTTTATATTTAACCAAAAATTACAAATTCTGGGATTTCTGAAAGATTGCGGTGAATTGTTTTTATTTTCCTGTATGGGTGTGTAAAATAATCTTCATATAATGTTTTTGAATAGTTTTTTTACTTTCCAATTATAAGGAAATTTCGTGATGGTAATACAGTTTCCGTGTCTATTGATGTTTAGCGCGTCCAAGATGACATTTAAGATCTAATATTCTTTTTTAACTCAATATCTCAAGAAAGGACAGTATGACTACCTAAAAATATTAAACTTTAATAATGAAATGGTTTCCCATGGATTTAAAACACTTTTAGTGAAATTTAAAAAGGATTGTATGTAAATATGTGAAGGGTAGGTTAATAGTTTACATTTTTACAAATAATGTTCTATAAAAGATTCACTGTAGATTATATTTGAGGTAAAATCGAACCATCGGTAGATATTCCAAAAATAAATAAATTCTGGTTAAGCTTTATAAGTTAGAATACTGGGCAAAAACATTTGGTTAAACTTTCTCACATACACAAACCACAAAACCAAATACTCACAAACTAGTAGCTTCAATAGTCAAAACATGGAAATAAACCAAGGTTATTTTAGATTATTTTAACTATATTAAAAATGTACACCTAAACTTGTTTCACCCATGTTATCTAAGTGTAAATATATTTCACGAAATAAAATTTACACGACTGCTGTTAAATTTCAATTTTGTCGGTTGAAAAATATTCAAAACTGTAGTTTTATATAATTATGATTTTGTGCGTTGGTTTTGAGTCATTATTTTTCACTTTTTAATAAAATTTCAACGAAATCGGTAGAACAGATTTTGAGAAAATACATTTTTATACCAGTTCCATGGTTGATTTTTTTTAATGTTTTTACAAACAACTCGCGATCCAGCATGCTTTGAACAAAATAGGTCAATACATTTTTTGGGTTGTTACATTTGAGATTTTGGTCGAAATCGTTAAAACCGACAATGGAAAAAATCTTAATTTTATATTTTTTTGTGTAGCAGGTATCCAAAATTTTGATTTTTAAAAAAGTATGCAACAAAATGATCTGAGACGTGGAAAAAAAAACGCCCGTATACAAAATAGGTTAGTCTCGATTTTCCTGTAAGATAATCGACGGACATCAAACCAACAAACAATTTTTTGGACTTAGGGAAATATTTAAACAAAAAACTCGTCATTTATTTTTTGATCAAGCACATATCTTTCTCTATACTATATAAACCTATATGCAATGTAAGTAAATATGTATTATTTTCAGTTTTTGAAAAAATTCAAAATTTATTTACAAAATTTAGAACTTTGAATTCAAATTTTGTATAAGCTTATAAGTATTTCTGTTTTCTGATTATTGTAAAAATCATATCCATTACTTCGAATTTAAATTCCCCTTTAAATTGTTAATAATTGCAGTAATTGTTAAATGTTTTGTTACTAAGATTTGAGTGGGATTGCAATATGTAACATAAATTTGCTAAAATTAAAATATTATCTAATTTCTAATATATTCTCAAATATTCCAGATATCCCGCTTTATCTCATGTATTTTTCTCCTCCAATTAATCTCATTGTTAAATTAATACACAAAACTTCAAAATTCAAATATCGTTATTTAAATTTGTAAAAAAAACTTCTGATTTAATAACTTATTAAAATATGCTATACATGCAATAAAATCGTATTAACTATGCGTTATACAATCTAAAATAAAGCTGAGTCAAATTTTTAATAAAATAGATTTATTTACATTGCTAATAAACACAAGAAATACATATGAACTGTAGGTTATAAATTATAAATTGAGACTGTTGGAAGTCTCTATATATTTTATTGAAAACAGTCCTTTGTAATACGATTCACTCGCACGCAATTCCATACACACTTTCTAATCTACTTGTTTGCACAATTAATGAACCGTCTGTTTTCGGAGTGGGCGAAAGAAAGAACAGCTAGCCCGCGTGACGGCCGAATCTATAGCATTGTTTCCCCATGCTTTTCTGAGTTTTTATTCACATTGGATAAAAGGTTTCACTTGAAAATCTTACAATTTTAAGAGGCTTTAAAAATAAATGATTTTAGTACGATTTTATACAATTCATGATTTTGTGAGTGATTGGGAGATTAGTGTGATAAGCTCAAATTTACCTAAAATATACAAAATATATTTGATTAATATTCAAAACTCGCTTCACTGAGTTTATGTAAATACGCAAGGGAATTTATACTGGTTTAGATAGGCAGGCTTTTATAGCATTTTCATAAATCTCAAGGGCACAGGGACATCCCTATCTGTTTGATTTATATCGCAATACCTTATTTTCTATTGGAGAATACGGCATAAATCCACAACAATTTAAAAGACAAACTTGACATGTTGACTCACTGTCATGATAAGAAGTCTTTGGCGTCTTTAATATTACGGGGCGTAAATTTAATTCTAGAACGGACCTAATATTTAAATAACCTCTTTAAATTAAGACTATAAATCTAATACACGGTTATTAGAATATAGTAGTTTTTACTTTTTGATTTTTTGCCATATTAAATATAGTTTTAACATTTTATATGGTAAGGAGATGATATTAAACTCAGTACAAAATAAGTTAAAATTGTTAAATATTTTTATACGATTGTACTTTTTGTACTTTTAAATTTTCTGTAGGACAAGATGAAATCTTTATTTTAAAACTAATTTTTAATTTTAAATTGAGAAAAGTGTCACGTGACACAATTTTTTAATTGTAAAGCCAATGATGTAACATCCTTTTAATCTGTTTTCGTAATGATGAAAATATATTCGAGTGTGGGATAAGACAATTGTGTCTTAAAATTAAGAATTATGTTATTTTCGCTTTTATATTGTTGTCAAATGAACCCCCCAAACCTTGTACCATCATTCAACTTTAATAACAAGGAAATTGAACATCGTATTATGTTAAACGTTAGAGGAAAAACACAATCCTGGTTTTAATAAACACTACAACAGCTTCAACTATGTAGCATTCATCATCAGACGTTTAAAAAAAAATCACTCTATTGAGGTCGTTGAATAATAATAAATAAAAACATGAGAAAAACAAAACAATTAGCTTGTTTAGTTATACGTTATATCGTATAATTGTTCAAACTATTCAAGTATTTTATCCAACTTGGTCAATTGACGATATATTCTGAACGAAAGAGATATTTATTTATAAAACCGGATTTACAGATTTGACTGTGGAATACAATGTAATCTTCTTATTCAAAATGTTTAATTTACTTTCAAGTTATAAAATAATCAATTTCTCAAATAAAACTCGTTCAAACGTAGAAATTTAAAAACTACAGACCAAACCCAGTGTGCAAAATCGTAAAAATTGTAAAACTCATTCAGAAACAATTGTGAACAAGTTTAAGACACAAGTGAAGTATGATTAGGTTTTAAGTTATAAATGTATAAATTTAAGACAGTGTCGGTCCGGTTTCACTTTTTGATTTGTAATTGCTGAACTGATATTTTTTGTGATGGATATTTTAGTTTGGTTTTGTTTGGCGAGCAATGTTTATTATGTTAATTTTGAGATTGTGTTTTTAATAATTTTGTGTTCTGATAATAAGGTTCATATTTTGTACCGTAGAACACTCGTGTTTATAACATTAAAGCTGTACAAAATGAGTTGTTATAGGCATTTCTATCTTCTTCACATAGATAAGAAGGTACTGTTTCAAATTGCCGCAATTTTAAAATTGTTACTCGAATTTATTCATATCATAATCATCAAACTGTTTGACTGAAAAAACTTCATTTTGAGATTTTGTTTTAACAATCTTTTGTTTGTTTTAAAACTCTATTTTTATTCGTTTAAACAGTATTGTATATAGATTTTAAGATTGCAAAATGAGCTATTTAGATGAAAATAATGGTTTGAATATACCCCTAACCACAATCACTAGAAACAATAAATAAAACACAGTTATTGTACTTTATTTTGTCTAGTCCTCTAAATGCCCTACTGTACATTTCGATAACATGGTTATCATCATCAGAGAGTCTTGATTCTAAACTATACTACATCTAAAGTTATTCTTCTACTTGTAAAATAAAATTGCGTTTTATTTATTGTTCCTAGTGATTATGGTTAGGGGTATATTCAAACCATTATTGTGAATTCACCACAGTGCTCAAAAAGATTGTATTTAGACAAAGATAACTTCAAAAAATACTTGTTTAATATTTATTACCGGCAGCCATTTTTTAATTGAACTACCGTTTTGATTAATTAACAAATTTTAGCAAAATTCTTAACGAATCCAATAACACTCTTAAGTTTTTCTGATTGAAATGTTTTTAAATTCATAAAAATAATGTCTTTAATTCTATGTGGTTGAGAATGGGTGATGAGAAAATCGGCACTCACACTTACGCAATCATTCAGATAGATAATGGATCTCAAGACATCTTGTTGCTTGTATAGAAGATATCTCATACTAAAACATATTCCTTACTTTGCATAGTTTACTTTGGACGGTGAAACAACATTCGTGTGCGTGAAATTAACTAAATGACTTGCTTGCGTGTCCTTGAGCCTACAAAGTGTTTTATTACATTATTGTGTGTTCAACGAATGCATCAAGATAATATTCATTTATGCATTTATTGAAATGTATTGAAAGTATTTATTACCATATTTTACGACCCTCATATAAAGAACGCATATCAATAATGTATTAGGGGGTAATATCAGTTTATGATAAAAATAAAACAACCAAATTTGGAGTGATTAGATTGTTTTAAACTCAATATAACTTAAATTTTGATTTTAGGTTTAATTTTATTAATTATTGCCAAATCGTTAACAAAAAATCGACTGGAGTGATGCTAGCTGGATCTACACTTTTTTTTGTATTGGCCGTCCCATTTTAATAAACAACGACTATATATTTTGACTGTACATTTATGTGAGAAACTTAGTGCCTTGTTTTTGCACCATTTATTTTTTTTCTATAAAGTTTTGAGAAACAATAACGATATTTTCTTTAAAGACTAGAAAATTCCATTCGTTTGGTAAATTTACAAAAGAATATTTTTAATGAAATAAAATGATTGGATTAAGCAATGGATTATTATTACCATTTCAAAATGTTCAATCAAATTGTAATAAACAATCTATCCCAATAGTATATTTCAATTGGTCAATGTCTCTCCCCCCCCCCCCACGCCCAACTACATTTTGTAAGGATTTTCACAAATACAAATTAGGCAGCAATTCATATGACACATTGGGTGATTATATTTCATGAAGTATTCACCGAAATTACTTTCCCGTGAAATTAAACATTGCGTGGATCAATTGTAAACCTGGGTGACTGTTGAAATGAAGACATCCCACATTTGACAATTGCCAATTGTAATTGATTATACAAGGGTAAATCCACCTTTGTCGTAATTACCATGATTCGTTAGGATTGTTACCGTTATTACGTAACGACTTTGCCATGAGGACGTCTGTCATGTGACAATTATCAATAAAATTGTAATTGATTATACAAGGGTAAATCCACCTTTGTCGTAATTAACATAATTCGTTAGGATTGTTACCGTTATTACGGAACGACTTTGCCATGAAGAAGTCCCTCATATGACAATTGTCAATAAAATTGTAATTGATTATACAAGGGTAAATCCACATTTGACGTAATTACCATGATTCGTTAGGATTGTTACCGTTATTACGTAACGACTTTGCCATGAGGACGTTTGTGACAGTTGCAAACACTGAGAGAGAAAATACTTGAATTTAAACGTAAGCAATGTGTTATCTACTGGTGATATAAGTCCCGTAAAAATTTGTTGACCTGAAATATCTCCCACATTACATTAGTGTCTAATTGACTGAGAGATGTGAGATCTTGTTATGGAAATTGGTGTTTATGTTTCTTTGTGTGTTTGTTATGCAGTTTCGACCGAATTCGACCACTAATCTTATGCAATTTTATAAATGTACTTTACAACTACCGCGAACATTGTATGAAATTATTGAATTTTCCATTTCCAAATGGCGTCCTCTTTAATCAATTACTGTACGGTTTCAAGACAAGGAACGGGTGATTCAACTAGACAAAAATACGGGCGTTCGGAATTTTATAATGGTGTGAAAGAAGCATTACGATAAGTTGTAAAAATAAAAAAATAATTTGAATTGTTTCTAAAACCTTCCTGCAGAGACTTTCACCGGATCAACAAATAAAAAATTTCCCTGCTAAATACTCTTTGTATACTTTCATTTCTATGAATTATAGAACCTTTTCGCATTTCATAGGGTTACAAAATATCAAATAAAGTATCATTCATATAAGAGTTACACTCTATAGTTTCATAATATTTCTTCTAAACTTTCATATAATTTGTATACTGTATATGAAGCAATAAATAAGAGTAAATATAAACATTAGTTCTGTCGATTTTACGATTTGAGCCACCACCCACATAAAACTTACAGTGATGGGAGGAGGGATTGTTTTTCAGTTAAAGCAATCGGCATTTATAAGGTTTATAAATATCGACTTCTCAGGGGCTTACTTCAAATGACGGCGGATTTAGGAATCCAGAGCTACCCAGGTAGCTGGATCTGGACGTTTCTTTATCTAGTCTTGGGTTAGATCCCTCTCTTTCATTTTTCTATATTAACCAACTCATGTTATCACCTTACTCTGATTTGACTATTTATTCGAAGGTTGTGGGTTTCAAGACTATATAATTATCTACTACCACTGCGATTCCAATAATCACAATTATCATTGAAATCAATCTTTATTGCCGAACATGTTAAAATAAGCTTCGTCATAATCTAACCTAACCTAAATTTTAACTACATAATTTAAAACTAAACACAAAACATAGCAACAATTAAGTTGTATAATATATATATATATATATATATATATATATATATATATATAGTCCCTATATATAAATTCAAATACTTAAAAAAAATATAATTTAATTACAACAGGTCATACATACTAACCATTAGTCAACAATAATTAATAAAATATAAATGAAAATAGAATAAATAAAGAACACAAAACATACTCAAAAATTAATAGTAAAATATAATCATTAGAATTTTTTTTTATCATGCTCTATCTACATCTAATCAAATGAGTAAAATCAAATCATGCATTTTCTCGGTAAATAGCCTTCTCCACCAATGTTATTATTTTGAAAGATTTTATGTTTTATATCATCAGTAAGGTTGTTAAACAATGTAACTAAATTATTAACGGAACTCTTGATTGTCATTTGATAAAGACATTGGTTACTTTTTAGATTAGGCCCTGTCTAGTTTCATAACTATAAATAGAAGGAGGAAATTCAAAAAAGTATATATTCTTTTTACGTGTAGTAAACTGTCCATTATGTAAATTGATAGGATTGTCAAAATACTCCAATTAACTGTCCTTTTTTATAATCTAGAAAGTTTAATTGCATTGAGATCATTTCCCCAAATGATAGTTCCATAAGTGTTTAATATACCATTCACATTTGATAAGTAGAGACGGTATACATAATAAGATTAATGCTGTTTTATTCGTTTGATTGCCTTCAAAGCTAGATTTAAGGGGACTTTCACAGTTTTTTTGTCTCCCATGTTAATCTAATGGGCTTGTACGACTGTGGACTTAGGCTCAATTACTTCAAAAACTATTTAACCCATATGCATGAAATTGTTTATCATAATTCGCACCGTTTAGCTTAATCTGCGTACAATATTTATAAAAATAAACCTAGTAGTATGCAAAAAGGTTTTTTGAATGTCCAAATAAATAAAATTGTTTTTGTTTTATTAAAAATTAATAACTAAAATAAAAACTAACATATCTTGATAAATCGTGCTATGACATTTTTTTAATAAGTACACAAAATTTAATGCCTATAGCTAATGTATTTTTGGAGTTATGTGTACCTAAAGTCTAAAAAAACAATTTCAGAATAGCACTTGAAGTTTTATTTAGACGATTACCAAATTTTTTACTCTAAAAAGTACCAGCATTGTAACTTTCAATCTTTGTACTTTGTTTTTCTTCATAGGTAAGGAATGAACCAAACTGCACACATGTGGGATCCGAACCCCATAACCATCGGTACTAATCCTAGATCAAGGGATTGGCGCCTTAAACGTGTTATGTATGTATTAAGTCATTTAACAATACTTAAGTGATGTCAGATTGCCTATCCTACCCCATAGTTTCAAAACGACCCCAAGGTTCATCGGTTTTCCACTAGCTCCTCAATTCAAAGCTCAATTTGAATTATAATAATAATTACCCCCAATATTTGGTAAACACGACAGTTTGAAATAAATATTAAAAATACTTCTAGTCATATTTAGAGCTTAAACAATACATGTAAATGTTCATAATAAACCATATGTTCAAATAAAAGTTTTTTTTTTTAATTTTCACAAAAAAAATTAACTCAGTCTCCCTTAAAAAATAATCTAACTTGAATATACAACAATCTGAATTAAATTAAAATATAAGCAATAGTTAAATTATTTTAACTTCCAAGCAATATCTGCTGCTCACAGAACAATTAACAGATTAATTTACATTAAATGTACACTTCAGCGACTTTCATTTTATCACATTTCATCTTCTATAGCAATCGAAACCTCTACACCTTCATTAAATTCAAAATAATCAATGTTGGCTATCAATAGTTAGACAATACTAATTAGGACTGCTAAAACTACGCAATATATTACATTGACTCCTGCTTTAATGGCAGGCAACGCAATCTATTGTAATGACACTGTTTAATGTGTTACTGTAGTAGTGGTTCAATGAACAGCAGACTTTGCTTTTTGAACGTTTTAATAGATTCAATAAATCATTGTTGTCAACTTAATGTGTCTACTGTTTCCCGTGCGACGTAACACAAGAAATAACAGTGAATAATACATAGCTACTGTACATTTGAACAAAATACCATTCATATGGAGAAATAATAAAGTTTTATATGTGGTTTCCCTTTCGTTTTGTTTGTTATTTACCATTATTATGTTATGCTGCAACCATCGATGTGAATAAATTCTGGAATGCTAACTGACTTAAGAGGAAACGTTTCCTTCCCTCCTCTGGTGGGCCTCGTTAGCTGGTCTCCAAATTGAAGAAACCGTAAACAATCCACCTACTGTTTGTTCATTTACATTGATAGATACTCGTAAATACAAGCTAAATGAAGTTTATTTTACCGTTTAAATCAATCATAGGAAACAAAACCATGTAACTATTTATGTAATCATATTTTATTTAATATTTTAATAAAAATATAAAATTTCGAAAAGTTAAATAATAAAGTAAAAAAATAATGACTGATAAAGTTTTGCTTTTGGTTTATAAAAGAGTTAAATCTTATTTTAGTTTTGTTTCTACAATTGCTAGTTTACAACATTTTAATTATTACTTTAGAACGCATGCTTTATTAGAGAACAACCACGTCCTTGCCTTGTAATCGAGTACCACCATTTAAAAATGGAAAATAAAATTTAATAAACTTGTATACAGGGTAAGTTTTAACCCCTCCTACCCCCTGCCTTTTATTATATGGTTTAACTTAGAAAATTGAAACTCCGCATATCCATATTGAACCTAAATATCTTAACTTTGATGCGCTCACTGACTGTCTAACTCCAATGGGGGACGGCCCACAGGAACTCAGAAGAAAATCTTAAATAAGAGCATAGGTCGATAAGCACATAAAATTAAAGGTCTTTGTTTGTAGAGGACAGTGCCGCAAACCGGATCTCAAAAGGTTCATCCTATCAAAAATGACTGGGTTTTAAATTTTATAAAACAGCTTTTTACCGCCCTAATTTTTTAAAAGTTGTTGAAAGTAGACAATCAGTGAGGGCATCAAAACCAAGGTATTTAGGTCCAATACCGATATCTGAATTTACAATTACTAACTTAAACCATTAAAAAAAAAGGTAGAGGAAAGGATTTAAAAATCACTCGGTATACATTGTACGTCCTGATTTCGAAGAAACTATTTCTTAATATCATAACTATTGGTATGCTATAAGGAAAACAACGAAAATAACAATGAAAACTAACTACGACTGTAATAAATCTAAATATAATAAACAAAACTATATTTATTACGATTTTAATTTTATTTCTTATTTTGTGGTTCAGGGAATCATTGTTTTCCTTATTGTGAATATTGCCATAACGCTTATTGAACAATTGATATCGGTACACTGATAAAGAAACGAACAAACAAAACAGCAATTGATCTAGTTAAAACAGCTACTTCCTTCGCTGTATTCACAATTATTGTTATCTGTAAAATGTTGTTCTAACAAGTATTAAAATACATAATTAACAAGCGTTAATTAACTTTTAGAATTAGGGACGCGGCTATAATTTCAAGAAGAGATCAATAAAATGAGAAAGTAACTGTCTAATATTTGTTCAGGAATATTCCAAGTCTTGTCAAAATAACAAATTTAAAAAAAACTCAATTTTAAAATCTTAATGTATTATAAAAGAGATAGACAGAGACAGAGAGAGAAAGAAAGAGAGAGGGAGAGAGAGAGAGAGAGAGAGAGAGAGAGAGAGAGAGAGAGAGAGAGAGAGAGAGAGGTATGTGGTGAAGGACTTTTGTAAAAATCTCCTTTTGAAAGTTGAGCCTAAAAAGTGCTGTTTCTTGTAGAATGACAATTACTTGTCATGTCTCAGAACTCTACAAGCTCAAACAACTTATTCAATTGTGAAACATTGACATATTTTGGGTTATATTTCAAAGAGTTTAAAAAAATTTTAATTTTAAAGTAGGCTATGGTTGGTATATAAATAAACGTCCAATTTTCTTAAAATCCGCTTAAAAGATTTTGATGAAATTGTCTTCTCTAAACGCAAGAAAACATTGGTTGTCTACTTTTTTTACTTTTTTTTTCATTAGTTGTCAGCAAAAATGTGAAAACCAACCATGTATGCAGTTTTAAGATTTGTAGTTGATTTAAAAAAATGTGTTTCAGGAGGTAACCGACATACTTAACAAGAGTAAGAAGACAATCCAGAATTCCAGTCAATTTGCCATTTTTATTTTAATGTAACCTTGGGAGTAGATAAAATATTGAGTTTAAATTTAGTAACTTTTACAAGTGTACCAAAAATAAAAACTTTCAAAATGGCAGCTGTTAAAAATTATTGTCAAGTTATCGGCCTTCGAGTTATTCAATATTCAAAAATTTTAACTGCCGCCATTTTGAAATTATACAAAATAAAGTTTTGTTTTTAGTACACTTATAAAAGTTGCATATTAAATTCGTATGCCGAATTTGAACTCAATATATTATCTACTCTAAAGTTACATTTTTATACATTAAAATGGCGGAAGTCTGAATTGTCTTCATAAACCTGTGAAGTATGTTTGTTTCCTCCTGGGACACTGTATATTTAAATAAGATCAAACTTGCTTCCCTTGTATAATGAACCATAACTGACTATTACAAGATAAAATCAACTTGATATTGGTAATTTTTACTATTTGCAATAAAATTACTGGTAATTAATCATTGAGAAAATTTTAATAAAATCGTTAGATTCGATTTTGAGAAAATGACAATTTTTTTGTTTTTTATTATGACGGTACCTCCAAATTTTGAGTTAACGAAAAAATGATGAAACCGTCTCAATATCTGTCCAAAGTATGTTTATATACCAAATTGTATTAAAATGTGTCTACTTGCTTGGGCTTGAAGCACTGCTTAGACGATAGAATGACGTCATTCCCAAATAAATACATTGGACTCAGAGACCCTCACAACTCGACATCGATTAGTTTGAACACGGTATATAACTGTCTTTAAACTACGGGGTGTCCCACAAGGAAGTCGCTGTTTTTGAATTAATATGGAACACTCCTACGAACTTAACACTTTACAGTTATGTTAAGTGTGTAATATGTAAATACTTGTTTTAAGTATGTAAAAAAGTACCTTTGAGTTTCATTTTTTTAATGGTCTATGAAAACAAAATGACGGAATAATAAATAAATGGTACGTTTTCACTAAAATGATTTTATTTTCATAACTATTACAAATTGTTGAACAAAATGCGTAAAACTTAATGAAAAAAACAGTAATAAATGATTAATGATCCAAATTTGACCTTTAAAATATGCACTGATAGCAGCGAAACAAAAAAGAGTCATACATGCTATTGAAATATTTCCGAGGTATCAACAGTAGGCCTATTTCCTCTTCAAACAGCCACATTAAATCTTCCATCAGTCCTTCAACTAAATGTGTTTTATAAAAATTTATTTCTCTTTTCTTGGCATATCTTCGAATTGATGAATGAAAGAGACAACTTTTCTAAGTAAATTAGACCGGTTTGCATATTTCAGTAAAGTAGAATACACTAGCTCTTTATTTTCTGTGTTGAAAAATCTATGTTATTCCTTTAAAATTGATCCAATTTCTATTAGTATAGCTTTCCATTTATGAATTGATTTACTTGATGGAGGAACCATATTTTGGTAGCTTTTTCGAAATATCGCTTCATATTCATTTTCAAAAGCAATAGCCCAAGAACAACATTTCACTTTTCATTCCATTGAAAAATTCATTGTTTCGAGGTTAGATAAACTAATTACACACAACTACCAAATTATTTTATCGTTGGGTGTTAACAAAACAACAGCTGATCGAGATTCAACAGATGGCAATACACATGTTAATTGCATTGCATTGTGGGAGGAAGTGATTCTATCCAGAACATTAATGGTCTGTTTGTTATTTCGCCATTTTGTTTTGATTGACCATAAAAAATGAAACTCGAGGGTACTTCTTTTACAAATCTACTTAACATAACTGTAGTGTCAAGTTTGTAGAGTGTTCCATATGTCCGTCACATTAATTCAAAAATAGCGACCCCTTCGTGGGATACTCTTGCGAAAAATTAAAAATATATGAACCAACAGGTAAAATCTTTGAAACTGTAATGGAATTGTTATTAATAATTTATCGCTAATTATACAGGTTCTCTTTGCACAATGTAGCACGGCATGCATGCAACAACGGCGTGAAATAAACTCCTTTATCAAAAACTGTAACAAGGAACAATAAATACTATATGATGAATTGGTAAGTTTTGAACCTATTACAAGACAGTTCTGAAGGAAACAAATTATTGTAGCTGTCATCATGCCTTATCCAAACCCGAGGCTGCGAAATGTGCGTTTTTATCATGGAATTGTGACCTTGAAATATATATATATATATATATATATATATATATATATATATATATATATATATATAAATTTAAAAAATTAACACAGAGATATACATATATTATACACTATCTGTAATTTTATTATTTTTTTTTTTTTACATAGTTATTTTGGTTTATAGAAATGTTCTTTCGTGTATTATGTAGAAATATATTTTGTCTGTTAATTTTGTTTTTCCTGATTTGGAGATGTTTGGCTGTTTGAAATGTTTTTTCGTGTTCAGATTTTTATTTTTTTGTTTTATGTTTCTTTTTTATGTTGTGTAGAAATATATTTATTGTATTAACTATATTTTTTTTCTGAGCCACTTGTTTTTGGTTTTTTGAAATGTTCTTTCGCGCGTTAAGTAGAAATATATTTCTTATATTTATTTTATTTTTCTAATCAAGGCTTTTGTGTTTTATGCAATATTCTTGGGCACTGTAGAATTGAGATATATTTTTTTAAATTTTTTTATTTTTCTGAATCAAACATTTTTGTTTTTTCAAAATGTTCTTTCGCGTGTAGCCGAGATTTATATTCTATGTTTATTTTATTTGTCCTGAACAAGGTTTTTGAGTTTTGTTAAATGTTCATTTGCAAGGTTGAGTAGAAATTTATTTTCTGTATGAATTATATATTTCTGGACCAGACAATTTCAGTTTTTTGAAATGTTCTTTATAGGACTTTATAGTGTTTTTAAAATGTTCTTTCGTGTGTAGAGTAGAGATGCATTTTCTGTCTTAATCTCATTCTACATGTACAAAGCTCCATTGGTTTTTTGAAAAATTCTTTTGCGTGTTGAATACCAATATAATTTTTTGTATTAATTTTATTGTTTCTGAATGGAATAACGTAGGTTTTTTGAAATATTCTTTTGCTTGTTGAATAGCTATTTTTTTTCTTTTTTTTTCTTTTGAATGGAATATTTTTGGTTTTTTGAAATATACTTTTGCTTGTTGAATAGTAATACAATAAATATATATATATATATATATATATATATATATATATATATTATTTTATCTTAACAGACTTTCATAGTATTTCAAAAATGTTCTTTCTTATGTAGAATAGAAAAAGTTTTTCTATATTAATCTTATTCTACCTACACAGGACTAATTATTTTTTGAAATATTCTTTCGCGTTTTTATTAATTGTATTGTTTCTTTAACAAATTTATTTGGTGAAAAACATATAATCTCCCTCTTGATGAATAGAAATATATTTTGTGTATTAATTTTATTTTTCCTTAACTGGACTTTTTAATAATTAAAAAAATATTCTTTTGTATGTAGAGTAGAAACACTTTATCTGTATTAATCTTATTCTACCTAAACAGGAGTATGATGATTTTTTGGAAATATTCCATAGCGAAAGTACCAATATACTTTCTGTGGTATTTTACGTAATATATATTAAAAGATAAAAGGTCCTTCAATATATAATCAAATATTTCGTACGTATTAATGGTGCAGCCATTCTCATAACAAATAGTTGGCCATTATTAGTGTAAATAGATCTTTGAATAGATATTCCTTAACTTTGATTTGTTTTAATTAATCACGAGGATTTCAGCTCCAGTGAACGTGTGCCTGTCAACACTATTCTATTCTCGGCTCGACGTTCACCTTTCAGTACTTGAAGTCCATAAGCAATGTAAATCAAATGGGAGTTTCATCACTACTAGCCATCGTAAAAATATCGTCACAACTCGCTTTGGGCCATAGTTTCACTCGATTGTATTTCTCTGTTCTTCTTAGTTCTTTAATAATAATGTTCCACTTAAGTTTACTTGAAATCATAAGAATAATATATATATATATATATATATATATATATATACATTTTTAAATTCTAAATGAATTATTATATACATGCCTTTTTTTACTTTTGCACAAACTAAGCTTATGCTTTCAGAATTAAGAAACTTTTTTCTTAACGTAGATTACTTGTTTATAATTTCAGTTAAATTTAATTTTAAAATATACAGCTATTAGGTTGATTTATAAATTTCCATGTTTCAGTTCTGTTTAGTGAAAATAAATTTATAAATGTCTAATATAAATTTACAAATACATAAATTTTAGTATAAATAATGGCTATAAATTTAGCGCGTTCTATAAATCCGATGTTTATTTTCTAAACTATTTTGAATTGTTCCCTTTTATATATATATATATATATATATATATATATATATATATATATGTATATAAACTTTTTTAGCATGAAGATATGATTTATGGTTTTTAGTTGGTCATTAAACAAAATAAAGAGAAAAGTAAAATATTAAAATATTTCATTTGTAGTCATTAAAACTGCAAAAGAATAGAACATGTGTAGATTATTTCAAAAGATTTCTTCCTTGTTACGAAAAGTTTTACGACACGAACTGTTAGGTTTGTTCTTGAATTGGAATTATTATTATATAAACCATTAATCTCTTTCTCTTTCATGATTTATTTTCCTCGTAATTAATAGTAATTACAATAAATGTAATAAATATTCATTTAAAAATACTAATATTTGAATAGCAATACTTCCACTCACATTTTACTAGTATTTGTAATATATTGCAAATACATTCAGTAAATTTATATTTATTACCTTTCATTTACATTAAACCAAGTCAAAATAAAACGATTAAAAATTTGAGGATGCTATACGTTTAAAATTGTAATGTTTTCTCTCTCGCCTACTACGAATTCTATACTGTATGAGTAAAATTATAAGTATTTTGATTATAAATAATTTTTTGTAATTTTAAAACAAACATATGTCTAAATTTATATATACATTCATGTAAACTACCTTGACAATGATGTAACTAGCGAAACCATGGTCGGTAAATTTTAAATAAAGTTGCGGTTTATACTAAAAAGTGTTTGTTTTAGTTATTAAAATGGAATACCACCAAGCATCTACGGTATTTAGCATAAATAGTTGAAAACATTTAAGTGTATGTATATTATAAACAATGTAATTAACTTCAGAGAGTAAAATTGTTTGTAACTTTTAAAAGATTATTTATTGTAATTACTGCAACAGTTACATTGTCAATGCCATTGTCAATGAAATGCGTTTACAATTAAGTTCTTCGTTTTGTGGAATTCGTGTGTACTTTATTGTAATATTTAGAAATTATTTTAATATTTTAGAAAGATTAAAAATGATAGTAGTCTGTGTTTTAATTAAAATCATATACTTCTTAATAGTTATAACAGAAAAACTATTTTCTTACATCCTTCTTGTTCGTCTTACCCTGGACGCCGACAGAACTAGTTACGCTACTGGCTGGACTGGTGCCTTCAATGAACCAGTATACCACCCGCTTGACACCGTAACATTCACTAGTCTATTAATATTCCGTCTATTTTTCCTAAGACATAATGAAAGGTGAACGTGGAACTGTGAGTAGGTTGAACCAGAAAATCGAAAAACTGACGCGTTGTGCCTTTAGGTACCGCTATGAGTCAGAAATTCATTTTCTCATGATTGATTATATTATACGGATTATATTAATCTGACAGTACATACAGTTTAATTAATTTTTCCAGTTTATTAGCTCTTGTAAACAAAAATACCATTCTATACATCAGATTTATATATTTTCTGTAGTCTATTAAGGGATCATAATAAAAAAACATAGTGAAATAACAACCTAACCTCAAAATCTGTCAAATACAGATTATTCAATGTTTTCCAACTTATAATAAACCTTTCAAGCCTTCCTATTTATAATAATACACGTATATAAGTCAGTCACCTGTATTTTTAGCAAAAACTAAGTATCAGACGTTTGCAAATGATTTAATACCATTCCATGTTTCCACATGTTTTTCAAACTGTTAAATGTTAAGGCAGAAGGGACGGCGTCTGATGGACGCTTCTTTCTAGATTATCAATACCCAATTAATCACAATTAGTTTATAATTATCTATCACATAGCATTTTATTTACTGGCTCCCTAACTAACTTGTGCAAATGATTCAATTTCTCTCAAACGTTAATGCGGATCAGTGAATATTTGTTGGTACGCGATCTACCCCTTGGACAAAGTTGTTTTGTTTTAAATTTTGTTTTATTCCTATGTTTAGTTTTTAATTAATTTCTTCTTTGATGATTAATGATTTTAATTACTTTGTTTTTAAAATTGTTATTTTGTTTGAGGACTAAAAAATAATAAAATACAAGCAAATTTATGTTAATTTATACAAAAGATAACTTTGCCTAGTCAAACGTATTATCGCCATTTTATTATTCCCCCCACCCCATCATTTAAGACCACAATTTTGAGTGCTTGCTTCTCTTTAGAAACAAAAATTAATTTAAATAATATTAAGCTTTTTTATACACCTAGAGAATTTCCTCACTAAGAATTTGTTAAAATATGGATTTTTGTACAAATCAATAATATTATACAAATTTCCAAATAAAATTGCAAAATTGATCTTTATTATAATTATTTTTAATTTAGTTATTTAGTCTAATTTTTAGGAGAATATGAGATTAAAATTAAAATAATGGTGAAAAAACTTGCATTTATTTGTTATAACGTTTTAAGTATAAAATTTAGAAGTATTGGATATTGTGATCCAAGGAATACTTTATATAGTTAAGTCATATAAAGCGTTACTTACATACAAAATTTTATGACAATCGGTTAGACTACGTTTGACATAATAATAATTTGGTTAGATTTTATCCACATTAAGTATACGACTGCTAATGAAGTTATCCATGCAATAAAGTCATTTTCTCAAGATGGCATTCCTGAAGTTATTGTTTGTACGAAATTATGAACGTACAGATTTTGCTATTAACAGGAATTTTAAACTGACAATTCCTGTGAGTTTACATTCACAATCTAATCGCTTAGAAGAGGGAGCAGTACAAAGAATATCGAAGGAGCAATATAGCGAAGAATATCGAAAGGAATAATTTAGATGTTAGTTTACGTTCGTACGCTATAGAAATTCTCCTATTCTATCTCAAGGATATTCACCAGCACAACTTATCTTCAATAGTAGATTAAGAGGAAAAATTACCTGTTAATTATAAATGGTTAAAATCTAAAATAAAAAACCATAAAAATGTAATGTAATCACTTAAACAGTACAATTTTCGCAACATATTATGATAAAATACTAAGGAGTTAAAACCTGTCATTAAACATGCCCTATTAAGACAAGGGAAATCATAGCTTCCACCAACAATACTAAACAAATATAAAGCACCTCAGTCTTATAATAAAGATAACATTGTTAGAAGGAAATGTTTAAAACCAACAAAGAAATAAATAAATACTCAAGAACCTAATTTATACTTTCCTATAAATTAAAGTTGAGAATAATTTAAGGAAATGAGAGATATATAAAGGATCCCACCATTGAACTCAGAATAAAAAACAATATAAAAACAAATGTCACATGACCCTATTCCTATTTGAAAAAATTAATTATTAATTTTTAAAGGAACCTTGTTTTTTCTTCGTCAAAAGTAGTTCTGTCGTTTTTTGTTACTACAGTTGTTTCAACCTCAATATGAGCCATCTTCAGGTAAAGTTTGAACACTTTATATACACACACTACACTTTAAACACATTACAATTATAACATTTATTGTTATACTAAAATACTACATGTCAAAGATTATTATGAGATTGTTCTTGTGTGTTAAGGCCAAATCAGCCCACTTCCAATACTGTTAGTGGACTGAATAAATTATTCTACATTTTCAAACATTTCATCCTTCTTATCTTCCATTGCTGATATCGTGGATCCAAAATGTCCACCAAAATGTAAAGCTTTTAAACCCGGAAGTAAATATTGTTTTATAAGCGTATACAAAAAGCGAACTTTATGTTCAACCGTTTTAAAGATTTCAAAAATATATTCCATACTTTATGAATATTCTGTATATGATAAACGTTACAAACCTGAAGCTCTAATAGTATTTTGTAAAAATTGTAGCTAAAACTATAATTACCGTCTAAATTTTACGGATGTCAAAATTGCAGGAAATTTAACTATTTTACAGGAACATAAGATACTTAGTTTCTTGATAACGTAAGAATAATAATTTTATTCTTTGAGTGGTAAAAATAGGTTTTATTGTTTTTAGATTATCCCAGCAGATTATTCCGGTGTCTCGAATTAAGTAGGATTTGTTCTTGTTTAATATCTCAATAATTTCCTTAATAATTACAGTTTTAATACACAGTAACGACATAAATTCTGACGGAAGAATGGAGGTTTAATGCTCACGCACGCCATGCTTGGAAAGTTAAATTGTCATTTTTGATGTAGCATAAAAAATATCTATCTTCCATTTTATGGTTGACAATATTAACGTAACGTTTTTAAAGTGTAGAGCTATTATGTTAAATTGAGATATATTTTTCCGTAAAGACAACAACACGTGCAAATCAAGTGAAACAATAAATTCAAAAAATAACTTTACTGTACATGAAAAACCGAAAAAGAAAAAAGCTCATCAAAAAAGTACATGTTTATGAGCTATAAAACTTTATAAAACTTCATTGAGACAGAGATGTGAAATGGACTCAAATTGACACAGGTGTTTTTCTTCTCATAGAACGAATAAAACAAAATGGGGTCAACAAGAGACATCTTAAAAGCCCGGCGGGAATTCAAGGAACATGTCACGACAAAGAACTATCCTTTGAAACAACCTTTGCGCTTTTCTCTCCTATAACCTTATTTCTTTTTTTACATCAATTCCAATGGTAAAATATGAGAGTGTTCCATGTATCAATTTTGGGCCCATTTGTCGTCTGTATGTTGGCGACACAAGATTTGGTTTGGATTTCCTTTAAAATATTTTTTGTTATCTTACCTTTCTCTTTCTTATATAAATTTAGTATAGAGAATGTTCTTTAATGCGCTTCAACACCTGTGCAGAATTTTAACTCGAGTGTCGAATTTTAACACCAGTGTCGAATTTTAATAACATTGTCGAATTTTAACACCATTGTCGAATTTTAACATCATTGTCGAATTTTAACACCATTGTCGAATTTTAACACCATTGTCGAATTTTAACACCAGTGTCGAATTTTAACACCAGTGTCGAATTTTAACATCAGTATCGAATTTTAACACCAGTGTCGAATTATAACACCAGTGTCGAAATTTATCACAGTTGTCGAATTTTCCGTGGAAATGTCCATTTTCAAATCCTCTGAGTTCAAGTGGTTATGGAAATGAAATCTGTTTCTCTTCTGTTCATAGAGCGTTGCCACTAAATAAGACACAATCTAGTAAAAACTTGGGATTACTATCCAGGAGCTCTAAAAATTATGTACCAATTTCTATTCGACGATCAGGATCGTCTACATTTTTATAAGGACGAAATCTTCCTGCCTTTAAACTTTTGTGAGTGTAGCTTGAGGTAGTAGCAATTCAACAAGTGTTGACTTTTATGGGTTTTCAATCGCTTTTGCAAGCACCATAATATCCTTCATTCCACCATTCACGCTGTCAGTTAACTTAATTTTCTAACCAGCTTGGCCACAACACTAAATATGACTGGATCTCTATTGGAATGTTTTATATTGAAGTGAACACTCCACTTGCCGAAAAGACCAGTACTTAGAAATATAAATTCCACACGTTCCCTCACTATAAGTCACATTTCGATATCTCAAAGAAATAAAAGAGTTTAAATAAGACAAAATGTGTAAAACAAGATTAATGTTTACGTATATTAATTATAAACCATATTCACAGTTGAATAAGTCAATCAAAACCGCTGATTATTCATACGTCCCGACTTTATAGTCACTCTTCATATTAGTTGAGCCACAATTATTATTAAATTTAAGAATTTCACTAAATGGTTTTAAAAAGTTACGAATGAAACTTAACACTGTTTTGATTTATGTTGTTATTTTATACACAACTTATATAATTTATTACTTTTTTTTTTTTTCAGAAGATGAGGTGAACGAGCAAAACAATGGCTGAAAATGTAACACATTTTAGCGATCAGGTAAGAGTTTTCTCAAATTTTTTAATAATAAATATAATTTTTTAAATTATTAATGCATTTTAGAGTGCGTTTAATAATGTGTCTGCTTATTAAAAGAAAATATTATTAATCCCTTTTCCACTAAAATGTGCTCAAAATTTACTCTTTAAGTATGAGAGAGAGATATTTGAGCCCACAATCGTTTTATTATTAAATGTTTTATTATTGATGTTAGTGAGTACAGCTTTCTCTATTTATTCTAAATAAATTTATACTTAATTAAAATTACAAATAACCATTGTATAAACTTCTGACAGGAAAATAAAAATATACAACAGCTAATAAATTTACTCGTAATAATTATATTTAAGATCTTACTTGAAAAATGTTATCCAATATTTCTTGAATAAGTTAAAAGAGTCAAATTAAATTTTTATTTCAAAATGTTGTAATGAATATGATGTTTTTATTTCTGCTGAAATAAAATTGAAGAATTCAGAAGTTAAGAAAATTAATTACTTTTGAAGAAATGCACTTTGCGTATTAAGCAGTCCTATCAATTTAGTAATATATTTTTCGGGTCCATAAACAATGGTTAACCCATATTTAAACTAATTATGTAGAATTATGAGAGCACTTTAAAAACAATTATATCTGAAAGGAACAATTAATAAAGACGGAAAAAGTGGAAATATTTTGAGATTTTTTACAACATATTATAATCCTTATACAGGGTTATTGTATATTAAATAAAAAATTTAAATCTATAACGTAAGTACTTTTAAATCACGAAATACTTTAATCAATTTTCGGATGAACGAAAGCAAAATACTGTCTCAAAACAAATTTAGGAAACACAGCTTTCAATTAAAAAAGCATATATAGATATGTTTTTAGTGCTCATGCAGTTTGCAATCAAGCTTTTAATTAACAATCAATTATAAATACTTAGTTTGGCCACGCTGACAAATTTTGCAGCAATGAATAACCACTGCAATCTAGTGTATGGTATCGCTAAGCTGAAATCTAAACGAAGAAGGAAAAAATGTATATATAAAATTTGTCCAGTATTTAAAGTTAATTTATTTTGGAAAAACACAGATTAAATATTCAGATCGATTTGCATATATGATTAATCGTTGGCTAGAAAAGTGAATAAATGGAAAGTTTTGGAAAGAATGTAGCTTAAAATCTTTCAACAAAAAATATAAGTAAATAGTGTTGGGTAGCACCCTTAAAACGAAAGAAGATTTCAGAAGAGATATTATAATGGAATCTTCAAAGGAAAACACGAACAAGGTAGACTGAACACTAAATTGTAGAAGAAATAGAGAAATACTTGGGAAAGGGTACAATCAGAATAGGGAAAGACCTAGGTTGAAGTTAAGGAACTACTAATAAACCATGTCAGATAGCGTAACTTTTAGAAGCTCTACGTCTCTCTTGGGATTCAAGAAATAAATCATATCAAGAAGATTTAAGTAGTTTAAAAAATCCCCTTTAGCTGAGTTACTCTTTCCAAGTTAACATCCACAACAAAACTTAATAAAAGATCACGTGTTCTGAATTGGGTCTGTTCAAGAAGAGGACCGCGCCACTCGTACAGAATTTTAGGTTAACATAAATAGAACAGACAGAACCTGACTTGACAGAACAGCTGAAACGTTGTTGGCGTGTATTAAGGACAGTATTCTACCAGGAACAGAAAAAACGTGGAATCAGTAGAGATTTGTTAGATTTCTATTTATGTGAATTAATGTGGCGCCGTAGGAACAAAGATGAAGATCTATTTGATACCATCCGGAAGGAGATCAATTTATACTGGGCTCCAGAACAATATATTGTTTATTCATATATTAGGCTATACCAAGTGTCCTAAAAGTCCCATCCCCCCTATTATTTTTTTAATAAATGGAAATAGACAGATTTTCTTTGGGGAAAGTTTAGATAACCAAAGGAGGAGTTTTTTTAAGTATCAAAATTTTCAACTCCTACCCCCAAAATGGGGTAGTTGGGGGTAAGTCAAGAATTTTAAATAGCAACCCCTATCGAGTGATACCTCATTTTAAAGGCCTTTAAAAAATAAGAATAATGGCGCAAATTAGAGGTCTTTAAGTTTATCTTACACAACATAGCGACCAGTTGAATTGTGAATTGTACGTTAATAATTACACCGGAAATGTTACGAAATGTACAACAAGCTTTTGAGTCCAGAATCTATTTCTGCCAAAACGTAAATGGTAGCCATTTCGAGAACTTGATCTGAGCTAAAAAACAAGGTAAGGATCTTACCATCATTTTACCAACATAGAGCAGTTTGTAATGTAATAAAAACAACCGGAGTTTGTAGGTTAACATTCACAATTCGATTGGTTGCTATGTTGGGTAGGATGAACTTAGAGACCTCTAGTTTTCGGCATTATTCTTATTTTTTAAAGGCCTTTAAAATGAGGTATCACTCAATAGGGGTTGCTATTTAAAATTCTTCCCAAAGCAAATCTGTCTCTTTCCAGTCATAAAAAAAAATAATAGCTGGGGATGGGACTTTTAGGACACTTGGTAAAGTTGGTTAGGACCTTCTGGGTGCCACTGTTTGAAAGGCGGTCCTCTTCTTGAACACACCCTCTGAGTTATGAAAGAACATTGATACATTTTGTGAAACTTGTTTGTTATAGGAGTTTAATTGCCTGCTGCGCTTACAGAGTGACCGTCTAGTGACTTCACAGCCTTTATTGTGTCCTCGTACATGGGATTCATTACTATGCTGGCCTCCCACTCTAGCAGGCACTGTCGCTCAACTACCTTGCTTCCCTGAACTCAATGGAATCAAATACGATACAACAAGTAGGTTTAATCTTAAGATTAACATTATTGAGTTCTTATTTGTATGCAAAATATTGCATTAACTATCTCACGCTCCCATTCACAATTGTAATACAAAACACACAACACTATTCGTTGACAGAAATAGAAGTTCTGTAGTTGTCGGTAAAAAAACGAAAATCAACCATGAACGCCGTCCTAGAATTTGTAAAATTTGAAAAAGGTCTAATCTTGCTTCACTTGTGTCATAAAGTTGTCTTAAGAGAAAATATTACAAGAAATCAAACTTAAATGAAAGCTACCAAGGTTCATTATAATTTTTTTTAATTTTCTTTAATCGACATTTTTCATTATTTGCAATATTGTACAAGGCATTAATTTGGTTTGAGATTAATTTTCACATTTCACCTAAATATGATAAAACAATAGAACTTCCATGACACATTTTATTTTGTTTTTATTGATATGTATTTTAAGATATGTAGGGCTATCGAAAAGATCAAAATACTGGAACGAGTTCTCTAGAACAGGATTTTTTGAACATCGTGTATAACAAATTGAATCCAATTGTAACGACGAAGCCCAAGCGCTAAAGTTTTGAGTTCGTAATTGTTTATTGGATGAAGCCTTACACTATCACATGCTCTCCGTTGTATAATTGCCTCAGTTGTTTTTGATTCCATGGAATTAATTACAACATAACCTAATTTTGTCTTCCACCGCACAGTGTGAATTCACTTAGCAATACGAAGTGGACTGGTGGATATTTCACCTCAAATATAATATTACCAACTGTAGATTTCTGTTTTATGAGTACGGTACGGAGTGTAGTAACCGTTTCGAAAAAAATGAAAATAAATTACGATACAAATCGTGAACAAATTATATCTAAAACTTATCGTACAGTTAATACGTTGACATGGCTGGACGAAAATTGTGTTTACTGATGTTTGCCGATCTTCATCTTGGCATTAATATAAACATCGCCATTTACACAAAATTAGTTCTTAAATACTAATATGTATACTTGATAAGAACAAACTACCAAAAAAACCGCCATTTTGAAATTATGCTACCATTTTTTTTTCATCATATTACAAATAATAAATCCAGTGTAAGCTAGTTTTGACTAAAATTCGCCTTGAATTGCGATTTTTAGTTCTTATGTTATTGAAAGGGAAAAATATTGTATTATAAATTTCTGATCTGTTAAGACTCAAAATTAAAAGATTGTTAATGTTTACCTTTTCATGATGATTTGGAAAAGTTATGTGAAGGATGAAAAAACAGATGTTTTTTGCAGATACAGTAATTCCGTTTTAAATTAGTATTTCGAATGGATCGATAAAAATGAAATTTGGTATGTGGGCATATTTTTGTAATTTCTTAGGATTTTTTTAAATTTTTTGATATCTAAAATTTTAGGGATTAAGGAAAAAATAATAAACTCAGATTTTCTTAAATCTCAAACATGTGGTTCCATTTGAATCAAATTTGGTATATGGCCATATGTTGGAATTTATTTCTTCCATTTTCGATAACTAAAAATTTGGGGATTAGTAAGTCATCAAAAAACAATAAATTGAGATTTTTTAAATCTCAATCGTATGGATCGATTTTAATCAAACTTGGCACATGGTCATATTTAAAAAAATAAGTAAAGAAATAAAATTAAAAATAAACACCAAATTAAAATTTTCTAAAATCTTAAACGATGGATCGATATTAATGAAATTGGAATATTTTGGGCATATTTGGGACTTTTTTCTTCTTTTTTTTAGGCTATCACTAAAACTTCAGAGATTATTAGTCATAAAAAATACAAAATTAACTCTTTTCTAAAATTAGATCCAACGATTTCAATTAATCTTTGCAAACTGCCACAGATAGCGTGGGATAAATGTTTCTTAATGCTAAATGCTTAGTTTTATACTAATTCACATATAATCCGATTCAGAATAATATATTAATTTTACCAATCTTCACTCTGTAAAATATAAAACAATTTTCATTCAACACTTTCGATTATATTTTGTATACTGTATACAACATTCTTCACCGCTCTTCGATATCCAGTCTCCATTGTCCATTCATCTCTGTCCCAACTTCTCATCGGCCTCCCCTCTCTTCCCCTTCCATGTCTCGTCCATTGCAATATCCGTTTTGGCAGAACAAATTTATTATTACAAAGCTATACGAGATAGAGAAATTCTGTTTGAGGGAATTAGTTTTGTGATCAAGAGCTGTTTAAAATATATATTCAAACAACAGCAAGTTATCCCTTCCCTCTACTAATCCCAATGGATTGTGATACTTAAAATACAGTACACACGAAAATAAATTGTGCAAAAACATTGCACAAACTTTCTCATTCACTACAAAATGTAATAAAATCGAACCGAATCTAATCGTCATCACAAATTAAGGATTTTGAAGTAATTGCTAAGTGTAGCCTCTAAGGTCACAAACAGAACGTATTCGTCGGCATCTCTCCAAAAATTCCGATTTAATTATCGTAAAAACAAAAAAAAATCGACCATGAGGCTGTTGTAAAATATACAGTTTTCTAAAATAGGTTTCATTAATTTCATTCTAATGTGAAAATTAATGACTCAAACGCAGGGGAAAACAATTATAATAAATGATTTGGCACTGTAATTTAATTCAATTTGTTTTTTTCAGATTATTGAATGGTTACGCCGTGTTCAAGTTAGAGGAGGGGGGACATGATATCTGACATTATATAATATTGTTCTACATGAATTGACCGATTTTTTTTTTTTATTTTTAGTTGTACAATTATTTTTTCAATCATAACTTGATAAAGTTCATCACAGAGCAAAAGTAAAGGCTCAAAAATACCAATTAAATTATGTAAAATATGTATTTTGAAATAATTTTCGATATGAAGTACGGTTCCGGAATTATTAACAATTAAAGCGAGTATAAATCATGTGTTGCGACATGGGGTAGTTTCAGCGTCACCTTCAGAAGGTCATAACTACGTCAGTTTTAATCGCGTTGAAACTAGTAAGAAATTAAATTGAAGGGAATTTTATAACCTTTTAAATAACTTTTTTTCCGTAAAATTTATACTATAAGAGATAATCGCAAAAAATCCCTAAAAAGCGACTCTTCGAATAACTCAGAACGCATTTGATTTCTTTAAAAGTAAATTAACAATAATAATAAAAAAGACTATATTTATGAATAGTAACATAATGAATATTCAATAATTTTCAAACGAAAACATATAAAAAAAGAAACAAAGTATTAATTATTAAACAAACAAAATGTCTTAAAATAGTCTGGCTTTTAATAATTAGATAGGTGGTTAATATTTAGCATATGATTAATTTGAGTTTAATCTAACACCAGTAATACATAATCACACAGCTATACAAAAAAAGAACAGTCAGATAGACTTAAATAAAATTATCTTCTTAAGCCGGATAATATATGAGCTTTACCAATAGATAATATGCTACAAACATTGTCAATGTCACATTTACTCATGTCAATTTGGTGTTCACTAAAAATTTAACTCTTTCCTGTTGGTATACATGACGGGTTTAGAATCTCTCAAGTACATTATTTGTATTACACAAGCGACTAGTCTCATCAGTGTCAATAGTTAACTTTTTACAATAGATGTAAATAATATTCTGCTTGTTGTGAAACCTAAATTGAATGATACATCTTTTAATTTTAATATTACACTGAAATCAGCATTAAGTAAAGAAAATAATCTGATATTTGGGTTATACTTAAAGTTAAAAATTCTCTCAGAATTCAGTGAAACAAAATGATTTGAATAATTAAATAACAGAATAGCTTCTTTATTATTAATGTAATGTTAATATATCAAATACAGAGGGAAAACCAATTGTGAATAAAATATTATTCAAATTGATCCAGTTTTTATGCTTTAACCTCTCATATTGCAAATTTGGTAACCGGTTAAATAGAAGCTCATAGTGAAAACAAGAATAGTGTTCAAATGAGAGGTTAAACAGGACGCTCCGCCATTTTAGTAACATGTTGTAGGACCTACTCACGCAAATGTGTATGACCTACCTTAATTCTAATATAGTGATGAGGAGTGGTAAAAGATTTACCTATGCTCAAATCATAAATAGTTTTGATAATGTAAGTGACTCCAAACAATTTTGGTTGGCAGTAAAAGTACGATCGCCTTTCAATTGTCAACTAACCCTATTAGTACTGAGAAATTGTTGGAATATTTTAGTGGCTCTCTACCCTCCACAAACAATTAATACTGATTTGTTTACCAATTTGACTCAGTATTTGACTTGGATTTTCCATTACTTGAACTACAAACAATTATTTCAAAAGCCAATAATGAACAGTTTATTTAATTAGGAAATTAATCCAAACAAACAATTAAAAACTAGAATTTATCAACTACATTAAGTTTAATGTTCATTGTTTGGTGTCCAAGTCACTTTGTATAATATAATGAGTAATAAATTATTTATATTACCTTTATAGTTCCGTCATGTGACTTTGCGTTTGTCTTAATTACAAAGACGCGTTTCGGAGTCGTAGCTCCATCTTCAGTTATTTCACCCCGTAGAGGTCGTTAAAACATCAAACACAACAAAAACATTAACACTATACACACAAATAAATAAATACGCGTATACGTTGATTTTAACATTTTTTTAACATGCGCACGGTTTAATAGTTCGCGAACCATTAAACCGTGCGCATGTTAAAAAAATGTTAAAATCAACATATACGTGTATTTATTTATTTGTGTGTATAGTGTTAATGTTTTTGTTGTGTTTGATGTTTTAACGACCTCTACGGGGTGAAATAACTGAAGATGGAGCTACGACTCCGAAACGCGTCTTTGTAATTAAGACAAACGCAAAGTCACATGACGGAACTATAAAGGTAATATAAATAATTTATTACTCATTATATTACATTAAGTTTTTTAAACATTGTATTGTCGAATTCTTTAATAACAAAAAAAAAACTTATTACATTCTCTCCATGGCGGAAACTTGTCGACTTATGAATGTTTTTAATCAATACCTTACCCATCATTTGGAAAATAATAGGTTCAAATTTTATCCATATTTACAGAGTGTTATTTTAGTAAAGAGACAAAGAATATACAAGGCAAAATACGTGTAGTATTTTCGTATTTACATCGTAACAAACGTGGAAACCATCAAACGTATAATTCAATGCAAACAAATTTGTAGTTCTATGCGTGTTTGACATGTAATTATTGTCGAAAATTTGAAACTTTACTGTTTTTCGAGTTATCTCCAAAGCTGATCTAAAATAATGAAGGTCGAAGAAGTCTCTAATTCACTTACGCAAATTACAGTGGTATTCCACAGGGTTCGGTCTGGGGACCCATAACGTTTTTAATTGATCGTAATGACTTGTGCCTAGGGAACTGTAATGCTTTACTAACTGCTTTCACGGATGATACTGTGTTAACAAATGCGTTCCTATCTCTGTATAATTTATTTTATCAGATGTAATATTGATTTGAACAATTTAGAATTTTCCTATAGAGCTCTGAAGTCCGATGTAAAACAAAATGCATTATATTTAAGCATATTATAAACATTACATAGCTTACTCGGTAACTTAGAGCCCTCCTCTCTCTCTCTCTCTCTCTCTCTCTCTCTCTCTCTCTCTCTCTCTCTCTCTCTCTCTCTCTCTCTCTCTCTCTCTCTCTCTCTCTCTCTCTCTCTCTCTCTCTCTCTCTCTCTCTCTCTCTCTCTCTCTCTCTCTCTCTCTCTCTCTCTCTCTCTCTCTCTCTCTCTCTCTCTCTCTCTTCTCTCTCTCTCTCTCTCTCTCTCTCTCTCTCTCTCTCTCTCTCTCTCTCTCTATATATATATATATATATATATATTAATTTTTCGTCATCAATTTGATATTAAACTAATTTAATACTTAATCTCTCCTACTACCTTTTAGGATGTGATCTCAATTTTTGTTAATATATTATGTTTGTGTGACACATGATTATATATTGTTTATCAACTAATAGTTTAATAGAAACGTTTTATTAATAATTTTGTCCTAATTCAAGATATTTATAAATTGCTATCTGAAGTTTTACCTTTAAAATACTGACAAAACCATATGTAATGTTTTAAATTATTGTCTTATGATATTGCATAAGACTTGGGAGTTCATCTTCGTGGGATTTGCTGTATTATCTGCTTCTATTTATTTACAATATTCGAGTTCATAAACTAAAAATAAAAAATCACATTTGACTACATCTTAAAAATAATTCAAAATTATTTTAAGAGAAAATCGATGTAATAATAAAACACAGGTTTCAAAAATGAGCAGAACCATAAAAGAAAGTGTCTCAAGTGCCTTCTGTCCAAAAGTGAATTTGTAAAATATTCCCTTTGTGCATATTAAGATTCAGTAGGTTAAGTAATTTATTGTGGTGGGAACTAATAGTAATATTTTCAAAGGAGTAATAAATGCTCAGAAAATTCTCTCGGGAACTATCTATTTAAAATGTTAGGCTTATAAACACTAAAACATTTATATATATATATATATATATATATATATATATATATATATATATACAAAGCCAGCAACTTTAAGGGGGTTTTATATTCGGTCTGGGATTTGGGAGACATTAGAAACAAATTATAACATTAGGCTGGGTAGAGAAACTGCTTCTGTTATTCCAAGGCAAAGGATTGAGAAATTTACGCAGATCTTTGACTGAATACCGTAGTTCAAGAACTCTTCATGTCTGAATCATCTAAACAAACATTGTTTAATGATCAATATCGACTCTATGATCAATCATGGCGTCAATTTATGTTTTCGTACAGTGTTTTAATCATATTAATATTGTACTATAAGTTACGTTATGAATTAATAGATTCTAAACCGAACTAAAATAGCTCAGTTTTATTACTTTTACTTGTTACATTTTTATTTATTTTTTTATACTAATGAAATATGTTAAAAATTTTAATTAAAAACTCGCTCTGCTACTAATAACATTATGTTACTCCGACACAGATTCGTATCTGGGATCAAAAGGAACATATTTTTTTTTTGTAAGTTTGACATATTTTAGGCGGACATTTACCATAATTTGTCTACATAGAAACTAATCACGACGATACGAGAGTACAAATCAATTCTCATTATTAGTTAATGAACCTAGAACATGAACATGTAAAAAACCAACAGTCCCTATGATCTTGTTAGAAAGCAAAACTAAAAGTAGTAATCTAAGAAAAGAACCTAAAGCGCAGTCTGAGAAGTCAAAATAACTAAAACTAAATAACAACCAGGTCAGGAAATGCACAAGTTACGTAACTACACTGAAACTGGTCAACTAAATAATTGGAAGGGTGCCAACGGAGTACTGATCTAACGGTTTGAGTGGTGATCTCTATTAAAAGTTTAATGGGTGACATTACTTCTAGTGGAGATTAAAGCGAAAACGTTCAGTCCAATTTAAATTAGATGACCTTCTGTTGCTTACTATATAAGCGTGGCAATCCCGAAATTACCTAGCTGTATCCACACCTCTTTCATGTAGTCTTGTATTAGATCACTCCTTTTCACCTTTCCTATTAGATCTCTCTTAATTTACTCCCGTTCTCTTCCGACCTTGATGCTCCTAGAATATTCAAAGACTAATGGTTTTTATTTTATACTAGTCATTTCAAGTTAAGAATTTAAATGGTTTTGTATAGAAATAATAGCCAGATAAACCGTTAAAGCTAAACCGTTTTCAAGATAAAATTTCAGACCCAATTGTCACATATTAACAATAAGCCATATAAACCGTCGACTTTTGCTAAATGTAAGCAATGAATCACAAATAAAGTAAACGCTATACAGAATGTACAGTTAGGTCGTTAACATTTACTAGATGAAATTGAGACCCAATTGTCAGACATTAACAATAAGCCATATAAACAGTCAACTTTTGCTAGATGTACTGTAAGCGATGAATCACAAATAAAGTAAACGATATACAGAATGTACAGTTAAGTCGTTAACATTTTCGAGATACAATTCAGATCCAATTGTCAAACATTAACAATAAGCCATATAAGCCATTAAGTTTTGCTAGATGTAAGCAATAAATGACAAATAAATGTATGTACAGTTAAGTTGTTAACTTCTGCGAGATAAAAGAATCAAACCCAATTGTCATACATTAACAATAAGCTATATAAACAGTTTAGTTTTGCCAAATGTAAACAATCAATTACAACACAACGTGAATTCCACAAATAAAGCAAGCACTATAAAAGTTAACCTACAAATATATTTAAAACACCTTTTATAAATTCTTAAACAAAATAAAAGGTTTTTTGAGATTGTAAACCGTTTAATTTTGCGAGATGTAAACAATCAGTTACAACACAACTTAAATCCTCACAAATGAAGTAAGCACTATATAAGATAAACTATATAACATTTAAAACAGATGTTATAAATTCTTTAAAAAAACAACAATTTAAAATGTACTTGAGAATTGATAACAGCAGTTTTAAATATTTTGTGTTGTGAAACATGATATTTAATTGATAAAATTATTACAAAATAAGTGTTTTCAAGGTAAAGGAATAATTAACACTGTTAATAATTTGACACCTAAAACATTAAAATCTGCCTTATAGTGAAGAAATACGCGACTGATACAGACATTCCGTAGCGAATTATATGTAAGGTTGTTTTTTTACAATTTTTATTAGACAATGACGACCGAAAGGTTTTTCACCTTTAATCAACAATTGAAAACAACAAAAATTATACTTTTAATTCATTTTTAATTGATGGAAGTCATAAAAGCCTTATTTTTACACTGTTGTGGCTGATAAGATTGTCCAATAGCTTATATTACGTGTTCATTTTCTAATTTCATCGCTTGAAAACGGAAGTTGATTTCTACTTTTGAAACGTCGTGTATTAGTTTTTATATACACAATGGTGATAATTTTCCTCTTAAACCATATCAATAATGTAAAAAATCCCTCATTATTAATTGATAATGGTTTTAAAAAATAAATTATGTAACAGAATTTCTATTTACTAACGATTAGGATTCGATTAAATACTTTTTTTTTACGCAGGTTTGTTATTTATTAATTAGAAAATATGTACTTTTTCCATGATTAGAAATATTTATTATTATTTGTTAAATAATAATATTTGATAACAATCCACATTATCAAATAACTTTAAAACCATAAAAGTACAGTATTTTTAAATTATCTAAATTTTTGGAAAAGTTTGTTAACCTATTAACATCGTTTCCACCTTTTAAAATGAGGACTGTTAACAAGGTAGGTTTAATTAAAAACACATAACAGATTTTCAATAGCTTTTCTTTTAAATACCAAGTATTTTTTCATTCACCAAGAATATTAAAATTAATTTGTTTTCGCAATCAAAGTAAATTGACTTTCTGAAGCAGATGAGGTCACTGACAGATATTAAATCACTTGAAAGGTTTCAGAACTGAAGGTCCTTTGAAGAAATATTGAGTGATATAATGCCCTCGATTTTTATTATGACAACATTAATTAATTTACTTTTAATGTTGAATATATCTTAAGTTTAATAAAAAATTAATGAGTTTGTTGGGTAATTGTTAAACGTTAAAGGTTTTCCTTTTTGTCCTTTGAGGCGTAGAGTAGGGAGAGGTCTCTGGTAGACTGCTTAGTTTCTTTTAAGATTTCAGACTTTAACTTCCAGCACCACAAATCTGGTTGTAAGACTCAAGTTAGTTTACTCGTCTCTAGCGGCTCTGAATAACCGTACGAGTATCTATCTACTGCTTCAAAGATGTTTGTATATTTATAACGAACAAATAGATGGAAGCTATTATGGTACTTATCCTGCCCATATATAATGTAATACAAAGAGATTCTATCAAAGTAGTGTTTTCTTAAGAATTCTACGAAATGTTAAATTATATATGTAGATCAAGGGGTAAGTTTGTTTAACATGCAAGTCTTCTGAACCTCGTAACTGTGTATATCACTACTTCCTGTACCTTGTCTAGACCCTACCAGCCTCGTAGTTGTGTATACATAAAAACTCTCCACTCACTACTGTTTAATTACTCGAGCTGTCTTTAATTCTCCTTCTAACTCAGAATTTTTGTCTAAAGAGGAATGAATTTCTGTGGTACAAGATTTTTGAACACAATAGTTTGATATTTTCTGTGAAGTGAGTTTGTTGTACTGATTGATTTGAAGTTCAGTAGATTCCAATTCTGTGTTTGAAGAAGTTAAGTGTGTTTTGTGGTATTTTTACAATTGTAGATGAATTTCAAAATGTATGCAAAAGTACCTTTTAAAATTATTCAGTTTGAAAATTTGTTGAGTAGAGAATCCTATGAGGGGTTTTGTTAGGAGTTCTGAAAGAATGTACAACACCGGATGGGATGTATTTGGCCAATCCGGAGAGTCAGTGTTTCGACCACAGCGGTCCTCAAATATGAACATATGTGAAAAAATGCTCACTCGCTCCGCTCGTGCGGGTGACTCGGGCTTCCCGTATCTATACGATACCAGTATTAAATCTTCTAAATAGGTCAGGGTTCGAAATTACATGTTTGTCAATAACTTCGCTTTTCTCTGTTTGAAGGCACTGTGTTTGTTAATGATGGAAGTTCAATTTTATTATTATACATTTTTCGGACATTTGCTATCATTTGGCCATTATGGCTCCCATTATTAAAAAAAGAACTAAAATTTGATTATAATATCCCTATAACTAAAAATCAAGTTGAAATTTTACCTGTTAAATCACCACAAGGGGTTGTAACCCGCTCTCGTGCTAGGAAGCTTAATACAACTAACAATAGGCCACTCCCCTAATAGTTTGTCACGCCTTCTGGACCACGTCACTTGTTGCTGTATCTTTGATACAACAACACGTATTTGCTGTTAGTTGTGTGTTACCGTGATTGTGTTTTTTGACTTCTCAGTTTAACTACTCTTATTTAATTTTACTTCTTACGTAAGCTTAGTTTCTAGTTTCATGTTTCTTTAGTTTTTAGTCACTTGATAACGGGAATTGATTCTTATTCCCGAAACGTCGTGTTTTGATTTCTAACACACAATTGATGGTAAATGTCCGAAAAATGTATAATAATAAAACTTCGCTTATGTCATCATAGGCTACAGAGGTAGGAATATGATTACATATAGAAATCTGAAAATTTTTATCTAATTATATGTTTTTTTAAGTTGAGATATAAACACACGAAATATTAACCAAAAAACTGTTTACAATGGGCACTATTTTTACATTTTTTAGTCGATTTTCATGAATATCAATAGGGTTCTGCATGAGCACATCATAGTCTTATACACCAAATTCAATTTTCCTATCTTAACTTTTGTTCCTGTTATCGTGCTTACGTACAAACGACAACGACGACGGACAGAGGCAGCATGTTTCACTTTTTCGACTTCCTGTGGCCATGAAACGTGATATCAGCCAAAAACGAAGGTCGATCTTAGATGTGGATTTAGTTTCAAACATGCTATAACGCTGCTTTATTATGTTTCTTATGTTCCAAGTTCATCACTTGATAACGTGAGTTGATACATACTCTCGAAACGTCTCGTATCAATTTCTATACACACAAATGATGACAAATATCCGAATAAAGTATATCAATACTTAACTATAAATTGCGAAATTTTAAACTTTTTATTTATTTAGAAGTTATGATGTGTAAATGATATTTTTGTCGATGAAAGAAGAAATCTACATAGAAAAGTAATTTTAAAACCCTTACACGACTTTATTTTTATTGTTTAGTTTTATTAATTTGTCAGAAATTGTTTAAAAGAAATTTTTGTAAACTTAATTAAATACTTTCATCAATTCGAAACAATGTGTATTCACGTGCATTTTGGAGGAGATAATTATAAAATTCTTTTTTATTTATTATGTTTCAATCCTCTGGATCGTTAATATTAAATATATTTTGTATTTACCTTAATTGGTCTGTCTAAAATAGATTAATTGGTCTGAGTTAACTGATTGAGAGCAAGATAGTAAGGGATGTACACGGGAACTAAACCTAAATTAATTATGACTAAAGTGAAAATTTTGGTGAATTTTAAAGTGTATATTGTGTTAAAATGTTCGTGTATTTATTGTGTGACTTTTTATAATTGTGATAAGTGCGGAGCCTGATGTTGTCTCTTTTCAGACGAAACGGACGTAGAAAATAACATTCCAATAAGAATTATTATAGACAGATCAATTAAGGTAATTACAAAATATATTCAAATACTTTTTGTTTGTAGGGCCTACCCTTAAAGTTTAAATAAATTTAGATACAGCCGAATTTAATAAAATAAATATTTGGAGTTTTTCCACAAGAAAAAACTCTTAATATGGCCAAAATCTGCCTACATACCAAATTTGATCAAAATCGATAGGTACGTTTGTTTGAACTATACACCACTGTAAAGACGATAGGCAATTGACACCATACAAAGAGACATCATTTAAATAATACTTTTGGAGCTCAAAGGATCTCGGGTTGCGAGAAACTCTTAAATTTTTTAACGCTCCTTAAAGTAAGAAAGTAAACCGAATTTAATCACTGATTTTAAAGATTAATATACATATAACGTTCATAAATATATTATTTTACTAAATTTGATATATTTACACCAAAACGTAGGTTTGATGAAGGTGGGAGGAAGATGTAATTGAAAAGGACTTGCAATATATCCTTTATTTTTTTAAATAAACGTTCTCTGCCTACACTCTTGACCTTTAACCAATAATTGTTCGTGTGTACGTGTGGATGGGACTAAAATAACGCTTTTCTCAAATTTCCAAATAGCCCGAAGCTGCTACTCATTGTCACTAGCAGAGCAGTTAAGGAAGACGTGGGGGTATTAAATAAGCTTTGCAAGCTGCTTACGGGTAATGTGTCGCTTATGGGTAAATTGCTTTGTTCTATATTAATTCATATTTTCTGAAACAGAATAATGCATTCGTTTTATCAATATATGAAATAGTTATTTATTTGTGTTTATAATAGATTTATATAGGATGATAACTAAAAACTTTGGAAATTTATTATATTTTTCATATATATAAATAGGTATACAGTTTTTCGTCACTTTACGATACCCAATTTCCATTATCTATTCGTTTCTGTCTCCCTCCAATCTTCTCCCATCCATTGCACTATCAATTCCCTTTCTCCCAACTTCTCATCGGGCTCCTCTTAATAAATAAAATTATTATTACAAAACTATTGTATTGTCGTCCAGAAACCTACTCCTCCCCTACACTAATACCAACTTATCAAATCGTGACACCTTAAAGCAGGTTTGTACAAAAATAAATGGTGCAGATACATTGCACAAACTTTCTGACTTAACCCAAAATGTAATAAAACCCAACCAAAACTAATCGTCACCAAAAACTAAACACTTGGTGGTGACCTTGAAACAAGATTTACGATTTATAAACAGTACCCTGTTACCACTTGATTTTATTAGAGACCTTTACTTCTGACTCAAAAACATGGAAAAAATGAAGATTTATCGTAATTTCTAGAGGTTATTGCAAGGTCAAAACAACTGTTCAATCCATTTTCGTAGTTATGAATATTGGAAATGTTTCAAATGAAAGTTGTAGGGCATTAAAGAGGCACTTGATAGGGACTTGGTTTATATTTTGGGCAAAAATCTTCGAAGATCAAATAGGTTTTTCATCGTGGCTCTCTCGTTGACATTTTGGAAATGAAGGCATGATTGTAGAAAAACGAAAATAGGGAATTTACATTTTCAAATAATCAAGTTGAACTACGTCTTCCCGAATCATGGATATATAGTTGAACTTAAAACTTTGCGTTCTTTTCGTTTCTGGTAACACGAATAGAGGTTTCGATTTAAAAAATCAAGTTGTCCTTTAATAACCCCCAAATGTGCTTGCAAGGTGTTAAAACACCCTTTGGGTTATTTATGCAGTCCTGGTACTTTTCGTTCAATTGATTTAAATATACGTACAGTATATGTTTCAATAATTACGGCTTTTAATAAAATTGACTCGAATATTATTCCTAATATTGTAATAAATTTTACTGCAAGTGTAAGTGTAAAACCTTCTTTTGATAAAATTTCAAACGATTCAATGATACGGTTGAAATTTTATTTATCTAAAAAAATATTTTGTATAGGCTTCCATTTAAGGTATTACAAGTTATAACCCAATAATTTAGTATTTTTAAGTAAGGATCAGTTAAAAGAAGGTCATAATTTGCTGCCATTTTAAAATAGTTTCTCTTGAAAATAATAAAAATTCCCATAGACAGAATTTCTGTATCTCACATAGTTTTCAAATAATAAACGTGGAACGTTTTAAAATGAACATTATAACTATTTTAATTTGAAAACTAGACGTTGCCGGTATAGTCTCTATGGAGGTGTATTATTTATATATTAAAACCATTTTAATGTTATTTTAGTTTAGGTTATGAAACAATTTAAAATAAAACACTAGCGCTTTAAGCATAATTTTCCAACAATTACAAACTGAAAATGTGCAATTAAAACATATTCACCTTTGAAAGTCAGTCACAAAAATGATAAATTGTTATTTTTCAATTTTATTTTATTTTTAATAAAATCAACTTTGCAACTTCTATTTTATTTATTTAAATTTTTAATAAGGCACCATTTTGAATCTTTTAAAGGAATATCAGATCTGTCTAGCTAATAATAAGGTTAATGTTAATACAAATTTAATGATAAATTTGTATTAGTTTAAAGTAGCCGATTTTATTTTATATCTCGAAAAATATTTCTATTTCTATAACTTAAATTAAGGGGTTAGGTTAGGTTCTGTTATAAGAAAAATACAACAAACAAAAATCATTTTTTACCGATAATTAGTACGTTTTGTGTCTGCTACATGTAATTGAAATCATTAGGTCTGGTTTTGAACCATTTTTTAAATTTGTATTTGATCAACCACTATTTGAAACTGTTAATGGAATTAACAATTCTTATTATCAAGTTAATATCTCAAAATTTATAGAAAATTTATTTAAAAGTTTCAGCGGTAGAAATTTTTCACGTAAGAATTTATTTAGGCAACTATGATGCATCTAATATTATTTTTAATTGACACAAATAATTAAAATTTGATGTATTTGTGTTAAAAGTTTTCAAAAATTTCATTCATATTACTTGAGTCGCTTGTTGAAATGCGTTTATAGTTTATTTTTAATTATCGGTAACTCTAAAACCATTTCGATCGATACGTTTTATTTCTGCTGTTATGGGCTACGTTTTATCAAAATCGTTAATGTTGGTGTTGAGAAAAGTTTAGCTTTGTATTTTATAGTTATGGGAAGTATTTACGTAAAAATATGTCAAAATTTTATCCATGTCACTTGGGTTGCTGACATCAAGACGATGTCGAAAGTATATTTTCAATTTTTGATTGGTAGCTCCCAAACTTTTATTTGTTTAAATTTTTTTATATAAAATGGCAACAAATATGTTTTTTTCAGTCGTTTGGGGCTTTATTAAACAAAGATTGATTAAAATCGTTACTGAAATAAAAACTGCACATAGGCTACCTCAAATTATGATTTGTTAAATAATGTTTTTAAAAAATCTTAATTTTTTTAAAAATAAAAATCAGTCCTTGCGTTTGTGCTGTATTACGACAAGAAAAACAACTTCTTTTAGACAGAGTGGACGTCAAAAAGGATGGTTTTATTAAAAACGAAAACGGTGTAAAAATATTTTACAAACTTTCTCACTCGCCCATCTCCAAAACTAAATAAAAACGAATAAATCGTTACCAAAAATGTCAATTTGATAGTTGTTAATGGAAAAGTGAAAATGAATCAAAGAAGTTCCTTAAAAAAAAAGAAAAAAGTATTTAAATAAGACCTTTAACCTACTTCTTTTGTGTCATAACGACTTAACCTAACTTACTTCTCTTGTGCCATATAGATGTTTACAAAGTAAATCGTATTTTATTAAAGTCAAGCTTTCAATCACTGCGGTCAAGGATAATTTTTTGTCTTTTTGCTAATTATTATTACTTTTGACTTATGATGTTGCACCCAGGAATGGGCCATTAACCTTCATATTTTACTGAAATTTGAACAGTATCAAAAGAACCAATGTTTATATATTAAGTATTTTATAACAGTTAGTGGCTTATTTTTTGGTGTTTCACTGATAACTCAAGAACAGGTGTTTTTGGAGAGATGGCGACTAGTAAGATGGGTTTGTGTTCTTATAGGCTACACTTGAGCAACATCGTTAGAGCTTATTTAGAGAAAAACGTATTTTATTAAGAGGGCACCTCTAAATTTTGAGATGTAGAAAAATTGGGGGAAAAGTTTCGGGATATGCCAAAATATGCCCACATATCAAATTTGATTAAAATCGGTCCACGCGTTTGGGTGGTACAACACTGACACGACAAACGCGAGACAGACATCCAAAAACTACCACTAATGGGATCTCAATAACCACACACAAATCAACATCACGTAACTTTCTATATATTTGTTTATTTAAAAGTATTAAATCATTATCCAAGTTAGTCTAACTATGTCCAATAAGTAGGAACGTAAAAAGTTGAACTCTGATATGAGTTTTAAAATTACCACGTATAAGTACATTTAATTATGTTACCTGGGTGAACACACAGGCTTCCCAGCTGTATTAGATTTCCCAGTTAATTCCAGGCAACTGGATTAGTTGTTGCATAGGTTATAGGCTAGTGTGCGGTTGGGGATCGTGGAATTACTGTAGAGCGACTACCTCCAATAAATTTCATGCAGTCGTATATAACCTAACCACTACCGAAATACTGTTAAATGTTGCTTTATATTATTTAGTATAGTTTTTGATCTACATGTACAACAATAAACACTCTTCAAACTTCTCATAAAATATTACTAACTAATAATATGTTTTCTTTACAGATATCCAAAACTTTACTGTTATTTTATTGAAGTTTGGTAAGAAAGTTTTATTATTCATTTTAATTTTAACCTCAAAATTATATTTTCAGAGCTTAAATTTCAAAGTACGAAACCAAAACATTTAACAATTAAATGTTTAGATTAGTTTTAGTATTATTGGTTAAATATTGACAATTTATAAGAAATGAATTATTTACGTTAATTCTTCAAATAAAAAAGATAATATAAGAAAGTATTTTCAAAATATTACTTTCATTTGTTCAAAATGTCCGTCTTCTGTTGTCCGAGTATGTGACAGCCGATTATAAAACCCTTATTTTGTCTTCTATTTTCCTTACAGTAGATTGGATTTATTGAGATTGCTATTTTGGACTGGAGTAAGGTTGAGATACTCAACTTTTAATTCCTCCAAATATCTTATTTTGAATTGGTGATGAATTTACCTTATAATGCCAAAAAATAGGTTTGTTTAGACCAAAAAACATTCTAAAATTTCACCTTCCTACCTTTTCTTGCAAATATCTTATTTTTAAGTTAGTGTAACTCTAATTTTAGATAGATCTTTGTTGTTTATATGCGAAAAACTCTCGTTCGTCATCATCTTATAAGAAAAAGAAAGGAATGAACATAAAATAAAGACTATGTTAATCTAACCAAACCTAACCAAACCTAACTTAACCGAACCTAATCCAACACTAAGGAAGTTGTAGGATTCCTCGTGATCGTCATTCCCGTGCTCACTATGTTAAGCCCCTGATGGCTAATTAGTATACAATACATACACTCTTTTTAGGTTGTATTACATACTGAAACCTCTATAATCGACATTTTTTGAGAGTTTAGGTTTTTTGTTTCTTCAATAGAGTTAATGTTGAAAATTTAATATAGATAGTTCTAATCGATTTTGGGAAAATAAATTTTGTTGTCGTGGCAAGTACCCCCAAATATTGTGTGTCGTATTTTCAAATAAAAACAGCCTATTATTTTATTAGAATGTTTCTGTACACTTATAAGATCGAATGCATTGTATTCCATTCAACTGTAACCAATGCGTTTCTGCTGTTGATAGGATATGTTTAGTGAATTTATTGCTGGGTGGTTGTGTTTTATTTGTTCGCAAATTGTATTAGGTTTAGGTTTTTAGGTTGTTGTAATAAGATTATAACATTTCTCTCTACTGTCCCTAACATCTTGTAGTGAAAGAATACATATAATTTAGTTATTTCCTTCACTATTTGTTATTGTTTACATTTGTCACAATGTTTATAACATATTTATTATCTAAATTCACTGCTTATTAACTGCATTCATATTATATTCATATATTGTCTGAATAATTCTCTATTTTTAACTACTTTCACTAGTTATTATGTACATTCACTAGTATCGTCTACATTCCGTAGTTATTAACTACATTTATTAGTCATTATATGTACATTCAATAGCGATTGTCTGCATTCACTAGTTATTGGACAAAATCACTATTTCGTAAATAAAATCACTAGTAATGGTATACATTCTATAACTTGACTATATTCAGTAGTTATTGGTCTGATTTCACTACTTATTAACTACAGTCACTAGTTATTGTTTACACTCTAGTTACAAACTACGTTCACTAGTTGTTACCCAGATTCACTAGTATTGTCACTAGTATCACAAGTTATCTAGTTATTAACTACATTTATTTGTCATTATATCTATATTCGATAGTAATTATCTACAAACACTAGTTATTAGTCAAATTACCTAGTTCGTGTAATAAAACCATTACTTATTGTCTACAATTAGGCTACAAAATGAGTACACTAGTTGTTACTTACATTTACTAGTATTGTTTACATTATCTAGTTATTAACTACATTTATTAGTCATTATATCTATATGCAATAGTAATTATCTTACAAACACTAGTTATTGGTCAAATGAACTATTTCGTAAATAAAATCACTACTTATTGTCTAAAATTACAAAATAAGTACACTAGTTGTTACCTACATTTACTAGTATTGTTTACATTATCTAGTTATTAACTACATTTATTAGTCATTATATCTATATGCAATAGTAATTATCTTACAAACACTAGTTATTGGTCAAATGAACTATTTCGTAAATAAAATCACTACTTATTGTCTAAAATTACAAAATAAGTACACTAGTTGTTACCTACATTTACTAGTATTGTTTACATTATCTAGTTATTAACTACATTTATTAGTCATTATATCTATATGCAATAGTAATTATCTTACAAACACTAGTTATTGGTCAAATGAACTATTTCGTAAATAAAATCACTACTTATTGTCTAAAATTACAAAATAAGTACACTAGTTGTTACCTACATTTACTAGTATTGTTTACATTATCTAGTAATTAACAACATTTATTAGTAATTATACTAATTAGTTATTTTCTATGTTCTTAAGTTATTAACTACACTCACTAGTTATTGTTTACATTCAATACTTATTGTCTCCGTTATTAGTGAATGTATGCTGTCTGTGTCACTCTCTTCCTCTAGTATATACTTGCGACAAAGTTTTCCCATTTTCTGTACCAAATGTATTCTCTCTTTCTTTAACTACCTGTCCATAACTAACCACTAGTTCTATTTCAGAGAATGCTTCAAGATTCTGTGACCAGAGTGGAGTATGGGCCAAGTATACTGATTATGCTGCTTGTAGTAGTCTGAACCCAAAACAAGAATTAGAACCTGGAGGTATTGAAGTAACCACGATGATATATCTGGCAGGGTATACCATGTCTTTGATAGCACTTAGTATGGCAGTTTGGGTTTTCATTTTCTTTAAGTAAGTTGCAAATTTAATCTCCTATTTGTAATATAGAAAATAGTGTTAGGCTACAGCTTTAACCATTTTTATGTAATTGTATTTCAGATTGATAAACAGAAAGGGTTATGGAAACTGGACGAGGCCATGTACCACTGTTACCTGAGGTTTAAGAAAAACTGTGTTTTATTACTGTAGAAAGGATCGCCTATTGTTATGATACGAAAGACTTTCCCAGTTATCTAAAGACGAATTTACTGTTAAAGTATTTTAAACCTAGGTCATGTGAATGAACATGCAAAGATAACCTAACCTAACCGTAACAGCTAACTAAATATATAGTGTAGTAGTGCAACATGAGAGAAGATTTTATTTCTTGAGTTCTTCGTTTACACTATTCATGCAGCCGCTTTAAATAATATGGAAAATTATTAATTGTATTCACAATAACCTCCTCATTTACCAAAAGCAGGCCACAGAAAGTAAACTTGTTTTCTTTTATATGGTTTTTATAATTTTTGTCCCTGTTATTTGATATTTATTTACAAATATTATTGGGGGGAAATAATTAACGGCTTGATAAAAGTCATGAAGTAAGTCCTGGTTAGGTTAGGTTAATTTTTCCATTGCACTTGTAACAATCAACCGATTTACTTACTAACCTACATTCTAACACAACATATTTTAAACCCTTTTCTGAAATGAAATTCGTAAAAGAACTTATACCATGAATATCCATGTTGATAGTTGGACGTACAAACAAAAAACGACTCTTAGACAACTGAACGAGGCCATCGTTACAGGTAGTTCATGTGACCGCACGTGTCACAAATGGGATGGACAGAACAATAGGTGACCCTTTCGCAGGTCCAGTCATAAGTGGCCTCATCCAGTTCCATAACTCAACAGAAAATATATGAGAACACTTTAAGTTTCTATATATTGTAGGACGATGGATTCCATTTTTATTTTGAAAGTAATTTGTTATATTACTATTATTATTAAATAAGCAATAATGTTTAATAATACAGATTTTGAGTTTGTGTTTCAATTCACCTAAAATTTTTGCTCGAAAATGTAGGCTAGATCTTGATGTGAAAAATTAATATAAACAAAATCTTTACACGTGTACGTAGGCCATTTTTTATTTTGAATTATTGTTTCACTTTTATTAACATCTATAATCACAAAAATATTACTTATAGATACATAGTCCTTGCCTCCTTGGTTTATATTAAATTATAAGTAATTACTTTCTTATAACAAGTTAACAAAGCCTGTAACTTATTTACATTTATAGCTATTGTGCTGTAGAAATTCATATAAAATGTTGTATCATACTTGTATGGATATTTACTGTCAGTGTTTATCTGGATTAAAATAGAAACATAGATATTAATAACTATAAAATGCACATCCAACTGTCACTTTGTTGCATTGTCCAGGCGTATCGTTCATAGACGTTATAAGGCAACTGACAGCAACTCTTTGTACATTTTACCAACTTTAGAATTGGAAATAAAAATAATTTCAATGAATAATTGTTATTGTACTTCACATAGAAAATGCGTATAAATATTTTCTCCTTTGCGTTTTCATTTATACTTATATTTATTTAAATATATTAATACAATATTCTTCTTTATTTAGTACAATATTTTCAAAATAAAAACTGACATGTTTTAGTGACGAAAATAAACGAACATATTTTATAATTAAAATTCATGACAAAAGCAAAAATATTGAAACTCGAAAATAATGTGTTGTAAAAAACAAACAAGATTTTTAAAAAAATAATTCAATCATTTTAGAATATGGATTAGTTGGAAATTCGATCAAAAATTCTTATTTGTCTAGTAGGCTACTCCTTGATAACTTCTGAACAAAATTCATCCGGAGCCTTCACGCAAAGATCCTCAGGAAAATACATCTAAAAGCCCTCCTAGCAAAAACCACTCTGCCTGGGAAAAACTACGCCATTTTTCCGTATCGCCTCACGGCAAAACCACATCAACACTCCGTTAGGGCGGTACTCCTAGTGGAGCTTTCAATGCTATTCTAAAGTTACAAAAACAAAAGTGTAGATCCAGATACGATACGTTGGAATTGCATACATCTTTACTATAAATGAGGGAGCTAAATTAAAATAAATTAGAACTACTTTCATTTTCTAAACACTTCTCTCGAAAAATCCAAGTACCTTATAATTTGTAACAGTGACAAACAATTATGAAAAAAAATCGAAGTAAAGGACACAGGGTTTCATTTATTTGATTCATGTGTGGAATCTAACCGAGAGCTTACTTTTACACATTGAACAATTAATCCCTTAATCCACTTATCCCCTAAATTATCGCACGGAAAAACACACTATCCCTAATTTTAGAGTATATAAGTATTAATCTACTGTATTACGTAAAGTCGTGTTTTACTTGCATTTAAACTAATAATGAATATTATTTTTATTAAAATACTTTCGAAAATTTTTATCTCCGGTTTCTATGAAATTTTGGTTTTATGTTGATGTCAGGTTTTAAGAACAAATAAATGCTACAGTATATATATATATGTATGTATTGTTTGTATATGTTTTGGTTTATTTTTTATCGAAAACTACTAAATAGATAATGAAAAATTTACCTCGCACATATTTTCAATCGTTTTTATAAGTTTTAGAAGTAATTGTAGGTTAGATTCCGAATACACCGATTTTATTCAACAAAATAAAAAGAGCAGTAAAAATTTCGTATTTAAACAAAAAAAGGATTTACGATCAAATTATATATAAATAGTCCTGAAATACATATATTGTAAATCATCTCCTGCTCTAAAATATCAAAATAACGGGCATTTATTTCACATTTACTTTATCACAAAAAGTCATTATAGAGAAAGTTATGCGATGGCTCAAAAATCAATGTTTGAATTTTTTTGTGGATATATCAGTTTTGAGGTCCTCTGAGTCCTAAAAAGATGTTTCTGGAATGATTTTTGTGTATTCATTTTTGAAGATTTTAGCCACCAGAACTGAATTTTCAATTATTATTAGGTCACGTACCTTTACAGCCTTTATTCAGTTCCTTTATTTTAGATGTCGGATTACTAGTTTCAACCTTTACTTCAAGGTCATCATCAGATCCTTAAAACGTATTCGTTCACGTAAACTTCGTTACACAATTGTACACACAGGATACAACAATTAACATTTAAAACATTTAAGTTACAATGTTTGACAGATGCGTACGGTCAGGAGACGTCTTATCTAAACTGAGACTAAGGATATCGAAGAGTTTTAAAAAATTAACGTACATATATCCTCACGTGTTTTACTATACACACTTTCTAATCGACGTACATTTTTGTCTGCCTTCTGTCGTCTCTACATCCCAAACGAATGGACCAATTTAATAACTTTTGTACTTGGGTATACTTTGGTATATCATATCTCGGGACTAATTTAAATTTTTTTTTCGATCAATTATGACGTAACTGCATAAGACAAAAAACACAACAATTCGATTTTTTTTAAATTGTCTTTAACGATGTTGATAAAACTTTGCTCAAATGTAGCCCTTAAGGACTAGAACTAAACGTATTGGTTTATATCTCTCCATAAATAGGGGTTGGTGGGTTAACGGTAGATTATCTAAAAATCTGCTGTGGAGCTAAATCGGCTATACCGATTTCGTTGAAATTTCAGTAAAATGTAAAAAAGCCTCAAATCAGTGTGTAAATTTGGAAGTAAAAATACTACTGTTTAGGAATAATTGACAATCAACAAAAATGATCCACGGTCATTAACAAATTTACTATCCTGAGAACGAGATCATGGACAAGTTTATGATCGATTAAATTTATAAATATTGTTTTTAAAAAACACCGTCCATTGTTCAATTTCACTTTTCTACTGACAATTTAATAACGAACACTTTTGGTTCGAAATGATTACTAAGAAAGTTTGTACAATGTGTTTCCATAGTTTATTTTTCCAATAAGTTTTAATGATGACTTCTCCCATGTTTCTAAGTATTCTAGTTTTAATGATTTTCCTAACGCTTCTTCGGTAAATTAATGGATGTGATTTGAGAGAGAAATCATTTGTTCAAAATCTAGTACAGTTTCAAGTTTCATAATAAAACAGCATTGTGTTCATTTTGCTTCAGTATTTCCTTGACTATCTACAAAGTTAGTAATAAGGAGAATTATTGCACCGAGTATAGATCGGATCGTAAGTTTCAAAATAAAGTAAAACACGGCGATGATTGTTGGTTATAAGGAGCTTTTCTACGGCCGACAAGATTATTATTAAATCTTATTTTTAAAGAGGCTAAATTATTTGATATTTAGAAACCTTATCTAACCTAACATAATCTTAATCCTTCTTTTACCAACTGAATACATCTTTAATCTTTACTTTTAGGATAGGAAGATTTGTTGTACACCTTTTAATTTTGAAAGTTGTTAAAACTCCAAGGAAAACATTAGTTATCATCAGAGACAACTTAACATAATAAGAATACAATTTTTTGCCAATCCTAACATTTTCTTGTTATTTATAGTCGTTGACGCGGTGTGGAGTTCCTCCATATTCTAGATTTAATTTAGTTCTGGATTCGTCCGTCATGGACACATCTGTATATACGAAAGTTAACACGAAAACCTAAACAATACTACAAAAGTCACAAAAAAAAACAAGTAAACATCTGCGCTGTATTTACTTTCACTGGGTAAGAAAGAAAGAAAATATACATTTCTTTTAGGAAATACAATGTGAAAGCGGCAAGCAACACGTATAACACTAAGTAAGAATTTAGAAGATAGTGAAACATTATAAAAATGGAGTCTACGAAAGAAAATGTAAATGTAACGCAACAGATATAGACGAAACAGGAGGAAAGTTAAAAACAAGATTTAAGGAATATGTTATGCCGTACAAATACGAAAAGGGAAATTCAAATTACGCAACTCATTTACTAAAAGAGGACGATATCCCATGTGATTCTAAGTTGTATTACATCAGTGGAACAAAGGAAAACGTTTAAATGAAAAATATGGAACTATAAACGAACGAAGAATATATTATTAATAAGCAAATTTATAACCAATCAGAAGTAATGTTCCAAAACTTTAAAATGTTAAAGGAAAAAAAGTTAGTAAATCCACCAAAGTAATTTTACGGGAGGTGATGCCAAGGGTAGGCGGGGCCTGGTGTTAAAGTGCGTGGCAAAGCTATACATATTATAGAAGTGCCTTTCACGGAAGAATCCAGTAGATAGGAAGATGGAGAACCACTGAAACACGTCGACAAATATAAATAATAAGAAAATGTTAGGATTGGCAGAAGATTGAACTCAAATTAATTATGTATATCCTGGCTGATATAATATGTTTGTTTATTTTGTGATTTTGAACACGGGGTTAGGTCGTTCTTCACATTTAAAATAAAATTTCATCAAAGTCGGTATAGCCGGTTTTGAACAATTTATTATTTTATATACTCCATTGTTGATTTTTTGGTTTTGTACTGAAACGTAATTTGCGGAGCGTGGTAATCAATACGTTTTGTTTGGATCTTGAGAGGCCGCTATATTTGAGTAAAATTTGATCAAAATCGTAATTTTGTTTTTTTATGGCAGCTACCTTCAAATAGGTCCAAACATTTTGTAATTCTAGAGCACTAAACGTACGGCATATGACAGACAAAAAGACATCATTCCAAAAACCTTTTTTTTAATTCATAGGACGTCAAAACTGATACATTTGGAAAATACGTAGGTTGTGAAAAAGTGAAAAGAATAAATTTGTCTCTAAATTTGACATCAGGGAGGGACACATGATACTCTAACCGTACCATTGCTTACAATTAATACCCTGAAGGATTATATCGTGTAAATAGATTAATGTACGGTAGTGATAAAACACCTGCGTTTGTCACCGTCGGCGTCGCACAGATTCTTTATTAACATTACAAGCTCCGATTCTAATATACATCCAAAAAAGATTTTTTTTTTCTAAATAAATATAACTTTTTATATCTTTTAATCTGAAGACGTCGGATATATGGTGCATTAGGGAGTTATTTAAATGGCAATGACGGAAATGCTATTTGCAGACATTTCAAAATATCGATATATTGACCATTCGTTTGTTACAATATATAAACCGCCTGATCAATTGATGCAAAATGTGAAATTGGATAAACAATAAGTTGGATCAATCATTAACTGTAGCTCTTAGTCCCTCTGTATTATCGGCCTGGTTTAAACAGCAAAACAAGAATCATAGACTAATCTGAAAATTTCATTTTTCTAAACATTTCAGATTTCTCTTCAGTAAAACATTAATCGATTACCTATTTATATTAAACAAGTTATACGATTCTCAATTTTAATTTTCTTGTATACAGAATGATGCAAAATTGTGTTTCCAAATTTTCGGAGGTGGTTTCCCACTTCAAAATTAAGAAAAAGTTCTTAAAATTATATATCTAGTTTCCTAAATATCCCCAATTATGTTTGTTTAACAAAATTTGTTTTACCTCCAGAACGGTTTAACACATTTAATTGAAACTTAACATAATACATAAAGATAAATATCTATTTTTTAAAGAAACCTAATCCAATAATCCGTTTCAAAATGGCGGTTGCTTAAATTCTTTAAATCTAAATAACTTGGAAACGAGAATTTTGTATGAGTACGTTACAAGAGTGAACTTAATCTGACATACTACTTTTGAGGATTCCTGAGTCTACAGCCGAAACGAGTGGACAGATTTTAATCAAATTTGGTATGCAGGCATTTTTTGGTAATTTCTCCAAACCTAGGTATTAATTTTTAAAGTTAAAATTTGGTGGAAAACAAAACTCATTTTTCCAATTTTTTTTTCAAAATTGTTTCTATTTTGATCAAATTTTGCTAAAATATAGTTTCTAAGGGTAAGTCAATTAAATTAAAAACAAATTAATTATCAAAAATATTGGTTAGGAAAATATCGTAAAAACGAAAAACTATAATAAAGACGTAATTTTTCAAAATTGATTAACCTATTTTGTTCTAATTTTTTTTAATGTAAAAATTAAGTCACAGTCCCGTGCAAAAACGGAAGTAATAGAAAATAAATATTCAGAAATAACCAATATATGAACCTTGACAGTTCACATTCGATTTCAATCAAACATGAGTGACGCTCTAGACAAGTTTATGGCTAAAGAAAGATAAAATTTATTTAATAGAGCCTATAAATATTATTGAAATATTTTCAAAATAAAAAATTCTCAAAAGGTTGGGAAGGAATTATTTGTATACCATGTAACTTTTAATACATGGCTAAAAACTTGATAATAAAGCTTGTTTTTTTAACCTAAAATTAGTTAAGAGATATTTTTGAGTGATTGTCAGGAATATTGAATTTTTTGTTTTGGAGAAGGGAATATAAAAAAGAGAGAAAGTTAATGTTTATTGCACTAACCTTGCACAGCTTATTTTTTAAATTATAATTTTTAGTTTTCAATCCTACCATCTTATAAATATCATCCCAAAAAGACAAACAGAAATTTTTTCTATTAGATTTTTAAACTACAATGTCTTAAACATGTTCAAGAGCCATAATTACTTATAATAATAATTTTAAAATATAGAAAAAAAAAATATAATACCTAACATAGATTCGAACATGCGATCTACATATTACAACTGTAATGTGAACACTGCATCTAATATTCAATAACACAAACTAATAGTAATTGTATAATGAATTGTATTACCACAGATAATAAACCATATTTGTGGTAATACAAATGTATATTTAGATTGTTGTAGTAAAAATGAACACGAAACCAAAAATTAGTATAAAACGGGAGTTCACGGTCTGAAACAAGAAGTTAAGTTACATCAAATTAAGAGTAATGCATTTAGTATCTTTTTTTAAATTGTTGTTTTGTCACATTTATTTCTAATGGAAGAAAAATAGCAACATAACACCCTCCCCTCAGAACCTTTTGTAAAACTGATAGATTTATGTTTTTTAATTGTTTTATATTTAAAAACGAAAGAAAATAGTTATTTTTAGAAAGTAAAACGGTATAATAATCGGTCCAGCCATTTGGCCACTAAAACCTCGAAATAGTTAGATTTTTGTTTGTTTTAATATTGAATTTTTTATCTTTAAAGAAGAGAAGCATATTATGCAGAATTTTTTTCAAATTTTCTTAGACATTTATTTAAATTTTTGAAATATATATTTTAAAACGTTACATTATGAAATTTCTTTAAAGTTAATAATATGTAAATGGAGTCAGTATCTACTTAGTCCATCTTACTCCTTAATTATTTTCAGAAAATATTTTATTAATTATTGATGGTTATTCTTTTCATTTAGTTCAAAGAACCAAAGGGAAAAGGTTCTTTGAAGTTGACAAAAAGCTTCTTACAAACCTTCCGTTTTAATTCACGGTTCATGTATTCATTACCTTCAACTTTCCATAGTGAGGTTCTGCTTTGTACGTAATAAATAATAGGATTCAAATTAAGTTGATACTTTACTTAACGTACAACTCGAAACAAACAAAGAACTCGAGTCTAACAAACAACTTGAATCAAACTAACTTTGACATTGTCAAACGAAACATTGGTAACCTTGTACGAGTGAAGAACAACAATTCCCCTTATAACATTTTAGTACTATGCCTTTGTGCTCGGACTGGCAGCGTAGTTATTGCTCTTCGTAAGCTAGATGAGCTGGGTTCAATCCCAGCCAATAGTTTGTTGAGTAATTCCACAATAGATCAATTTTGGGTCGAAATGAAGACATGTCACCTCTTGATTCTCTACAAAAACTCCTTCTCGGACACTAGTCAATAATCACTGACGTCAGGACACATTTGGCATGATCTGTCACAAGGTATTCAATGGCAAAATTTATTAATGTAGCTCGAAACAAAACAAAAAACCAAATTCTGTTCATTTAATCATCAGTCGAGTAACACGGGAAAAGCTGTTATGCATGGCTCATTGAAAATGATTCTTGTCCCTTTTGAAACACCACAGGGATAATAATAAATATCCACTTGGTCATACTAAAACGGATCGTTTTCATGGGTCATCTCAAAATCGTGAAGACTCTAGTAATCCAGTAAAAACAAAAATCTTTCACTCACCCATCCTCAAAACTAAGTAAAAACCAATCAAAATTATTCCTCACCAAAAATCTCAGTTGGGTTTTTGTCAGCCAAAACATGAATGGCTCATTATTTAAACAGGGTCTACACTTACGCGTTCTCAGCGTAAATTTCGCGTGTATTTCAGTTAAAATCAAACTTTAAATACTATGATCAAAGTTCATTTTTTGTTGAACCGTAGTGTTGTTATGATAAAATAATATTTTTTTATTTTTAGTTTATGGCAGGTACCCTCCAAGTTTTAGTTATCGGACAAAAAGATAATTTAAAAGTTGATTTAGAATTATTAATATCGTTTCATTTGTTAAAAGTTATAGATAATTTTAATTTGAACGCCGCCATGAGAAGCGACTCTCCACAGTATGAGAGTATGGGAGACAGTGATGAGATGTAGTCTGAGCTGTGACCTTCAGATGTACCGAGGTACTGAGGTGGAGGAATAAAGTTTTTAATTTAATCATGGGTATCGGTGCTTTAAAAGAGGATATGAACTATATGCAAAGCATGTAGGTTTACCAAACAAAAAGAGAAAGAAAATATAAAACTGATCAATGATTTTGATATATGTATAATAAGTGAACGGTAAATTAATGTCATTTATTGGAAGGACAGCAATCTACGCTTAACTCTTACACTTAAAGTGTTGTATGGAAATACCTGAACGTAAAGTCGCATAATACAAACTAATTAAAAATTTACACGCGAAGCCAGATTACCACGAAGTAGAACAGCGGACACACCTCGTGTCAGGTATATTTTTGTTTTAATTTTATGTTGTGGTTAAGTTATTAGGTTTTATGGTTAAGCTTATCCCACTTCAATTATGTAATAGAATCGGTTCTTGTAAACGTTAAACTAAAAATAATCGAATTATAATTTCGGCCAAATAAGCTACTGTAACATAATCTTCGTATCCTAAGAAGGTATTTACTAGTTTTAATATTTATAGGTTATATTAGCATAATGTTAAGCAATAAAAACATTTTATATCTGAATGTATTTCTTAAATCCAATTTATTCAAAGCCAATAATCTGTACATGGAACTAATATCTATTATACATTTTCCACCGTCATGAACTCCTTAAATCATTCCGGAAATTACTTCGCTTGTTATTGATGCTTTTTTCTTTTCATCTGGTTAAAAGAACCCATGTTTGGTTGGCTTCTTTGTACTGACAAAAATTCTTGAAATCCTCCCGTTTAAATTTACGGTAACATCTTTTCCTCATTTATCATTTTCTATTAAATACTTTTATTATATTTTCTATTGTTCTTTTTCGTATGAAAGATTATTAAATTATATTAAAATTCATTTCATACTTAAATCACAGCGAACTCAAATTAAACAAACAACTTAAATTTAACAAACAAATTAAATAAAACAAACAACTTAAATCTTAAACTAATAACTCGAATCATCAAGATGGAATAAATAAGTTAAATCTAACAAAGCAATTTAAGTCAATCAAACATCTCAAATCATACAATCAACTCATAGTATACAAACAACTTAAAGCAGAAATAAACACATTAAATCAGCAAACAACTTAATAATAAGTAGTCTATTATTTTAAGTACGTTGTGCAGTCGTTGTTTATGAGTTTCTGTCATTACAGATGTTTCACTGTTTTTCATGCCATCATCAGGTGACAACCACAATTGTAAACACACAATTCATTGTACTATATAAATAAATAAATATATAGTACACGTCAAAGTATGTAGTAAAAAAAATTTTTTTAACTGTTTTAAGTGTTGTGGCCACATTATATACATTTAATGAAGTTAATTAGTTACTTTAGGATGGTAAAAAAACACCCAAACAGCTGTAGTGATAGAATAAAACTATCTTCTAAACAAAGATTACTTGAAATAAGTTAAATAATATTAATGGTATACGATTTTGCAGATTTCAATTGCCCATTACATTAAACGGAGCAGGATACTAAATTCAATTTTACACCATTTACTGTGTCTTTTAATAAATTTTACAATGATGTGCAACATAAACTACCTTTACACTTACGATTTTAACCCTTCCCCCTTCCATCCCTCCCAAAATCATTGAGGGTCAGATATTTCAAAAAATACGTCTTGTTTGCACCACAAAGTTCAGTTGATTTATTTTAAGCAATATATGAGGGTTAAAGGTATTTTTTGAACACTCTGTATATAATGCTGCACTAATGTATTACTTTTTCAATGTAAAACGCATTATAAAGCGATCTTATTATTTCATAACTTTAATATGAAAATTCCTAAATATAGTTTCTCGAATTAAAATCTTTTTTTTTTTTCGTTTTCCCCCTTATTCTTTCACGCGAAAGCGGTAGATATCCCCCCACCCAACCATATTAATAAAATCGTATGACTTTTTTCAAGACATAATTTACAAATTTAATATACAAAACAATATCTTAAATGGTATTTATTTTATCGGATCTTAGAGTAAATGTAGAAAAATATGTGATAATTAACATTTGGCGTAGGCAATCAAAGTGTAATTTTTTTAAACTCTAAATATGACCTGGGTAGAATCGATAGAAAAAGTGACAATAACATAGATATAATTAAATAAATGAGGTTGAACCCTTCCGTTTACGGATTTTTTTACATTAAAATAGCATTTCGGACATGTCACTCTTTTAATTTAATTTAGTTTTAATCCGTTCTTTAAATCAATATCGCTTTTGCAAAGGATGTATTTTTATACTTATAGGTTAAAATAATTATAAGGACGAGATTGAAAACGTCAAAGGTATTGATATAGTATCAAAAACAGATTTAAAGATTTACAATGTCTTGTTATTAAATTTAATAATCTAAATAAGAACAATGTCTATTTTACAAATTTATCTTTTTATTTTATTATAAAGATTATTTTACTCTTATTTCTAGACATAACTGTGGATTATTTTGAATACAGCTCTCTTGTCATTTAATTATAAAAATTACCCCTTTTAATGTACTACTTAATTATCTAATATACATTAGTTTACTTACTATTTAATTATGAAATTATTCTAATAATAAACGTTTTTACAATTTTAAATTATATTTTATTTTTCTTTAATTATAGATCTTTCTAGCTCCTTTAAAATTGCTTGACAAGTATCTTAAGACCTTCTAATCTTTAAATAATACTTTTATACAGATATTTGATTTTAATTTGTCTCGTTATGATTTCGTTTAATGACATTGATTTGATGTTTATTTTAGTTTTTATATTAATTTATTTTGAGATCTCCCATACACAAGATTTGAAATTACAAACTACTTTTACAATTCTTTTATTTTCTGTTCGTAGCACTTGAAGTTTCACTTCACATACATAATTTATTTTTTCTATTGATAATTTTTAGTAAATACAATTTTTAATTTACCACTTGATTTTGTAATGCTGTTATCGTTTATGTTGCCTTTGAAATACACTATTTTTTTTGTAAACTTGTTTGATTTTGAAACATTAATTAATTTGATTTTTTTTTTTAATAGACCATTTATCACGTCTGTCTGGAAATAAACTGAGTGACTTTTTAAGGCGTCACCCCTCTTCCCTTTTACGCGGTTGATAATTTAAATGAGCATTGTTTTAATAAAGGCGTGATTCGTTAATAGCCCTTCCTTCTGATTGAATGTTCTTTTACAAGAGAAGACTAGAGTTCATAAAGGTAAATTTTCAGATTTCATTTGTAGCTTGCATATTTTCCTGGGAAAGTTTAGTTGAATACTGCCAAATTTTTATTTAAAACCTGAACTTCTCCTCCACTCTTGTACGTCTTAACTGAGTTTTATCTAAATTTTAATTTTCCTTAGGAATTATTGTAGAGATTTTCAGTAAACTGTAGATTCACTCGAATCGACAAAATCACTATGCCTGTTTTCAAGATAAACATAACAAACAAGAAATAATGGTATTAGAAGAGTAAGTTAAAAAATAAAATGAAGTCTAAAAAGATAACATTATTTGTATTTCTATAACATTATCATCAACTTTGCTGCAAATGTGTGGGTTTTGAATGTCTTGACGTAGGATGTAAAGGCTGTTTCCAGGCTAAACTTTGTCACTTACTACCAGTTCAAAGTGATGGACCTAGGTACCATCAACGGTTATAATCCTGTTCAGAAATGAGTTTTGCTTCAAAACGTCTGAAAAGCTTCTGGGAGATTTCCCTTTGTGGGTGTTTATCAGTTGGCGAGGAACCCTGCGAACACGGACGTTACAAAAGTTTAAGTAATCATGGATGATTGAGAATACCGATCCATGATTTTATATTCAACTCACTACTTCATCAACTTATGGAGAATCATTTGTTTAACCTTTCATATTGTAATTATCTTTTGAATTGGAAGACCTACTTTCAGTTGTTCATCACAGAAATTTTAAAAAAATATATATTTAAAAAGATCAATCCCTTCATAGATTTTGCTTCCACTCAAACAACTCTCTTTATAATGTTGCCCCATTCTTCGAATAATTTCAGATGGTTTTATCTCTTCAGAATCGAGAAAACGTATATCTACGCGCAGTTTTTCGTGAGTGCAATCCGATGACGCAATTATTTTTAGTTAACTTTTATATACAACCGCAAACCGTTAACAATTAAATAGTGCTTCCAATGAACAAATGATATGATATTATGATTTATAGCAGAACGTAGAACGAGGAAAATATACTTATCTTAATTTTTCTATCTTGGCCTCGAAAGTGCACAAATTATGATCCTTTTTAATTTGTAATAGCAGTTAGCTTTAATTCAGACAGCTTTTTGGTATGAACTGAAGGTTCCACCCTGCGTATGAAAATTTCATTAAGTTTATTCTTGCATAACTTTGTTAATGGGAAATTTATCACTTGTTTTAATCGCATCCTCTCCAGCCGGTTAAACTTATTAACAACTCCATCTAATAAATTAAGCGTGCTTAAGTAATAATTTAGTTTAAATTCATCTTTAATACAAGCAATTGTTTGGACTTCTAATTCTTTATTTAATCTATTTTCATTTTCAAAAATATAGTGAACAGATCAACAATGTAAACCTCATGGCATTTACAATGAAACCTTGATGCATGTCAGGCTGTGAATCCCAATAATACCTTTTTCCATGTCATACATTATAACCACTAAAAATCAAGATTGCAAAAAAAAAAAATTACCCCCTCACAACGTATCTTTAGTGATATTGGGGAAAATTCTTAAAAAGAGCATAATTTAGGGTATCTTGTTCAATTTGTTTTAATAAATCCTCATCAACAAAAAACTCAAACAGCTCACAGGCAGTCAAGTCTTGATATTTGGAAAAATCTGCAACAGGAAATGGCATATTGCAATCCTCCATATCCCCTTGAACCCAACTTTTTTTAATAGGATTTTTTTTTTCTTGAGTTTTAATTCCTCGATGTATTCTTCTTTTTATTCATTTAGTAAATTTGCTTTTTTTATGTGGGATTCTCCGGATGCATCAGCTTGAACATCGGATATATTCAATGTATTACCTAAAGATCTATCAGCACTATCATTGACTTGAACATCAGCTTGCATATTGGATGTAACATCGATATCATCTAGCATTTCCTTTTCATCTTGAGTGTATCTTATTACTGCATCTGCTAAAAGTTGCTTTCCTGAGAGATTGTCAACTAAACCTCCTTCATCCTCGTCACCCGAGTCTTCATCAGTAAGCACAGAACTATCAGGAGGAGCTATATATAATGCTGCAACATCCCTCCCATCCTCTACATCTTCAGCACTGATAATATCCAATGCTTCTTGTAATGTTAATCCTTGCCTGAAAATAAGAAAAGTAATTGTTGACATTCCACACCAAAAGATTATATTCGGTAGTGGAATGTCCTAGCGTTACCATATGGTCACAGCGAAAAAAAACATAAGCTAGTGAGCTCCTAATATAATCAGAGTAAAATATAACTACCACAGTACCTTAATTCACTATTACACATTACGTATAAACTCTTAGTTCACCAATCTACAGTAAATTAATATAGGATAATACTTACTCAAAGCGGAAGGACATGATTTAGGAAGCACAAAAAGTCCACTGCACAATAACAGGTTACTCAGAGACACGCATAATGTTTCTAACCTCAACAAACAACATCCAGTGAAAGACTGGTTTCTGACGGATCGATATATCAGGCTGGCCAACCCCAGAGAACCATAACCTAAATTTCCCATGCAATATTCCAAAGTGTGTTTGGTGTGACCATATGGTAACACTAGGATAAAACGGGTTTTAAATAATAATAAAATATATTATTTGTATACAAAACCTAACATATAAGACATCATTTTTCTCAGAAAGATGCATAGAATTCATCTATGTAATAAAAAAATATTTCAAACGGTTTTGGAGTAAGTATGTTACATGTCAAAAACGAAGTTACCATTTTTCAGGAAAAACCTGTATATTCCAAAATCAATAGCTTACTACCTACTGTATTTCTAAGATATACACAATTTTTGTGTATTATTTGTGAATATATTTAGGAAAAAAAATTGTTACATTTTCAAAATTTAAAAAATATTTTACGAAAAAACTGAATTTTCTCTTTATTTTTTTCCAAAAAACATTAAAAATAGTAAAATATATTTTATACAGAACTTCTATATATCATTATGTCCGGAAAGATGCATAGAATGTAGGTGTGTAGTGAAAAAAAATGTTAGATATATCAAATTTGGAGTTTTTTTGTCAAATACCAAAAAATCGAAGAGTAACGAAGCAGATATTTCACAGAAATGGTGATCAAAAACATACTAATACATTTTTGCAATTTTTCCAACCATTTCTTGAGATTTCTAATATATATTTGTGAATATATTTAGGGGGAAAAAATAACAATTTGTTACATTTTCAAAATAAAAACAACGATTTTGACTAAAAAGTGATACTCTGACGGTTGAGGTTAGGTTTGTAACCTCCACAATTTAGCCTCACTAGTAACAATCTGAAGATAGGCCAAAGACAAAATCATTAGATTTTACTAAGACAATATATACTTTACAAAGAATAACAAACATATTCACTTGTATAATCATATAAAACAATAAATATAAGAAAATGTGCATATAGGCTAGACTTACAATATTGGCCTAGGTTATCCCAAATATGAACCGTTCAAAAACTAAACTATCACTCAAAAACATAAACTTTAGATATAAAAACACATATATTGTAACTTGTATACACAATTTATATACAATTTGTATACACAAACCTTCAAAATAACAAATATCTAACCCCAAAACAATATGCGCCAAGCCCAATATTAAAGTTTTTACGTCACACATTTGCTTCGTTTGGGCATCATAACAAAAGCGTTCTAAGTAAGTATTGCCTATATCAAGTGGTAACAACTTATAGAATGGAATTTCCCCTACAACATACTGTAAAGAAAAATAATTTAAAAAACATAGAGAAATGAATTTCGTCTTTTCGTAAAGCGCATCGAATGCCAAATGAATTTCGTGTCGTCAGGTTTGTTCTATGTTCAAGTAGGAATATCTCTGGATCTGTTAGACGCAGAATAATTTGTAATCTACGGTTAGAAAGAGAAACATGTGATCTATATAACAGTGTTTTAGTTGACTTAAATGACAGATAAATAGAGGTGTAATCGTATCAGGAAAAATGGAGCCGCGTTATACGAAAAGGCGCAGAGTTGAAATTTACGATTTTACGCTACAAAAATACGTGAACTTCACCAATTTTTGGAATATTATTTATAACGTTTTGTGGTATTTTTTTTTACATGATATGCATCTACGGAACATTAGCTTTCCAACGGTATTTTATCTATTGCGATGGGATAATTTTAAGTGGGCGTAACGTTGAATGGCAAAATACGTGATTAAGAGTTGGTGAAATCACTTGGGAGCACGTGGGCGACCTACTGTAGGTCGCCGTGCCGGTTTAAGGGTTTTAAAGCTTCTCTCCATACGGTCCTCTCTTCAACTTATTTTTTTCAAAATAAATACTTAGGCTACTTTTACTTTTGATCGGTTTACAACGTACTACGACGTCTTCCAACCCATAACCGCCAAAATACTTCCCGCCATAGATCTTCCGGAACTTCTCTTGTCTGTAGTTCCTCTACGATTCCATCTCTTGACTCCTTCTCGCCCACTTTCTCGTTTTCTTCTGCCCTATAGTACCCACTCCATATCTCTCTTAGTGATTCTGTCCAATGCCATCCTAATCACAATCGCATATCCAATTAGTTGTTTTTATCATGATATCATTGACAATAGTTTGCTGAATTCCTATGTCTTTTATTCTATCATTCCGTACTCTACCTCCTCTAGATTCCATTAGCCAAACTACGCTATCAGACATTATAATACCTTTAAGTATAGTGTTGTATATTCATTGTTTGTTAACTGTGCATATGATTTGGTCCCACAGTATTCCATTCATCACGGATTTGGCTTCCTGTCTCGAATTTATATTTTGATAATTCCATTCCGTCCTCGAGTATCTCTAATTGTAACAGTGCTTAACTTTTTCCCCGGTATTCAGAGTTATATCTGTGAGGGTCCACCTATAAACATACATTCTCTCTTCCCTACATTCACCTATAGACCCCATTTTTATATTCTTCGTTTATTTTTCTTACCACGTAACTTTAATCATCATAGTCCAATGCTATAACAAGCTGATCATCCACGAAATATAAGGTCATGATGTCATCACGCAGAATACCCATTTTTCTTCACTTCTTTATCCAAACATTAAGCACCCGTTCTAAATAATTTAGTCCTTTCGTGACCTTGATTTATTTGTAAAAAGTCATACCAACTTTGATACTTGTGGCGTTATTATCATGTCGTCTTTTAACTGCATACATTAAAATATGATTGTCACAATAATATATCATTTAAAATACAATAACAACAAGCTAGAGACAAAAGATAACATAAAATATGATGAAAAACAAGACATAATTAAATATAAGAATAAAAATGATTTTAACTTGAAATTATAATATAAAACATAATCATAAACCGCCTTTATCATTAGTCCAGCGGGAAAAACGTAAAGACATTTTAAAAAACATCAAAAATAGCGTAATTAGATGTAATTACTTTCTTATTACAACTACTCTATGACAGGATAAAATACCGCTGTTTTGTATCTCTACATTTATATAAGTGTATAGTAACTAATTTAATTTACCGTTCCAACGTTGTTAAACATGTATGCATTTTTTTCAGAGGTATATCTGGATTAAAAGATATATTGATATTATGAAACATGTGTCATGCTGTCACTTTAATCCATTATCCACACATAAAATACATAAATGAAAAAGGCAATTAATGGAGCTAATATCTCTACGTGCAGCCAACCTTACAATAACAATTTATTATAGACAATAATTTGTCCATGATTGATGAAATTTTAAAAATTTAAAGAAGAGAAGATAAAAAACAATTTGTAAACGTAACCAACAAATTTAAAGATTTTTTTTTATATAACTAGATGGATAGTTTTTTTCTAAATCATTTGTTTTATTAGTAAATATAAACTATATTATTTGTATTTTTAATAATAATCATCTGTTTTTACCATTATTTTAATTATTTTATTATATTTTTTATATTTGTGCATGTAATTGGATTTTTTCATTTTGTCGATAACTCAAAATTTCGGTTTAACTATAAAAAACCAATATTAGGATTTTTCATAACCAGTTCTAACAACAGATTTGTTCAAATGTAACTTCTATGAATCCAAACAAAACTTAATATTTGCTATCTCTCCAGAATTGTCAGTTCGTGAGTTATCGGGTAGTACCACAAAAAAATCGCCCATGGTACTGTTATAAAAGACGTAATATCTCAAAACCGACAGTATAGATTTTAACCTAATAGAATTTACGGTAAGGACGCTTTTTTGACACATATTTTTACTTATTTATTTTTTCTTCCGGAAGACGTTAATTTTCAAATACCGAACTGATACATTTGGTGAAGAACAGTTTAGGTTTAAATTTTAATGATTAATATTTTGGTTTTGGGGATGGGGTTTATTTTTATAAAAAATAATTTCCTTTATTTAGAACGAGGAAAGCAGAATAATTTACTTATTAACAGATCCTAATAGAATACACTTTACCGTCAATTTAGTTGCAAATAGGCGTAGGCGTAAACTTCAGTATTTTGTTTTTTACCTGTCACATTTAATTAAGAGAGGTAAACATGTCTCCCTTTGTTGTTCCTATCTGACTCTGAAATCTCATTTTCAAAATTAAAACCCTCCTCACTCTCCTTTCCATGTAACTACACAATTAGCATTCTTCCTTATTGCACGCGTGGTAAAACACGATGTACAAAAATGTATTTAACTTTTAATTAAAATTTGACGGTTTCTATATGAGACAATATATATTTAATGATTAGGTTTTATATATGAATTAACACCTTATTATATAGTAATATCTACTCGTCATAAAAACTAAAAAAGTTTTGAAGTAGTTTGATTACTTCTAAACGTTACGCAAATTGATGTTAACGTTACTTCTAACTTCTTGGATGTTTTCATACACGTAAAAATATTCTCTTAAACCCAATATATTCACTGCTCAACGTCCTACTTCGCATAACAATATTAAAAAAAAAAAAAACAGTATAAAGCATTGATTATAAATGCTGGAAATGACACCCCTGACACTTCAACTTAAAAGACTTGTTTACTTCCTTTAACTTGGTCCATCCAGTTCAATTCCATGTGCTTCATTAGTCGTGATTCTACAGGTTATCTTCATCTATTGGAGCTCCAGACGCGGAAAAAATCACTCTAATCGTTCTCACTTCAATAGTATATAAACTGCTGTTTCTGTGTGTTGACCACTCTTAATCTATATTTCAAGGTATCGTGGGTTGACCCAGGATGTATATGTTTCTTGAATGCTTCATGTTGTCACATTCCTTTAATTAGACCTAATTAATGAAGTTACACCTAGTGAGTCGTTGATCGAATTGATAAAGCTTTCCATTTGACGTTTTCTGCAACGCTTAAGGGTCTTAACTTTAACACACCTTCTCAAAACAGTTTTTGCAACAGTTTTCTTGATTCTGGACCGATGAGTATGATTTGGGCTCCTTTCTTTACCAGTTCGTCAGCTTTCTAATTTCTCTCGAACCCTCTATTACCATAGAAGAAGGAATTCGAATTAGAAAGTCACAGCCCATGTTTAACAGCGTGATACAAAATATCCTTAGTTTGGCTACTGGACAACAGAAAGCGCTAGTAGCGCTAAGGATATTTTGTATCAGGCTAGTACCTATACCTGTGACTTTCTTATTCTAATTCCTTCTTCTATGCTATTACTAGGCACTCAACTCAGTTCTATCTTGTTGGGATTAAAACCAAGGTCTGTTGACATTCCTACAATAATTGTAATTGTATTAACTTATAGTTTTTATTGCCACCTAGCTTGGCGACTCAATTACAATACACTCATCGTCATATCCTCAGGATATGCACTTTCCAGTACAACCAACTCTTCTGCTTGAAATATTTTTCCTTAGATCATAACAATCGCCAACTTCTTATCAAGGGTCTTTCCTTGAGTGGTATTCCAACCGGGTAAAACATTATTCATAGTTTTATTTGACTCTAACATATAGGGATAGTAATTGCAAAGTGTTCGACCTCACCATGCAATCATACTACTGACATGAAAAAATAAAGTTAAATTCTTTATGGGTGACTGCTTGTTGTAATGTTATTGATAATTTCCATTCATTGGGATGACAGTGGTGGCAAATATTATGTTCTAGCCATTGATTTCCATAAACCTTGGAATGCCAACAACCGTACCTGACTGGTGGTCCATTTCGTTGGAAGAAAAAATTGAATGTTTTATATCTTGACTATTGTGTATATTCTCTAAATTACTTGTAAGTTGTACCACATGTTAGAATGAATCACAAGAAAACTTTGTAAATAATAATTTGTATAACCCTATGATACTTTAAAAGGTTTTAATTTTTACAAATTTTTGTACAAATTTATACAAACATTTTGGGTGAGGAGGTATTTTGGATGAAGTAAAACCATCGTGGGAAAGTTTGATAAAACAACTCAAATTAAATTTTTCAATACAAGTTTTTTGTGACTGCTTGTTATTTACATGATTATACTTAACAGTTCGGATCACGCACGTGCTTACACATTAACTTTCAAAACATAAAATAAAACTTTAAAATAGTTCGGTCTAGTGTAGGAAAATAATTTCTAAATTTTATAACGATGTATACTAAATTTCTTAAAAATAAAAACGAGTTCTCGCTTCGCTCGGTCAATAAAATGCTGATTTTTTTTTTTAGAAAGTAAAGCATTATAATATTATAGTTTTCATATTTCTACAGCAAAGAAAGCTCTCTTGACACTTTATATTAATAATGAAGGGAACTATTAATCTTACTTGGTACGTTGAATTACTTACTGGTAAAGCATTTTCTTAGTTGCATATCATCGCTCAAAACTGCCACATTATAGTTTTTTTGAGCGGGGGGGAGTTTAATTGTGTATTCAATTTTATTTTACTGCGTGAAATATATTAGAATAAAAAATATAGTTAAATTTTGATTAGTGTCAAATGCCTTACTACTAGAAGTATGTAAAACATGTTCCGTGATCCTCATTTCATAAAAATTGACTGCTGATAAAATTTTTTAAATGTATTCCTTATTTCGCATATTTTAAATCATTTACAGTTTGACGTTAGTTTTATATTTTTTTCAATGGGTAATAGAACTTGTTTATACAAGAAAATTACGCATATCATTCGAAACTTCTCCGCTATTAGACAAAGTTATTAAATTTGAAAATATGCAAACATTAAGGTGTACCGAAAAAGCACCGAACTTTAATTATCAACGTTATCCATTTTCAAAACATTAGAAATTTTTTCACTTTTTAATTAAACAGTTTGGAGGCGTTATTTTTTTCCATTTATTTACTTTTGTCCTTTCATTGCTTCAAGGAACATTGGACACCAATGAATTACCTCTACTGCACTCTATCAGGCATCATTAAATTCCTTATTTCTCACCGTCGCGCACTCTAAATATATCCTGTCGGAATACTGGTTTCGGCGGTTCATGCCACCATCATCAGATCAACCTCAGAAGATGCATGTCAACCACTGTTGAAGAACACGTCATTAAAACTACACAAAACTAACACATAAAACACTAAACATACACAATCACTCGAAAACATGTAAACTCTATGACGGTAATAAAAAACATTTTAAAGATTAAAATCGATATGTTACGTGGAGACTCAGTTAAAACATGTTTGTTTGTGGAGAGTATGTATACAAGTGGAGTCTTGTACAATATTATGTATGAGATAAAGATCTTTAATCATGAAGGTAGTCGTGTTAATACTTTAGTGGTTTTAACAATATTAAAAATTATAAAATATTTATAAACTGAAAACAAGATATTTATAAATTGGTATTCATTTATTTCCTTTAAAAATATGTCATAAAACTCTGTTCTGCTTCCGTCATCGAACCTTGTTGACATAATCAATAACTTGATTAAAATCATGTCACTCGCGCACAAAGCTTCTTTGTGAATGATAAAGTGTTATAAAAATTACTTCCGCTCTAAATACCGTTCAAACAACAAAACACAAAGATTTCCCTCCCAAACCCAACTTAAGATAATATAAATTGCTTACATATTCTTTATAGTTTAGGCTACTTGCAGCTTCCAGGTGATATAGTGACTAACTCTAGGTTGATCTGTAAGACATCTTCGTATTCATTCTCCGTAGGGAGTTAGAAAGTTACATTGTTGACCCGCCATCGAGAGTTGGTGAAGTTAAGATAATGATGTCGGGGTTAAATGCATTGCGATCTTTAGAAATCTATTGTCGTTCCCTACTTCTTTGAAGACAGGAACTTTCATCTATAGAAGCATCTCCAGCACTTCATTGGAAAGTATAACACATAAATTGGGTCAAAGGTCTCTACATCAATCTGGTACTCTCCCAGACGTTTTGCCTTGTTGTGCATTATTGCATCGCATTTGACTAGATTTGTGGGGACTCTTGACAGAATCTGCAGGTCCATCATTTTCTTATACGATACTTCTAAGGCGATCACTTGAGTTTAGAACTCCACTATAGAAACCCTGTCAGCGTTTTCAGTTTATTTCTATTTAGTCTGATGCATACTCTCGATCTTCTCCATTTAAAATTACTAGGAGTTCTTTGACCTCACATAGATCTATTATTATTTACCATAAATAGGCTCGTACGATCTCTTTGGTTATTTTTGGAGGGTGATTTTATGAGTTTTCCTCCTTAGAATTTTGTTCTCTTAAAGCTTCTTCGCTCTAATGCTGTCATCCTCTGGTAACTTGCTCTGAACTAGTGACCACAGGTACCATCTTAATCCTGCTTCACTCGCGCTTCTTCTCAGCGGGTCAGCACTCATGCCAGGTATTTCTATAGACTGGAGGGGAATATTTATTTTCTTCTTCAAGGTCATATGAGTTTTTAGTAGAAATAACTGTTTATAAATACCATAACCTCAAATCGTGGTTTTATAATTGTTGTACGTCTGTCATCTGGGCAGACCGTTATACCCCAAATGCTTGAACAATTTTTTTTTTTTTTTTAAGTTTTGTATATGGTCACATTTTAGTAATATCTAGAAACATGGTTTTAATACTTTTTCCGTAAATCGATAATTAGGAGTAGTTGCCGTAAATCCAAGACATAATTCAGATAGTCTCCATATATGTTGCATCGATTTTGATTACAATTTACCAAGCGTAATCGCCAAAGGACTCAAAACCTTACGTACTCCCCATTTCTCCGGTAAACCAGTTTGGAGAACTATGGACGCAGTTGAAAATGTTCGAATGTTTGGAATTGATTGGAATCGATTTCGATTCATTATTGTTGGTGTAAGAAGATTTATAACTGCAACTAAAATATTAAAAAAGCGTTTCGTGGGGTTTTTTAAAATTATTGAAATGAATCTTGAAGCCATAAAAATTGATTTTTCTGAATTTCAGTTGGGTTCTAAATGAGCACACTACACCCAATCTTAATTTTTGTGCTCGCTATTGTGGTTACATAGAAACGTCAACGGTGACGACACGACAACGGATGGGCGACATTTCGAAATTACTTTTTCTGTTTTCTGAGGCCATGAAACGTAAACATCAGTCAGAAACGAGGGTAGATATTTTTAGCAATGTCTAAACTTATCCTATACTTTGTATGGTCTTTAAATAATAGAAAACATTTTATCAGTTTATCAGTGAAGTAAAAAGCAAAACCCTTCTAAAAATGAATGTAAAACAATTTTTGAGAAAGACATAAACAAAACAAAAAGTGACAACAATAACAGTTTTATGATATAATGGTGTGAAATATGAAATTTAATTTAACTTATTTTTATTTCATTTCAGAGACTTAAGATGTTTACGTAACACTATCCACACTAACCTTATGTGTACCTACATGCTGGCTGACTTCATGTGGATCCTCACCATGGTGTTGCAGGTATCTGTCTACACACTTTCAAATAAGCTATCACTTTTTAATGAATTTTTAATTATATATTATTTTAAAATAGAGCTGATTTTCAAGTTGTTTTTTTTTTTTTAAATTGGGCTGTAATTTTCATCCTCAACGTTCTATAACACTTCATTGTGTACAGCTTTAAAATTGTTAAAAAGATAATCTTAAAAATAGCAATTATATGTGTTTAATAAAAAGTCTAGTCACATTTTGCATACAGGCTAAGTTTTACAAAAATTACAAGTAGTTTTTAAAATAAAATTTCAAAATGCCAGTTAGATCTTTTTTGGTAGTTCTTATTTATCTAGGACCTACATGAGCGATCTGGATAATGTAAAAGTTAAGATCAACAACTGATCGGATATTTAAAAAAACGAATTTCCCGTTTAACTAATGTGGGAGAAACGTGACGATTTAAAAATTTGACCTGGATATAATGGTTATCCCGAGAGTAGAAACAAATATGCTAGAATTGGTTTTAACAAATAAAGAGCAACGATCTGGATTGACATCTTTAAGAACAAGTCATTCTGATTTTCAGGATCATTTTAAAGTTGCTCGAACGTGGATGTGAAACGACTCATAGTAGAAGAATACCTTTATGGCAAGTTAAGCAATCCCAGCATCACAACAATTATATAGTCGACATGAAATAATGTTAGGAAACGACTTAAATGGCAGTAAAGGATGAAGCGGAATGCCCCCAGTAGTGGTACAAGCGTATTACTTCTACATCCCACTCTGCCAGCATTTTCCCTTCAGTTGACTCAATCAAGTGTATCTGTGTGTTGCACACAATACAATATTTTTAAATCAGCAGATATTGAACTTGTAACTAGGATATGACTTTACACCAATCAGACATTCCTTACGCTCGCCTTCAAATCATCTCGTTACGGCAGGTGGAAGCTATTTTGGAATTCAACATTTCTACTACACTAAAAAATTAACACAGTATCGTTTTGGTTAAGAAAATATAGTGACCCACTATAATCTTACTAAGCTTATAAACGCATTCTCGCCTGTATCTTCTGAACAACCCATATTTTAAAAACATATGTTTGTTTAGAAACCATCGTTCAGCTAGTTTGGATAATAACATTATACCGAAAGAGGAATACTGGAAAGCACGCTCCGCAACGTATGGCTCAGCGATGCCCACTCCGCCAACTGAGCTTCGTTGCTCCCCTCGTTTAACCAGCAGATTTCAATCCAAAGCGCAGTTTCAAAATTAAGGTTATTCAAATATCGATATATTAAAAAAACTAAATGTTTAAAATTATTACTTATAGAATTATATATCAATGTTTTCGTTTTGTCGATCCTGGGTAATATACTAAATGCTGATGATAAGTGAGCAGTTATTTACTATTTGGTGTGAGAAGTATTTACAAGAGCTCCAAGGTCTTTTCTCTCTCTCTCTCTCTCTCTCTCTCTCTCTCTCTCTCTCTCTCTCTCTCTCTCTCTCTCTCTCTCTCTCTCTCTCTCTCTCTCTCTCTCTCTCGACAACCTCCATTAACGAAGTATTCTTATTGTTTGTATTCACTCCCTTAAGCATTGTTTTTTCAAGACGTATTTGTATAGAAATTGTTGATATTAATAGAGATGGGATTTAGCTGGTGGCTATTATTATTATAGAGGAATCCACCATTTCAAGTCAAGACTGTGCTGTGTATTACCACCCTCTCTTTCTCTCCCCCATCTTCTTTGTCTGCAACTCCTATCCTAAATTTATTTTATCTTAGCTTTCCATTTAAATATAATGAACGATATTTAAAATTACATTTTTTGTGTATTTCTTATTCTATTCACTCTTTTCCTTCAGAAAATGAGTTCTATTTACTGGTTCATATTAAATATCGTTGTGTTTTATGTTCCTACTCTCTATGTAAAAAGAATTGTTATTGAAAAAAAGGGTGATTTTCGGCAAAATATCAGTTTCAGTTCGTCTAAATCTAAAAAACTTTTTCTTTCGCAATTTTTTGGTTTGTCAAAAGTAATACTGTTCAACCGATTTTTTTAAAAACACACAGATTTTGGTATTTACACGTTAAAGAAATATTTATTAAAATAATAGACACCTATCACGAAAGAAGAAAAAATCAATTTGATCAAATTCGGTTTTAGAAATTTTGACCCCCCCCCAAGCTCCAACAAACCCTAGAGGGTCGTTACTCCCATAGGATATCACTGTATGAATTAACTCATCTAGGATATAGAGCTGTTTATAGGCTACTCTAAACAAGGGCGCTCAAATATTTATGGTGCTGCCCCAACTACAATTGGTAGATTGGTAGCAAATCCAGGTCACGAAAGCTATAATTACGGGGATAGGGATTCGATACGCTGACCTAAGCAGGGCTTTTTGCGCCAAAGATTTATTAGTCAAATATAGTGCCAATCCAAAAGTTCAAATTAGTGATCATTTCATGTCAGCGTTCTCTTGAAAAATATCACAATTATTACTAGAAATTATTTACTTTTTTCCATGCTGAGATTTATTAAAATCAGAGCTACGCCAATGCAAGGATTTTTAGACAATCATAATTAATTCAATCAAAAACTAAGTAAATTACTGATGAAACGTATAAAAAGACCTCCAAATCGAGTTTTGTAGACTCACTATTCTACCTGTACGGATGTGTAAGAAAGTAATATAAAACCATCAATTGTGTAATATAATTATACTACACGACATTCTATTTACCAGAAGGTTTTGCGTAAAATGGTTTAGGGCGCGCCTGACATGACACATTGTCAATAACGGAAACGTGAACCGGTAATGGACTGCAAATGTTGACAAAGGAACGGAATTAGAACCAAGTCTAGGATCGATTCTAGTGAAAGTTACAACGTACGATGTCTTTGAGCAGAGATCTGCTTTTTCAAAGGTACCGATAGTTTATTATTTCTAAGGGAATTTTAACGTGCGACTGCTTCAAAGCTGAAACTATAAACCTCGCCGAATCCGTCGTGGAAAACGATTTTTTTATAATCACGAAGAGACCACATATTTTTTAATAATATTTGTCAGTATAATTATTTTTACTTGATGTTTAAAGGCGAAAACTTCTCGATCATCGTCGTGTTATAAAAGAATGAAGAATATGAAATCTACACTTTGAATACTTTAATAGCTCAGGGTCGAAAGTAAACAAGATTCGGTCAAGAAAGACCTGATAGAAAGATAAAAAAAAAACTAACCCAAGACTACATGAATAACGTGTCGATCCAGCTAGGGTTTGCCACCCTCTTACTAAAGTTAGCTTCTGAGAGTTACCATATTTTATTATACTTTTTACTCATATATCCCTCCCTCCAACATCTTACACTGTCCACCAATACATCAGTCAGCTGTTGTTTTGATCACTGTATTTATATACTTATACAGAGTTTCCAGCAAGTAACGTACCAAACTTTTGCAAATGATTTTGGACATTCAAAAACATATATGCTTCGTTTTCCGTCTGTCTATCTCTTGGCACAACAGAGTGATGAGTATTGTGTATTTATTAGTACGAGGTTTATGTTTCCATGAAAGTTTGTGTGTAATATACATGTTGTCTTTTGATTTTAGAAGTTTGTACAGACTGAACTCACTGCCTGTGCGTTTCTAATAGTACTTCTACATTACTCTCATCTCACCAACTTCTTCTGGATGTTTGTTGAAGGTACGCCAAACTTAGAGTTTAACCTATTGACGTAAACTTTTGTCATATAAATGAAAGCATCCAATGTAGATTACAAGCTAAAGTCAAATGACACTTTTAGTTAATGTGTCTCGAGAATCAACATCTTTAGTTGATGAATATAAATCCTTATAAATACTTTAGGTATATTTAATCTTCAAATATAAAATGGCAGTATTCCTGAAATTCAAAACGATAAGATTAAAAAGAATAAATGTATTAAATACAATATTCATAAATATATATTTGTTGAATTCGAGCCCACGCTACGACTGGTATAGTTGTTAGCACTCTGGCTTCACAATTGGGAGATTTTCCGGGTTCAATCACAGAGGTGCTCAGACATTTACGGTGTACTCCTTTCTTTGTGAGGATTTCGAGAAGTTCCATTTAATAGCGAACTCTGGTTGAGAATGCTAGACAAAGTGGCAACAGTAATTTCGATTAACTAACCCCGGACTGAAAAACCGTTTAGCAGGCCTAAACTCTTCAAGCGGGCTGTTGCGCCATTGAGTTTAGTTTTGTAGGAGTTCCTCAAGGTTCCGTATTAGTTCCAATTTTGTTTTAATATGTAAACATGAGTTTTGATGTCTAAGTAAAAGGGTTAAGTTAATAAAATTGCAGATGATATCGAACTGTCTTATTCAAATTTTAATATTTTAAATTTGAGACGATAATAGCCAAACCATTGTGGTTTAACTTCATCAACTTAAATGGTAAATTAACAATTTAATCTGGTTAAAACTTTAAGTTTAAATTTTTCTGTTTCTGGTCATTAAAATTTGATCAATTTTTTCGTAATCATTGCAAGGAATGCAATGGCTTTAAATATTATTGTAGTATATTTATTAATCAAATTTGATCAAACCAAAAATCAAGGATTGATTGTTGATCCTGGAAACCACATATAAACCACTAAAAACATCAAAGTGTTTAAAAAACCAAAGAAATTGATGAACCATCATGGTACTTACCCAACCCGATCATGCAATGAGAAACCCTCAGATCCTCTAAATGTAATATCGAAAACTTGTTTTTTTCGCCTTGTCATTGAAATTGCTATGGAATTACCATAAATTTAAAGTTAGTGGAAAGTTTTAGTAAATGGAGACAGTAATGAAGAAGTACAAAATTTTAGTGCCTAATTTTAGTTTGTAATAAATGTTCAAATAGCTCTTCCTCTACCAGGAAGGTTGACAATAAGGGTGTATAAAGATGGTAGTGATAAGATATTAAAAGCCATTTGTAAGAACCGTGAATAAGATCACCATAAAATAATTTTGTTTCCCCCATTTTTCTAGTATTAATAACAACTTTAATGTGAGAGAGTGATCCCATTTAAATTTTTTTAGTTGCTCACTCTTTCCCCCTCCCTAAAATAAAGGGAATTGTTTTATACCCCATTAAAATTGATAAAGTAAGTGATCCATGCAGTATTATGAAATTATTAAATCTCTTTTTATCAACAGTCAGGTGTTGCAAGACTTATTTCCCACTTTTTATTTCAATTTACTAAACTACATTCTGTATGTCTTTAGGTCTATATCTATACATGTTGGTGGTGGAAACTTTCACAAGAGAAGGAATTAAGCTCAAGGCTTATATTATTATTGGCTGGGGTAAGTTTGAGTTTGTACGTATTTCTTTTAAAAATGTATAATTATCAAATGTGTTATGAAAAAAAATGTAAAAAAGGTAATTATTATATTATTAGGCCTATAATATAGAAAAAGAAAATTTTGAGGAAATAAGAGAGACAATTGGAAGAAGTTTGGGAATAGTACTAATTTATTATTTGTTAATATTTTACGTTTCACGTTTAGTTAGTAGTATACATTTAACGCAAGAAGGCTTTACTTTTTAGCTCCTAAAAGAACTTGTGAACAAAAAATCGTCTGAAATAAACACAACAAACTGGAAAAGAAAAATGAACGAACAGAAATGTGAAAATGGGATCATATTTGGTCGTAAGAAAATAAGGATCCCAACAGAAAGTCTAGTTTACCCGGGAGATATGAGCACGGTCACACAAATAGAAACTCCGAAATAAGTTGCAGAGAAAGTATGATAATACATAAACTTAGATAAAAAATCGGGAGACAGAATTTTGAATATTGAAACATTGAGCTTTTATACCTTGGAGAAATAGTCACACCGAACAAGAATGAAATATTAATAGTAGAAGAACGTAAATAAAATGGATACATCTTTCAGACTGACAATAAACACACAAAATGAGATCGCTTTCATTTCAAACGAAATGTATAGCATTGTCATAAAAAAGGACTGTTAACTGGCGGCAGAAAAATTTTACAAGGAAGAAATAATAGGCATTGAAAATAAAGAGAAATATTGATGCTTAAGAAAACAATGATCTTTGCATATCATTTAAGAACAAATCGGGAAACCTATGAAAATTTTCAAAAAAATAACGACAAAGATGTCTAAACGGAGATTGACGTTCTACGGTCAATTTAGAACCGTAGAACGATAATTAAAGTATGACGATACAGAGCACATCACAAGACGTACGTAATACAGAGTGATCCAACAAAACGTTTACCATTTTAATTTAACATTATACATTTATTAAACAATTTATTAAACTCTTGTGTGTGTGGCGTGTATGTATGTTTGTACCTGTTATTATGAGGTGTTTTGAGTATATGTATTTTGATTTGGGTATGTAGGTATAGATTTGTATATGTATGCGACATTTAAAAAAAAAAGTATGTATGTATGTATGTGTATATGTGTGTATGTATGTGTATATATATGTGTGTGTGTGTGTGTGTGAGTGTGTGTGTGTGTGTATGTATATATATATATATATATATATATATATATATATATATGTGTGTGTGTATTTTGGCTTGGATTGTTATTATTATTTTAATAAAAGTAGATTATATTATTTCTTTTTATTTTATATTGATGCACAGCTGGTCAGCTCATGACTCTTTCTGTTTGTTTTTTGAACTGATAGCAACCCCAACACAGGCATTGCCTCTGGGGTGCTTAATTTATTTTACAAACATTAAAATTAACTGTTGACGTGTAAGTAATTATAGTTTTTTTTTTTAATGTTATTATTACTGAAGTTTATTTTTTAAGTTTTATATGTATCATATTATTTTCATTTTTATATGTATTATTGAAGTGTACTGTTGTTTTTGTTTGTGAAATAAATATTTTCATAAAAAAAAAAATAAAAAAAAAAAAAAACAAATTACATGACACTGCGTCAAATATGTAGAAAACCTCAAAGAGATTCAAAACAGCTGGTAATAGATATTAGAATGTGCGCAAAAAATAGTCACAACTTTTTCATATACAGAATGTTACAAAATTGTGTTTCCAAACTTCAGGAGGTGGTTTCCAAAATCAAAACTAAGAAAACTTTCCAATAAACATATGTCCTGAATTGTCACAGTTATCCGCCATTTTGTTTTTCACAACATATTTTTATCTCCAGAACGGTTTGACGGATTGAGTTGAAACTTGGTTTGATACTTAAAAATAAATTACCGTTTTAAAAAATTAACAACCTAATCCAATAATCCGTTTCAAAATGGCGGCTACTTATATTTTAAAAATCAAAATAACTGAAAAACGGGATTTTTTAAAAAAATGTTAGCAGACGTCTCTTGTAGCTCTTTTAATTTCCTATGGGATATTTTAAAGTGTCAAAACAATCGAAGGATTACAGTAGAACCGAGTTAATTATTTCGAAGAACATGAAATCTAAGGTAATAATACACATTCATTTTGTGTCCTTTGAAACTAATAGGCGCAGTTCTACTTCGTCTAATTTTTTTTGGACAATTACAATATTCGATAGGAAATAAAAAGTTTACGAGTTATCGCACTTTTACCGAATGTCTGTTTTTTCCACTTTTCAACTTTCGATTTAAGTCCTTTTTCACAATTCTTTCGTATACAAGTTCTTCTTCTGCTCCTATGACGGAAATATCTTCTTAGATTTTTATCGTAGCTCGCTTGGCTCTCGAGTTATTGGTCCTCGAAGTTTTGAGTTTTCGATCGTCGTGTTATTTGATTATAACCCCCCCCCCCCCATTATCAATTTTCATCTCTGCTCTGTTGTATTACATTTTTACACAACTAATATATATTATTACATCCTTTTATTTCCCCTTTAACCTTTATTTTGACCGCTTTTGGGCTTTAAAGTTTTACTTTTTGCTATTATTATAACTCCCCCATTTTAACTTTAAATCTGATTCTAATTGCTTATTATTGTTCCCTACGGTTGTCTCTTCAATTGTTATTATTATTATTTTTTACTTTATCCCCTTCACATTTAAAAACTTAAAAAACTCTCCAAGAATGACTTTCTAAGTCCATTCTCCCCTGGTTATTATTATTATTATTTATTTTTTATTTCTGATTATTATTACTTCCTCTCTTGGTTATGACTCTATGATTTTTGAATTTCCCCTTTTTTCAAATTTTAGGTTTTTGAGCCCTCCTAATTTCTTGAATAACTTTTTTGTTTTAGGTGCTTTTAAATTTATTTCTTGATATTATTAGTCGGTTGACTCTACTGAATAATTATTTAAATTAATATTTTAGTTTTTTTTAATATTATAAGAACTACGATAGTTTGGTTTTCACGTCTATGCATGCAAAATCCCTTCTTGCCTTGCGTGACGTCACCGCATTATCGCATTCCCACTCTGTCTTGTTTAGCGCGGCAATTTAAATGGTTTTTAAATTGAACATGAGACTAATGACCTTGTCATTCCGTCTCAATACGTGTAACCAAATTGACTACTTTACACAGTGTCATAACATCCCTGTATTGCCACATGATTTACACAGTACAAGTAAGAAAATATCCCTTCTCACATCACGTTTTAACCAAATTTACAAGTGGCTGTTTGCCAGAAATTTTCAGATTGCCAATTATTTTAGAAGTAAAAATCTTGAGTAAGATGTTCAGATTCTTTTTTTCTTCATGTTTTCTAAAAGATAAACCTAAATTGTCAATTCGGTAGTTGCCAATCAAAAGAGTGTAAATGAACGTCTTTGAAAACACAACGGGCCTAAGCTCACTTCGCTTGTACCATAAACATGTAGTCTACTGAGCTTAAATTGTGTTTGATTAAAATTGTAATGATTTTGGTCAAGGATCAATTTAATTTTGTTTGCCAATTAATTCTGAACCGTAATGTTTGTTGATTTTGCACTCGGGTTATGTTAGGTCAGGTGAGGTCAGATTAGGTTAGGTTACGTTTGGCCAGGTTAGTTTAGGTCAGATGAGGTTACGTCAGGTTGGGTTAGGTTACTTTAGGTCAGGCTAGGTTAGGTCAGGACAGGTTAAGTTAGGTCTGGTGAGGTTAGGTTAGGTCAGGTTAGGTTAGGTTAGGTCAGTCAGAAAACGTGCATTTTTTTCTGATATACTATATAAAGCAAAATATTACCCAATAAGTGTAAGTGTTATTTTTAACCTGCAAATATTAATTTGCAAACACAACAATTTATTTTATTGATTATTAGTTTATTTTATTTATTAGTTCACATATTGATTGGGGAGTTTGGGGGAGAGTATCGTTTAAAACTTTCTTTGTAAGCAAAAAGGATAAATTTATATTTTAAAATGTCTAACAAATTTCGGCAAAAAGACTACTTCAAAATCAACAAAATACACCAAATAGACTTTAACAACAGCTGATAGCTGAAAAAGTTCACAAAATATCACACACACAAAAGTTGGCTTCATTTTGAACTTAAAAGCACTAACAAATTATTTTGGCCACGTTTGGGGCTCGAATACTCCACTGTGCGTCGTATAATTCAAAATAAAGTGTGTCTTGTAGAATATTTAACGTTTTCTTTCATTGAATGATTAATTTTTCTACATGAGTTGCTCATTACAAGTAAATATTTTTAAATCAACTAATAGTATTCCTATAATTACAGGTACTCCTTTATTGATCGTTGTAGTTTGGACCATTGCAAAGAGCCTGACTGATGTTCCTACAGAGATGCCGGTATGTACCAATACACTGTTACAATTTGTATATACATATATCCTAGAGAGTCTCCATATATGAAGTAACTAGTATTTCACTTATAACTTTCTTCACATTTTATTAGTTCTTTCATAGCTACGTATTTTTCACTTTCGTTAACAGCATCATCAGATCTTCGTATTATCTCTCAATTTAGGATTTTTAAATTATTTTTTTACCTAAGGAGAAGGTCAGATTTAATTTGGTTAGGGGGGTAGCATCTTGTTAGGAGGTGTAGAGTTTGGTCAAACTTAGCTGTAATTATTGCTCTTTCTAAATATACTATTGGGAAGCTCGCATCTTAGTAGAGTCCCCACATTAACAATGATAATCCATATATAAAATCTATTTTAAGCCTAATGCTTAGGTATTATAAAACGACGTTAGTTTTACGTTTTTCATGCTTTATATAACGAGATTTGACCCATTCTATTGAAACGTTTTATTATCATTACAAATGATTGCAACTGTCCCAATAAACTATACCACAAGTAGTAAATTATATCAATAGAAAGTATTACAATTGATTTATTTCACAAAGGTTTGTCATACAATGTACATCGTAAACACCATAACAAGAACGTCAAACGAACTCTTACAACATTGTAAAGTTCACAGAAAGATAAACACAATTTATCTAGATGTCTTGTTAGTGATAAAGCTCTTAAAAATAACAATTGTAGCAGACAACTATAATTTAAAGGTCGATACAAACATGTCCTAACAGTGTCCACTTCGTTTATGTACATGTCAGCGCAAAGTACAGTTGAATCCTGCTAATTCCAATTAATCGGGACTTCTTCGGATTATCCGAAATCATTGCTTGAACATATTAACACAACATAGGCCATTTTTCTTTGTAAAACCGAGCTCTCTCTACGAACGTAAGATAGTAGGTAACAGATTTTACAGCTATCCTGTCATTTAATATTACATAGTAATAAACGTTGGTACACAATTAACCATATTTATCAAAAGTACATGAATATATCAAACTTGTAAACTCTTCCAATTGTGCACACAAATGCTGATGGAAGTAACTTTAACTTCAATTTTTATAAAAATTGACACATTTTGTAAGGCTAGTAAAAAAAGGTCACGTAGCTTTATCCAATAAAAATGAGTATGAAAGTGAGGTAAAATAGGAAGAGGAGGTACCATTCACTCTAGTTTAGGTACTCACAGATGTAAAACAATTACAATATTAAGTTTAAAAAAGATAAAATCAAATAATCACTAATAAGGAGTTTGTGTTGTACAACTAGTGAGCATACAAGATATTGTTTAAGAAATTTAATGTAAATTGAAGTAAAATAAAATATAAATAATTTTAGGATAGTAAATTGTGTCCTTAATATCTGGAATTGAGGGTCTGTTAGTATAATAATGCAATGATATATGGGAAGTGACAAGAAGAGGTCGCTATTTTTGCATTCATATGAGGGATGTATGGGACACTCTACGAACTTGACACTTTACAGTTATCGTAGATAGATATGTACAAAAACTACCCTTAAGTTTAATTTTTTTATGGTCAATAAATACAAAATAGTGGAATAACCAAATAATAGTAAGTTTTCACAAAGTTATTTTATTTGCATAACAATTGTTGATTTGCATATAACATGGAAATTTTTAAAATTTAATAAAAAAAAAGTAAAGAAAGATAACATTAATAACTTATTAATGATACAAATTTGACCTTTATTCGAATTGTTGTCCATCAATTCATTGATAGCAACGAAAGAAAAAAGAGTTATAAAAATTGTCGAGGTATCAACAGTAATTCCTCTTCAATAAAGAAAATAGTTTACGATTAGTTGGGAAAAACACTAAATTAAACCTTTACAGCAGTTATTATTAAAAACTATATTTTAATGAAATTCGATTTATGCTAAGGACGAGTTAATGGCAATAGCAAATTTATGTTCTATAAAGGCTTATAAATTTTTGAAAATACTTTTTTTTATTAATCTAAGGACAGCTTTCACTGTTCATTTTCACTTTTTGGCTGACATTTGGTTTTTTGGATGGGTGAGTGCAGTGTTTTTAGTTGCGGAACTCAGAGTTTGAAAATATGAAGAATAAATTTACTAAAAAATAGTCAGCATAATTCCTTGAAATCCCTCTGTCATTTGAGAAAGTTAAAGGGCTTGTAATATCTGGTACGAAAATAAATATTGGTAATTTTGTGAATTTGACAGTTGGGAAAGAAGGAAAGAGAGCTTGTGAGTTAATGGAGTGAAGTACATGGATGTAATACGGATGAAATACTGAAGTAATAAATAAAGGTATAAACCTTACCACAACGCTAAATCCATTTTATTGGATGAAAGAGTGACAATAAACCTAAGAACAGAATAAATATAATACAGCAGTCCGGAATGAAAACTTATATGGGGTGGAAGTGTAGGACTTAACGAATAAGGACAAAGACCGACTGCAAACCGAGGGAATGGATTTTTGCGGCTTAGTGTACGGAAACTGAGATTGGTTAGAAAGGGAAGTAGTGTTAGAAATCGTTTCATAATTAATAGATCAAGATATGATGGGAAAAGTTCAGAGAGAATCTTTAAAAATTATAACTGATGACAATTTTTTTTTTTTAAATAACCAAACAACCGTAGTATGTATTGAAATTACAAGTTTATTCATATTTAATCTTTCATATTGGTGAAAGTATAAGAATAATAATTTTAATCAACAAATGAAATATAACTAAATAAATTCAAAGTCACAAATTTCAAGACTATACACTTTATTTCTAACAAGACGACGTTTCAGTCGTTAGATCATCATCAGGTGTTCAATGATACTGAACTAAAACAGGAAAAGTCAATGCTTATCATAGATAGATTAAAGATATGTTCCTTACACACGAAAGCATTTATTATCGCCCCCCCCCCCTATTTTATATATTTAGAACATGTTCGGGTATTTTATGTTGCATATCTTAAAGGAGCATAAAATTGTGGAATTTTATAAGAGACATTATACTAGCCAATGAAATAAAAGAAATATAGTAAAATTTTAACCTGTATTTTTTTTCAATTGATCCTCACGTTTCATGGTTTCTGGAAACTGAAAAATTAATTTACGACATGCCGTCCGTCTAATAATGTAATTTGTCTTCTGTACGATACGCACAAAGAGTAGATAGGAACATGAAATTTGGTATATTGGACAGTAGTGTGATCATATTTAGAGATTTTTTTTTTTTTAATTGAGTTGGTATGTTAGCGCCTAAATGATGGTCATTTTAAACTGTTTCTTTGTTTATATTTCGAGTGTGATTTAAGTTCAAACACACTAAATTAGATAACAATTTGCAGTTTTCTATTCTTTTGTATACATAATATGTTACCGACAATGTATAAAATATAGCTATTCTATAGAATACCTAGGCATTCTATACATTGTCTAAGTATTTTTGGAAAAAGTATAAAACAAATTAATTTTGTTAGATCTTTACTCATTAGATGTTTTTTTTTTTGGAAGAAAAAATGGAAAAATCTTTATGACTTTGTCCGGTGACTGAAGGTGGTGAGCGGCCTCCCTACCCCGGTAAAACCAAAACCTTCCATCCTCTTCTTTCACCTCTGCGGGACCATCTTGCGACATAACTTCGCAGAGAAGAATTAACTACCCCGCAGGGTCATCAACCATCCTACTTACCCTACTCTATAAAACCCCTTGATCAACCAATAGAATTTAACATTTCCTAAAAGGCCTAAAAAACCAACCTTGGAAATACATTTAAAGAATCTGCTTGTTTCATTGTATTATCAGGCTGGGTAAGTAGTATTTTGAAAATTATATAGATTATCCTAGTACTACTAGAAACGATTACTTTAACAGATCTTTTAACGATCTGAGTTTTAACAATTCTTTTTTAAATTGGATAGTTTTCAAAGACAACAAATTTAATTTATTCATACTTATATTGTTTTATGGTATTCATTTTATCACATATAAACGTGGAAACAAAGTGTTGCTAGGGAACTGAGTAAAAATTGAATAAAATAATAATTTTTTTCAGAGACTCAAACTGATAAAACCCATCAATCGTCTGTCAGTCAGTCTGTCAAGTCTAACCCCTAAAATAATCAATATTTGAAATTGGACAGATGTATTATGTACAGCTGCCATCGCTAAAGTGCCTTCCTGTGTACTATGAAGTGACAAGTCAATTCCCAGGTTTGACATTAATTTCACTTATAGGTACAACTTGCAATTAAAGCAACGGCGGGGGGTTGGTTGAATACAACCTCAATAGTCTAGCATAAAAATTGATTATTCTGTAACAAAATATTGTTACTGCCGTCATGCATACACGTGATATAAAGCTATGTAATGTGTAAAGAAAATTAAAAAATTACCCAAGAAAATGTGTAAATTTTTCATGGAAATATGACTTTTGAACTTCCCACCCCCCTCGATCTGTAAGCCGTCTATCCTACAAATCATACAAGTGAACCAATATTTATCAAATATTGGATATGAGTAAATTTTGGCCATTTCTCAAAAAGCTTTAAAAAATATATTTTGTTGCCTCTAAATTTTTTGGATAGATAAACTAAAAGACCTAATAATATTTTGTTTATTGAGCCCTCAGCCCCGAGGGTCTCATTTTAAAGTACAGGAGTGACAATCCTGAGTGATCCTACCTGGATCTACACTTTATCCTTTATTCTTGGGCTAGATACCTTTCTATCAAATTACCTATCAGGTCAACTCTTCTGACCCGGACGCAATTACAGTATTCGAGACCTAGGTGTCTTTATTTTATCTTCTTTTTTTGTTTTTATAAGATGATCGATCACCAAAATGTTTTTCACCTTTAAACAATATGAAACAAATTGTTCATTTAGTTTATCCGTAAATCCAACATTAGTTGAAATAAGATGTGTGAAATGTTCATTGTTTAACCCTCTATAGTAGTTATTCCAGTATGTTGTGGTTATAGATTACTGGTTGAAAAATGAACCATTCTATGAACTACTTCTATTTAATATATATGTGGGATGCTCAAACCCATAATTGTATAAGTTAACATTTTGATCTTATCATGTGTTATTTCCCTTATTTTTTTTTTATTTCTTTAGTTCCGTAATAAAACAATCATAATTCTACTTTCCGTCGAAAGATAGCAGCAGTAGTTTAAAAAGACCATTACATTAGACTCATATCTTGTCTTACAATCCGATGTCAAATTAGAATCTAGCAAAACTCTTAGTCAGGAAATATAAATAAGGCGTGACTACTCAAATCTTAGGAAGTAACTATTCGTAAATGTTTTGGTAGTCATATGATTGAAGTCGTCGTTTTTCTAATCAAAAGAAACACTAAGTTCATCGTGAGATTAAAATCCCAACTTGGACAAAAGTATTTCTCTGTTCAAGGATTACCTTTTTCCACCTACACTAAATAAACTAAAGTTGGCACAAGGGACGTTGATGGAGTTGGTTAGAAACCAATTAGACAGAGAAAATCCATTTTGCAAATTTAATTGTAACTGTATATACAAACAATACTATTGTGAGTACGGGTGTGGTAATACTAAGGTACTTTAACTGGATCTAAACACTTTTTCATGTAGTCTTCAGTTAGATCCCTCTCCTTCATCTTTCCTTTCAGGTCTATCTTAACGAACTCTTGTTCTCTTACGACCCTGACTCTTAGATATTCCAGGACTAGGGGTATTTTTATAAGGCGATTATGACTGAAAAGTTGTTCACCTTTAAACAGCAAAAATTACAATGCTTTGAGTATATTTTCCCCCATTTCCTCCATATACCATATTTCCATATTTGAATTATCCACCGGCATTCCATCAATTTATAATCATGTTTGTTTCGTTCAATTTTCTATCAAATGTGATGTTTTTCATCAAACAAATTAACAAAACATGTTTAGATTACCCAATCTTCAATAATTTGATTTTCGAAAAAAAAAAAACTAAATTATAAGATACTAAAATTATAATCAGATAAAGCTTACACATTAATCGTAATAATTAATTTTTCTTGGAACGAAATATTTTATAACAAATTTTAAAAAATTTAAAATTCTAACTGCAAATATTTTGTAAATTAAAATCGTATTGCAAAATTTTTGAGATAAAAGTTCATGGATTTTTAATGAAGAATAAAAATATCCACACAAAAATATACATATTTCTATTAAAAATTAAATAAAACAGTCGCCTTTCAAGTGACCAAACAAAGAATAAATGACGTAAGTGTATCTCCCCCTCTCGATAACAGATAACTTTTGTACGTAGCGGTTTTCTTTAGAATTTACCCTTTTTCAGATATTCCCTTGTCTTAATTTAAATGATTTATCCTGTATTATTAAAAAGTTCCGTTTAAGTATCTTAAATTAGAAAATGTAAAAAATCAAATAATAATGCCATTACATTTTTAAAAAGTTGACAATTTATTTTTTTGTAATTTTTGGAACATACTATACATCATACTTAACTTTTGTACCACCCCGTAGATAGCTCAGCTTCATTTTAAAATGCGAAGTTGAACATCTATCTGACGACTAAAGCAGTTCTTAAAATATTAAGCCGTTCCCATACTTTTCTAACACCCTGTATATTTGGTTGGCTTCTCCGATACAGAATATTGGAATAGTTTATTATTAGAAAATTCTATAACATAGTTGCGGTCCCTGTGGCCATGAGTCAGCCATTTTAATATTATATTACATACTCAGTGTCCTTGGAATTATAAGTAATAAATTCAGTAGATCATGAGACAAGTTTTATTCAATCATTACTTTTGCTGCAAATTTTTAAAATAGAAATGAAAAATACATGAAAGATACTGCTAAATATTCAGTGTATAGATAGTAATGGTAACAAGGATTTTTATAAATGTAAAGAAAACCAAATGTTATTTTTTAGTGTAAGGGTACAAAATGTATTGACATAATTTCAAACGTGGACTAATAATCTCGTTCACCGCCCCTTCATTCAATATAGAGGGTAATTCACGAAGTTTTACAGGCACTTTCTGAGCTAATTCTACAGGCTAAAAGAAAGAAAAAACTTTCTTATTACAAAACTGTTTGATAGCTAGTTACGGCTAGCGAAAGATTTCGTCCTGATCAAACGATGACATTCTTAGTCTTGTAATAATGTCTAATGGATATATTTTGAATGAGGATCACCACTTTGAATAGCTCATCTAGTTTTTTCATACAAATCTTGTTTTCCATTACTTTTTTGACAATTTTTTGATAACTTAATTATCTTTTAGGCTATAGAAAGAGTAAAAATTCATTTTGTTTGCCGTTAAAAAAGGAATATATTTAGTCTCTTGGTAATAACTTGTAAACTTAAAGGTTTCTGAAGTATTCGAAGTTAAGACGTTTAAATAGCCACCATTTTGAAATTAGTGAAGAAAACCGGTTGATTATTCTTCTCCAATCGGGTCTTTATAACACTAAAATTTCAACTACATAACATTTACCGTTAAAAAGATATGATTTTCTAAATACAAAATGGCTGCTAGATAGAAAATTAAGAATTTTAGGAAATATATAGTTTTCATTGGTTTTTATGTAAGGAATAAGCTCCTAAATTACCGAAAAATTTTTTTAAACACACTGTATATATTATGTTGAAAATGTTAAAAAGAGTGGAAAAGTTGAAATTTCATATCTCCCTTATATTTTGTCCAAATTAAACTCCATAGGTAGATTTCTGAGTGAAGTTCTCAATATTCTTTATTGAAGTTTTAGGATTTTAGTACTCAATTCAACACCGATTATAGCAATAAAGGAACAACTTCGTAGAACTCACAATTAAAAGCCTTATATTACTGAACTATTTACCAAAACAGTTTAAAAATATCATTAAAAATTGTTTATCAGGAATAATTTCTAAAATATTAAAATGAAGAAAAATATTTTGTTTTTGTAACAAAAATCACTGACGTTTCGTACCAGAAATATTTCAGAAAGACGTATTGAAAAACTTAATCTATTCTCCCGAATCTGAATTTCCTAATGGACTAAATTACATGTCCAAAAAGAAAAATGTAGTAAGCATGTAAATGAGCGTACACTAAAGGTTCTTCCGAAAACAAATAATGTTAGTAAGGGATGGAGTCGTTCTGCGAAAACATTATCCTGATTTGTATTCGGCGCCGTCGACGGAATCTCAAAAGAAGCAATCGGATATGGGATTAATTTAAGACTGAGTGCAAAAGCAGAAACAAAAAATAAATATATTGAAAAACGACTTAGAAATCAAACAAAATATTGTAAGCTTATAAAATTAAAATCGTCGATTACTTAATCACATTTTACTGTTATATAATCTGTTTAATAGAATTAAATTTAAAACAATATCTTTCAAATAATTCTTTTTTAAGCTTGAAAAAAAAAATCCAAAAAGTAGAATAATTTAAAATTTATTTTTCAATATACTTGCTTCTGAAAATATTCGTATAAAAATGTCGTCTTGAGACACCGACGTAGGAATTTAATATAAAATATATTAATATGAACATCCCTGACATTTGAATATATTAATAGGCCTATTAAGTTTTTCCACTACATTTGTAATTTGGTCTAACTAAACATAAATTGATATGTCCTAATAACTATAAACGAATAGAAACGCAAGATATAAATTAATTATGCTTTTCAACTTTACAAAAATGTAATTCCGAATTTTTTAAAATTAATTTTTGTTGTGTGGCTAAATTTAGAATATAATGAGATTTTTACCATTCTTTCTCTAATTTTATAAATTCAAAATGGCTCTACTAAATATTTCTTACGTCAAATTATAGAAAAAGTAATTTTTATTTGTTACTTGTATTGTTAATATGTTAATATGTTTTTGAATTTCAGAATGAGTGTAACCCTGTTTAGAAACTTTCAAAATTATAAAACCCCTTAAAATTTATAATGCCACACAGGTAAAACTTATAAAACTAATTTTTCCATGTTTCTTTGAAGTAATATGTTTTTGAATTTCGAAATAAACCTAACCCTTTAAAGAAACCACTCTAAATTCAATATTTAGCTTATATGTTAGTGTAGTGCAAATAATGTTACAAAGTATTTAGCAACACAATTTTAAGAAATTTGCCATTCTCTACCATTAACTTACCTCTCTCTCCCCTCTTTATTTCATTACTAACTAATCTTCGTTAAATAGTAAAAATTACCTGCCTTTGTAATTAGGGATTAAACAAGGTAGCCTTTAACCTAAATAAATAAGTCAGTAAACACTGTTTCCCTTTTATTTCCCACATTAAGAAGAGGCTTCTATCTCATACAATCCACTTAGCAGCGAAACTTTAATCATTAACGCTCATACTGTCTAACATATATGCCAACATGGCGAATGTGTATTATTTAGGAGATATTATTTAAATAAACATCTTACAAACGGTAAGCTTTGAAGAAAAATGTTTTATACAAAACTTATTTTGTATCTAGGGATAAATAATATTGCATTCAGAATTTGAAAATTTAATAAACATTACGAATTTCTTTTTAGAAAAATATCGGTTTTAGAGACAAAAGTGATTTATTTTATTGTGATAAAGTGTAGAAATATAATTCATAATGTTTTGATAATTCATTTCTACTGAACGAAATAAAAAATCTTAAATAATACTCTGAGCTTTATTTTAAAGAATGAAAATAAACCATTTTTGTCTCATAATTTGGATCTAAAATTGAAGTTTTTCGACAAAACAATTTCGATAGCCAGAAGAAGATATATCAAAATATTTTCTTAGTTATTTTGAAAAGTTAAAATAGGGTTAAAAAATGTGTTAGATAAAAGTTTATAAAATTGTTTTAACCTAAACTAAGATTTTTTTTATGTATAGGTTTCTCCTAAAAATTGAGTTGAAATTCAAATTATCTGGAAAATAGAGACTAAACAAAGAATCTCTATAAATATGCATCAGGTATATTAGAGTGTTATGTTATCGGGGAGACTATAGATATATCATAAACTGTAGATCTCTGTAAAACTTTAAATAGGGGAATTTCTCTAGGCCTACTTTTAATCGAATTAAAAACCCTCTTGCATTCTTTGAAAATTTCTATTATTTTCCAATATGGCAGATAACTTTAAATTTGTTTACAGAAACCGCTATACTTCATGGTATTTTTTAAATTTTAACACATAATTTTAAAAACTTTTTTTAGTTCTTAGGTAGTGTTTTAATAACCATTAGGAGATAGTTTAAAGCTGCTTGAACTTTTGAAAATGTAAATTTTGATGCATTTTCTGGAGACAATATTGCTGACTTCCTTTTGTTGCATATAAGTTTAAAATGATATTAGGTATTAGTCTAAAAACTGTAAATATCAATGCAGGGCTGAAATTTAAATAACTAATTTTGTGGAAAAGAAAAAAAAACTGTTTATAATTGCAGTAGATTTGAGCTAGTTTTTATTGTCCCAAAATTAGTTATTTAATCTTAGTCTTGCTTTAATATTTACAATTCTTAGATTATACCTAATCAAATTTTAACTTTTATGCAACAAAGGGAAGTAAATTAATTTCCTCTCAAAAATGCACCAAATTTCAAATTTTCGAAAGTTAAAGCTACTTTAACTCCTAAATGAGTGGGTTAATCAAAAACTATCCAGGAATAAAAAAGCAAAATCAGAAAACGCCATACAAAATAGAGGATTCCACAAGGAATTTTAAAATATGCTCACATATTAAAAATTGGCGACCATTTTCAAAGTTAAGAATTTTATGGAAAAGTGGCAAAGTTTTTAAAAGGTTTTCATAGGATTAATAGTTTACGATATATCAATAAAATAATTACTTTGGGTAACCATAAACTATCATCAAATATTGATTATTTTAAACTATTATCAAGGATAATATTACTTCGTTGATCAATAATAATGTAGTTAAATAAATGATTTGGGCCAACAACTGTCAAACGTTTAAATTTTATATCTTTATAAGTACGGTACTTACTTTATTATTATTATTATTATTATTATTTTTTAAAGAAAATGTATTTTGCTAAGAACATTTTTAAACTATTTTAGTCACATTTCGTAAAATATAACTACAGACAATATACAAAACTTGTAAGGAAATGTGATAGGATTTTAGTCTAATTAGGCTAGCGTATTGTGATATAATACAGCAACGCAAGGCCACAGCAATAAGTGAATGGTCTGTAGAGTTTATTGTTGTGATATAAACTATGCTACTGCCGTCATGGTAAGTATGTTATGAACTCTAAATCCGGGACCATTAGAAGTTCACTCATGGAAGTCACTTAGGTACGTTTGTACGGGTCGTTTTAACTGTTACATTTGTAATATAGACACAAAAAACCTTAACATGCTATGCAGGACGGATTCGAACTTTTTTCGAATTCACTTAGTTTAGTCGCAATTCATTTTTTTTTCACAAAAACTCCCTGTAACTTCAAAAATAGATATAATATTGAGTTCAAATTTGGTATAAGCATTTTGTATGTTACCATTTGCAAGTGTACCAAACACAAATAATTTAGCATAACAGTTTAGAAAATGTTTCCGTTAAAAATTTTAAACTATTGAAATTTTTAAAATTATGAAAATAAACTTTGTGTTTGGTACACTTGTAAAACGTTACATACACAATACTTATAACAAATTTGAACTAAATATCTTATCTATTTCTGAAGTTACAGTTAGCTTAAAAAAAAAAAAAAAAAAAAAAAAAAATAGAGATTTCGAATAAACTAAGGTGAATTCGAAAAGTTTACTGAACCTTTTTCATTTATTTGAATGTGTAGAATCGAATCCGATATAGCGCTCTGAGGTTTTTTGTGACACTCTGTATATTTTCTTTAGTGGTTCATGATTCTAGTTTGATTATTGTAGTTCATGCATTACTAAAAATGACGACATTTTTGTTGAAACACGGTTGAGATAATAAACATTTTAATTATTAAAAAATAAGTTCAAGTTTCATTTAAATTTTACATCATTTCACTATTTCATTAAAGCAAGCTCAATATTTATTTACAATTTTAACTAAATTTTCCATTCTAGAGGCAGCAATTTTTACCCATGTTGTCGCAAAATTTGGTTTACATATTACAGTATTTGATAATGGCATAAAAACATTTATTTGCTTTGAAAATATAATAAAATTTAAGGTTCATTTTACTATCCGATTGTTTTAAATTTAACCTTTTGTTTATAATTTACTGAAAACTGCAATTGCTAAAATTGAAATGAATTAAAATATTTTAATTTCGGACACATTCATTGAAATGAATTAAACCTTTATAGATTTTTAATGAAAATAGAGAATAGTTTTATGTTATTTTTTATTCTCTTAAAAGCAAAATATACAAATTTATTTAATCTCTCCATTTACTCTAGTTTCCAATTAATTCAAAACAACGTTGTTACCTTTGTGGCGTCAGATTACAGCGACCATTAAATAATAAATGGGCAGATTAAATGTTAAACGTAATAAAAATATCGTGTTTTTTAGGGTACAACATATTAAAAAAGTTTATTTTAAAATATTTTAAATTCTCTCAGTTCAAATGATATCACACTAAAAATGTGATACGGAAATGACGGTTTAAGGGTGGCTAAAAAGAAACAAGCAAGCCTCACCCTTACGTTGTTATTATTTACGGCATCTTAACATTGTTTGATGTTTTTAGTGAGGGGTTGTTTCTACAAGCTCACGTTGTTACAACTTTGTACTTCAGGGGTGAAAAGGCAGGGAGTATATCAATCATTTCAAATTGGACACATGGTCACGTGGTACATAACACTCAAATTTCACCTATAAAACAAAACACAACAACCAAATTTATCTTATAAATCACAAATCACAACACTCAATTTTACATGTAAAACACAAATCCATACAATCAAATTTCACCTATAAAACACAAATCTATACATTAAAAAAATATCAATAAAACAAAAATCACTACACTAAAATTTCACCTAATCTAAATCATTTTTTTTTAAATTGTTAATAATATATAGGATAAAGACAAACAATGTTTAGGGTGCTGGAATACACTAAATAATTATTAATTGTTCACTAATTGTAGAAATAAAGTTTTTAATGTGTTTTTCTGAAAGTTGTATTTTTTGTACATGTGACTTATTATCTCAGGAAATAATTTATATAAACTTTTAAAATTTTACCATTTATTTGAACGGTAGAGTTAAATATTTAAACTGGAAAATTTTACTTTTAAAAAGTAGGTTTTGTTCCTAGAATTTTGGAAACTTAATTTTTTTGAAATATTAGAAACAAAATTGTAAATCAAACATTAATAAATATATTTTTTAAATCTCTCATTTAAATACAGTGAAAGACCCAAAGAATAATTCATATTGATTTGAGAAATATATCTCTTATGGACATTGAACAAACAGGTCACGAATATTGTAAATTTAACATGGGGGAGATACAACCTATCGGAAACCCTTAAGTTAATAAAAATCCTGATAACTAAAACAAGTTAATACTTATTGACAAAAATGATTCTTACAATGTTTTAATAATATGAAATTAATAATAAATATAAATTTATTTTTATACGTAACTACATAATGTATGTTACGCCGTCGTTTTGAAATATTAAAACAATTCTCAAACTTACCAGATAGTAAATAAATAATCAATAAATTAACACAAGTTCATTTCTGTAGAAACTATGTACTATTTCTAATGATATGTTAAATAAATATGTTTTGATTTATAATGCTCACTTTTACAGTAGCACTAATGGTCTATAATTTTAAAAATGTTCAATCGATTCTTGTTAAAACATTATTTTTCTATTCAACATTTTCAACGACTTGTGCTAACGACCGAAGGTATTTGGCAGGATTATATGTTAAATTTAAACACAATAAATAAAAATTCTATAATTTAATAATAAGTCTTTGCCTGTGTTAAGTTGCTCTGTAAATGCTGCAAGTGGCGAAACAATGATCGGCAAAACTCAATAAATTGTAGATTTTTTTTACAAAACCTTGTGTTTGTGTTTCATTAAACATTTTGTTTGAATTATATAAAAAGTTATATTTATAAACAAATATTGAATCTGACTTGTGAGATAATATTAGATAGACTAAAACTCGAACACAAGCAAGATCTCACAAAAATTACAGTAACTTTCGTTTTCTACACATATTATTTATAGTTTAGTTATCTCTTGTATCACTGAGGTTGACGACTATGTCGTTGAAACGTGTTTGATTAAGTAAACTTAATTTTTGTGAGATCTTGTGTTCGAGTTTCAGTCTATCTAAAAGGTATATAACGATAGTATTTTAAATCAAAAAGATGTTTTCATTTAATTTTATAGTTTAAATATTTCCATGGAAACGTTTGTTTGTTAATTATAGAGAAAAAACTTATATGAAATAATTAATTATTATTATTTTATATATTATAAGAAAAATGCCGTCGTATTGTTGATGCATATTTTATTATTAAGTAAACAATTACTGAAAGTAATTGAATTCAATATTACTTTAAAATACATTGTTAAACCCTTTGTGGTCAACTCCATTTCTCACTTGGTTTATAGACTTGTTGGTTTAAAAAAAAAATCATTTCAGTCAATGATATGTTTTGAGTAAAAAAAAGCAATCTTCTTTCTTTTACGGACCTTAGCCCCTGCGATTTAATTTACTCTGTTTATAAACTGACTAAATTGAATTCGTCAGTTTATTGCCTCCAATGTTTTCTTAACGGGTTGCTAAGGTAACGTAAATAATAAATAGATAATTCTTTCCAATATTTGGTAAACCTACCCTAACTTTCAATTAATGGATTTTCAAGGAATGAATGGTTTGTTAATATGTAACAGGTAAATCCTTAAGAGCTCCTATTATTTATTTTAGAAACTCCCAGGTATCGTACAGTAAATATGGTTTGATTTCTTGAGAAACACGTTTTGCCAGTATTTTGCTATATGCTCATTTTTATTTTCACAGATAAATTTAATATTCCAATTTCATACCATAGTGATCACTTCACTTCAGTGAAATGCGCCAACATTAGTCGAACTATAAGATGGCGACATATGTTTAGGATTTAGATTGTTTATGTTTAGGATTTAGAAGTAAAATTGTTTTGGTTTTTCTTTCCTGTTATGTATTTTAATTTAAAGTAATGTATTATTTTGTCATATGTCAATTTATTTGTTTTGTTTTAGTTTGTTGTTAAGGAAAGCTTTATTTTTCATCTTAATGTCTTTTTCTGAATCTAAATCATGTTTTGTTTATTTAAATGTAATAAAAGGAATGGAAAATTAATATATATATATATATATATATATATATATATATATATATGTATATATATTCGTTGAAACCCGTTTGAGACAATAAACGAATTATTTGCAGAAAAATGTGTGTCAGAGAAATCGGAAAACAGTAAGTTTCCTTTTTGCGAATTACTACTTAAATAAAAAAATAAGAAAACTTGAAAACAATGTCTCACAAATTATACGTTTATTAAATCAAATGCGTTTGAACGACTATCTCGCTATCTTCAGTGACACGCGAGCTACAATATAATACTATAACTATTATAAGGTGGTGTTTTAAAGTTTATTTTTTAATTTAAAATAATCTCTCAAGTCGAGCTCAAATTTATTATTTAACTGAATGTATTTATGTTCATATTGTGACTAAGGTACGACTACTCTGCGACATACAAATCCAAAAACTAATTACACTCAATTAGAATATCTCATTCGCCAAAATATTAATATTTGCTGATCAATTTGAAACAGAAATACTTCAAAGGAACTTGCGGACACTTCTGTATGATTGTATGTATTCTATCATTTAAGAATTCGTTTACATTGCAACAGATCCTAGACTAAATAATTTAGTGCATCCTAATATGTTCCAAACATATGAAATTATTTGGTTCGTTTATTAGTTGGTTTCTTTTAAATTGTTTTGCAGCTTTTTACTGAAAAATAAAATAATACAATTTTATTTATTCTTTGTCGTCTCTTCGTTTACTCTAGTTCCCAATTAACGGTATAATAATGTTGCTACCTTTGTGGAATCAGATTACAGCGACCATTAAAAAATAACTGTGCAGATTAAAATGTTAAATTTAATCAGAATTGTTCCTTTCTATAAATCCTTAGGTCAAATATAATGAAGTTTATTTTTAAGTATTCTGAAAAGACCCCTTCGAACTTCTTGTGATTTCAAATTTTATTCCCTTTAAACAAGTCATTCTGTTTAATTTGTGTATCCTTTTGACGGTTTTGTTACATATATTGTAGTCAAAAGAGAAATTTCGTAAAATATAACAATTATTTTTTTCCAAGTATTTACAATTTATATTTTGCCATAGAAATCGTGTATTACATTATACGTCGTCATTTATAGTTTATTTTTATTTTGATTTATTGTAAATATATATGTATTTATAAACCAATAAACAAAATATCACTTACTTTTTTTTATAATTTGTACCAAAGTTTTCTACAAATAACACGCGTTTTATTATGTGACAGACACTTCAGAATCTGAAGGAGAAATAATTGTAAATACATTTGTATTGGTAACATTTTAAATTTACCAAACCTCACTTTTAAAATTTATATAGAGTCAAATGGTTTTTTATGAACACATATCTATTTACATTTTCTAACAACCATAGAAAGTTTTTTTTTTTTGCTTTGCCGGTAAGGTTAGAATTAATTGAATATTTTAACACAAGAACATATGCTAATATTATTTTATAACTTTTTTGGAGAATAATGGCAAATGTGAAATTTCACAATAAAGTTTAACCAAATATTATTAAATATTTTACTATAAGGCTGTTTTACTGTAAATGGAAAACATTCTGTGATAAAATAATTTAGTGTATCGTGTGATGTTCAAAACATTAATATTCTTGGGTTTCTTTATTAGTTGACTTCGTTTATTAATAAATTGTTTTCTGTTTTTATTTTTTTAAATAATAAAATTGAATTTAATCTCAGTGAATCTTTCGTTTACTCTAGTTTCCAATTAGGCCTAAGGTCTAAAACGTTGCTACTTTTCTGGAGTCAGTTACAGCGACCATTACTGTAAAACAATAACTGCGCAGATTAAAATGTTAAATTTAATTAGAATTGCGTGTTTTCTACATATCCTGAGTATAATATAATGAAAATAATTATTTTTAGATATTCTATAATTCCGTCTTTGGACTAGCACTTGTGTTTTCAAAATGTTGTTAACTAAAAACATTAATCTAAATTATTTAATACTTATTCCGTCTTGTGACTTATTTTGTAACATATGTTACGCGTTTCAGAACGTATGTTCCATCTTCAGACTCGCTCCTGAGATATCGTTAAAACATTAAAACACTACAAAACTTACACAACACATACAATAAACAAATAACACTCAAATGCGCGACACGTGTACACCAACGGTTCAAGAACGACTTATAGGTTACAAAATAATCACAAGACGGAGCAAGTTGTGTTCTGATAACTTAGATTAAAATCTGTGACTTGGATAAGATTACTCTAATATGAGTTTTAATAACTTTAAAAACATTATTTTAATATTGTATGATTTTGTTTCTTTTTAAAGTTTTATTTGGTATATTGTATTCAAAACAGATTTTTTTTAAAGTATTACAGTATTGTTTTCTTTCTAATAATTATATTTTCTATGTGTAAAGTAGTACATTACATTGTAGTTTGTAATTTTTGGGATTCACGTTGTGTTGCGTTTGATTGCTTACAACTCGCAAAATTAAACAGTTTAAAATTCTCAAAGACGTTTCAGTTTATTCTTTTGTTTGAGCATTTATAACAGCTATTTTAAATTATTTTTAGGTTAACTTATATAGTGATTACTTTATTTGTGGGACTCACGATATCTTGTGATTTTTTACAATTCGCAAAACTGAAAAGTTTTTATGGCTTATTTGTTGTGTGATAATTAGTTCTGAATTTTTTATCTCGCAAAAGTTAACGATTTAACTGTACGTACTATGTAGCGCTTATTTTATTTGTGATTTATTCCTTATATTTCACAAATGTTACGGTTTATATGGCTTATTGTTAATGTGTGATAATTAGTTCTGAATTTTTTATCTCGCAAAAGTTAACGATTTAACTGTACGTACTGTGTAGCGCTTATTTTATTTATGATTTATTCCTTATATATCACAAAAGTTACGGTTTATATGGCTTATTGTTAACGTGTAACAATTGGCTATGAATTTGTTATCTTGCAAAATGTTAACGACTTAACTGTACATACTGTGTAGCGCTTACTTTATTTGTGATTTATTCCTTCCATTTCACAAAATTTAACGGTTTATATGCCTTATTTTAAATGTGTGACAATTTAGTTTGAGCTTAGATATTCTAATTGCCGGCCGCAGGAAAAATGTGTGAAAAACTGTCGAACACTTACTGGTTGACGATAAATTGCAAATGACAGAAATCAAAGGGCACTAAATCGTGACGTAAACCAACAGGTTCAACTTTTTGAATACCCCGACTGTATATTAAAATTTGCATGTTCGATTGAAATTATTTAAAATTATATTAGAATTGAAATATTATTTTGTATTCAATTTGGTGATATATAATCAAATTGAAACTTAAGCTTTTATTTTATTTTCAAATTGCAATATTTCCATAGAAACGTTAGTTTGTTATTTATGTAGTAAAAACTACTTCATAAAATAATTAATTTATAATACTTGAAAATGACGCTGTATTGTTGAAGTATATTTAATTATGAAGTAAATCACTGACTGTAATTTAATTAATTATTATATAACCATCTTTTAACATTTCAACTTTATTGCTTGCTTCCTTTCTTTTTAAATCTCGACCTGCGGCTTACGATATATCATTTTCAATCAATGATATGTTTGGAGCTGGTGGAGGGGGGGGGTGAATTTCTTAACTATTTTCAGTAGGTCCTTAAATTGTGGAAGGTATATACTCCACGAATTTCATGTTTCTAAGTCAACGAGTTTGGGCAGAGAGTTGATATTCAGATTAAAGTAAAAAAACATTCTTTTACTGACCTCGCTGCATGTGATTTAATTTACTGTTTTTATTTACTGGCTAAATTGAATTCGTTAGCTTATTGCCTTCAATGGTTTCTTTACTGATTGTTAAGATAGAGTAACAATAAATAAATAGTTCTTTGAAATATTTACCATTTGTGCTCTCAGTTTAAATGGAGATATTTACAGGTAATGAATGGTTTGCTAATATTTAACAGATAATCAATAAAAAAGGTTCCTTGTATTTATTTTAGAAACTCCTAGTATACAGTAAAGACCGAGTGGCTTCATCCTTCTATTGTCTTACATTTACCTTTTTAATATTTAAGAAAATTTAATATGAGTAGATTAAAATATTCCAAAAAATATAATTAATATGAAGATAGAAATTAAAAAGAAATAATGCCATATAAAGAATCTTTAATACCATGGCGATACTAGGATCATATAGTCCACTTTTTCACTTAACCTCAACAACAATTAATTGTAAGTACTATCATGGGCATTAATTATAATTAAAATGTATTTAAATCAAATAAAACCAATAGTTCAAGTTTACACATACAAAATAAAAATTGTCCATTTATTTCCAAATTATGAAAAAATACAGCCAATGTACCAGTTTTACAATATATATATATATATATATATATGTATATATATATATATATATATATATATATATATATATATATATATTATAATAAATTAATGCAAAGAATTTATCAAATATGGTGACACGTACAAATTTATTAGAACATACCACTTTCTACCTATTACAAAAAAAAAACGCTTTATTATTTAAAACATTTAAAATAATATAGCCTCTTTTGGCTGAAAACATTTCTGGAAAACTTTTTTCTATCGAGTTCATTAGTTCACTACAAATACCCATGGAACCTCGCTTTTTTACACTGGTTATAAATAGTTCAGTCCATTTTCCCAAGACCTACCTTCAAATAACCTCACATATTTTATATTGGGTTTATGTCTGGAGAATTCCCAAGCCAATCAAGTAAGAGAATGTTCTTTCTCAGCGTACGTTTTTTGACAGTCTTGGAATTGTGACAAAGAGCAAGATGATGCTGAAATGTTCAACAGCGTTCATCAATGGTTTGTACAAAGGGTGTAATTTCATTCCTTATAATATGGATGTATTTTACTGAATTCGTCATCTCTATAATTAGCACTAGCGCACCAGGTCCACTACGTGTAAATTATCATAAACGTATTTTGGATGTTTTTTTTTGTTTTTTTTTAGTTATAAGTGATCTGATCTTATTGATTCATCATCACTTTATCCAATAACTAATTCCCTTTTAGACTAAAATATGTGTTTCATCGGAGCAAACAACATTTTTTCATGGATCACAACTCTAGAATTTGTAATTTTTATCTCATACAAAACTTTTTATCTTCATATCAGAGTCAACAGCTGCTTTTTATTGCCTTTCTGACCTTCGTTGATGAGTCAATATCGACACCAGCGAACAAAACGTCTCTCTATATGTCGTTATTTGCCTTCTGAGAATGAATTTCGCTATTGTACAATTGCCTTACGTGGTTTTCCACACTTTCTTTTACGTTTTTAGAGACAGAAATCCTGACTCTTATGAGTATTGATGAGCCTGAACATACTAAAGACATATCTCGTAAACTCATAAAACTCGAAAGGCGACAATCATTACTCTTCTCTTTGGCGTAATATTCATTATCACACTTTAACTGACTCAAGGCAGAAAAAAACTGCAAGTGTACTTTTAATTAAATCTCTCCTTAGACTAACAAATATGATCCTACAGATATGAAAATCAGTCAAAACCGGTTACAGTTAGTGGGGATGCTATCACAGTAAAATATTTATTAAAATGTTACAGTTTTATATATTGAAATAAGTTATAAAGACTTTTTCTAAAATTGAATATAAATCGAGAATCTTTTAAATTGAAGTTTGAACTGCCGGATCCCTTCAGGAGCTCACTGGGTGTGGTATTCCCAAGAAAGTCTAGATTTCCACTAGTATTGGGTTATAGCCCTTTCTTACATCTTCAGATATATCTTAACCAACTCTTGTTCTCTTCCAAACCTAACGCAATTAGGGGTATTTTTATACCTTTCTGCTCAATTTGAGTTTTATTTGTTTTGTCTTGAATAGCATATTATATTCTGTTTTAGTAAATCGATAATGACTATAATGGTTTTTCACCTTTAAAGGAAAAAATTAGATCTTTCTGCTAGATAATCTAATAAACAAAATAACGTCTAATAACAACAAATTATGATAATTTCAAAAAAGTATTGTTGTGTTACACATATTAATCCCAAATTTGTATACAATTGTTCATTAATGTAAGCAAACATCTGGACGGAAGTTCCCACTTAAATCTATTTTTATTCATTAAGGTTAGTGTAACAAATGCATGTAGATTTAGTTTCGTTGTGATTGTTATTGCCCCAGGCCTCAGTAGCAACTGTTTTAGCATTTATCAGGCAATTCTATGATTATAAGTGAATGTAAATTTGCAATTCATCAGCATATACTTCGAATAACTCAACTAAGTCGCCCTAGATAGATTATATATGAAAACACTAAAGAATAATGGCATCAGCACAGAATCCTTCTAATACGATTTCTGGAAGACGATTTATCTCCAGGTAAGAGAGAGAGAGAGAGAGAGAGAGAGAGAGAGAGAGAGAGAGAGAGAGAGAGAGAGAGAGAGAGAGAGAGAGAGAGAGAGAGAGAGAGAGAGAGAGAGAGAGAGAGAGAGAGAGAGAGAATGCAAGTTTATTAGGAACATTATCTTAACATTATTTTACTTATGACAGATGCAAGAAGGCAAAGTCCTAAGTCATTGCCCATGGATGACATCCAATGCTTACGACTGGATATACCAAGCCCCAGCTGTTGGTGTTTTGGCGATTAATCTTCTCTTCTTGGTCATGATTATGTGGGTATGTTTTAACATTTTATTACTTTTTACAATTAATATCTTATCTTTGTTAACCAAAGTCAGTAAAGAGTAATATAAGTTAGCTTTAAATAATTGTGAATAAAATAGAATCATAATATGGTTTGCGTTTATTTTATTTCAAAAACAAATTTGTTTTGGACATAAAATTTGATTATTCTTTTAATGAAATTTAAGCAAATATCAAATTTGAGTTTTAGTTCTACTTATAAATTTTAAAACGGCCTCTATTTGGCATTAAATAATTTTAAAATTAATTTTGTAATTTGCAATTATTGTTTAAACTGCAAATGTACTCCTGGAACTTTTTTTATTATAAATGGACGTGAATAGGTTTTTTGGCCCATGGAAGGATTAACGATGTGTATTTAACCAACTAAATGAGTTTTATATAGTTAAAACCTAACTAAACCATTATTGCCCTTTCTTAAAATTGTACATTTACCCAAAGTTCACAAAAAACCATCGGCCCGTTTTCAAAATAAAATGTTCATTGTGATGAGTGCTGATATTTTGCTATTTAATATGAAGAATGCTTTCTTTGATACGATAAACTTTTAGTTCTTTCAATTTAACTCCAAAATTCAAAAATCATAATTCAAACATTGATTTGTTTTAGCTAGATTATGAATAATTTAGAAGTAACATCAAGTAAACAAGGTATCTCATTCCTTGAGAATAAAAATTATCATCGACTAATGGGTTAAATTGCTAGCTTCTTTTAATATTCTCTAACACTCAGGAGCTCATTCATACGGGGTGTGGCAAACCATAAGTAACCTAGCTGGGTGTATCCCTTTCTTTATGTAGTCACGGGTTAAATCCCTCTCTTTCATCTCTGGTCTCTCTTGTTCTCTTCCGATCCTGAAGCTACTAGATTATTCGAGGATATTTCTTAAAAGAAGACTATGATCACCGAGATGTTTTCTAGAAAAAACAATATAAATTGTGAGAGTTACACGTCTTGTTAAATCATTATACAAACATTTAGTAAAGTTGTTCCAGCAGTCATAAGAGCCAGTGGAGCATAGTTTTTCATAAGAGGGTAACGGTTTTTAAGGACCCCATTTCACCTCAACTTTCATAAATCGACTATGTAGGTTAGGTTAGGTTATATTTGGAGAGGTTAGGTTAGGTTAGATGACCTTTCTTTAAAATGAGATATTCCTACCCACCTAAATATATACATACAATTCTGAAAGTTTCATGTAACTGAGTGTTATTTATTAAATTTTGTTTAGACATAAATGAAACCTATTTTTCTAAAACATGGAAAATTTCAGTAAACTTTTATTATTCTTTGAATACAATTGTTAATTTCATTTAAGTAAATGAGTTTTTATTATTTTATTTTTGACAAATTGTTTTATAACTAACTGAAAGTGGTTAAATCTCCTGCCAAAAATAAGTATCAAAATTAAAGTAAATCATTAGAAAAACAAATAGAGACCTATTGTTTCAAATAAAGAATTGAGATTACGTTTGGAATAGAATAAAACAACATTGTTTATATTACTGTACTTCTAAAATTCAAATCTATAATACTGATGTATAGATTATTTTTCAATATTACATGTTTAGGCTTTCCAACGGTATTTTATTTATTGCGATAGGACCATTTTAAGTGGGCTAAATGTTGATTTGCAAAAGTGTTGATTACAACACTGTTTCCACTGCCGCCGCTGTTCGGAACATTAAGTGTTTCGGAGGCGGTTGAGGGTACGCAAAATCAAAAATGTCATAATAATTTCGATGTCGTGACATTCAGATGTATTCTGCGTAATGCGACCTTGGCAATGAGTACGTTCACTGTTATGATCCTTAACACCTCACTCATCATAGAATAAATACATTCACCCTGAAAAACTACTTCCTTCATCATACAACCATTAGATATCTTCAAGGCAACAATTAACACCTTTTATACAATATTTACTTCTCTCTGACACCCCAATTTATTTGCTCTGTTGACAGGTACTTATCACAAAACTACGCTCAGCAAACAACGTAGAGACGCAACAATACCGTAAAGCTACCAAGGCATTGTTAGTACTTGTCCCGTTACTGGGCATCACGTACATACTCTTCATGGCGGGCTCTTCACAAGCCAACGCCTACACTTACGTCAGAGCTATTTTAATTTCTACTCAGGTAAGCATTATGTCTTTATAATAATTAAAATTAGAAAATAGTTCTGTGTTTTATTTATTTTATGCGGACATTTTACATTATTTATAATCACAAATTATTCTATAAGTTAAAACCAGTGCAGAAATAAGGCCTTTATCGCTTTCATGATTTCAAATTTTATTACAAAAATGAAAATAAACATTCCTCTTTAATTTTTCGATTAATTATTATTCCTGCAACTGAAAATTTCCCTGTTAATTCATCGCAAGTTAAAATATGGGGACACAAGGTTATTCAACAAAATAAATCGTAAATGGCACACAACTTTTTACTTGCTCAAATATATGTAGACCTAGCATAATGGGTTAAAATGACGTGGAGTCTTTATGCATATATATATTTATTTATGTGTGTGTGTGTGTGTGTGTGTCCGTTTGGCCACGTTAGGTTTTTTAAAAAATCTTTTATTCCATTAAAAACCTTTGTTTATTATAACAATATTAATATTCACTTAACAATTAATTATAATAAATTTACATACGATTAATATACACTTAATTCGTACGGAGACCCTTCTCCCGTTCTGGTTGAAATGGAACTGAAGATCTCAAGCTAAACTGGATGTAACACAATTATGCTTACATATCTAAAACTATTCTAACATCTACAATTACTGACTCATTACAATTTAGATCTGGAAGGTTTAACTGTGTTGAATCTTCATTATCTAATTCTGGGAAATAAAGCATGGTTGAAGCTTTTATTGTTTCCGTTAAGTCATTATCAGGTTTTTCTCGATTTTTCAATATTTTACCTTCTGTTATGTTTAGTTGAATTCTAGATAACGCATCTGCATTTTGATTTAATTTACCACGTTTGTATTTAATTTCATATGTAAATTCCTCTAACTTTAGTCTCCATCTTAATAATTTTGAATTTGACTCTTTGACAGAAAATAACCATTGTAATGGTTTATGGTCAGTGTAAATCGTGAATTGTTTACCGTATAAATAAGGTTTAAAATATTTGGTCGCCCAAATTATTGCCAATAATTCCTTTTCAATAAAATTGCTGAATAGTTAATTTCACTATTATTTAAAGTTCTACTAGCATATGCTATTGGTAAATCTGCTCCTTTAATTTCTTGACTTAAAATGGCTCCTACTGCGATGTTACTTGCATCTGTAGTTAAAATGAATTCCTTTTCAAAATCTGGATATTGTAGTATCGGTTCATTACATAACATTTGTTTACATTGTTCAAAACAATTAATGTAATCTTGATTACTTATATCTATCTTAGCATTCTTTTTTAAGCATGTCGTAAATGGTTTAGTTATTGTTGCAAAATCTTTTATAAATTTTCTATAGTAACCTACTAATCCTAAAAATCCTTTAATTTGTTTAGTTGTTTTTGGAATGGGATAATTTTTGATTGCTTCAATTTTATTGGGAATTGGTTTAATTCCTTCCGGAGTTATGACATGTCCTAAATATGCTACTTCTTTTCTCAAAAATTCAGTCTTATCTAATTGGATTTTGAAATTGGCTTTTCTTAATCTATCGAATACTTCTCTTAATCGGTTGAGGTGCTCTTGAAGACTAGTTGAGTATATTATTATGTCGTCTAGGTAAACTAAACACATTTCATTTTGCAATCCTCTTAATATGTTCAAGACCCGTTGGAATGTGGGTGGTGAATTTTTTAGGCCCATAGGCATCCTTAAGAATTCATAGTGTCCGTTTTCCGTGGAAAAAGCAGTTTTTTTCAATTCTATTTTCCTCCATTTCTACTTGGTGAAAACCTGTAGCTAAATCTAACGTTGTAAAATATTGGGATCTTCCTAATTTATCCAAAATGTCCGTTATGTTAGGTAATGGAAATCTATCGTCTATTGTTTTCGCATTTAGTCTTCTAAAATCTATTACTAATCTAAAATATTTTATTCCAGAAGCATCTGGTTTTTTTGGAACAATCAAATGGGTGAATTCCAAGGTGATTGAATTATTTTTTGTCTTAACATATCTTGAATTTGATTATTTATTTCCCTTTTAAAAATTTCCGGGTATCTATAATTTCGTGTATAAACTGTAATCTAGTCTGTAGTCCTAATGTCGTGTTTAATTTGATTGGTAAAAGTTAAATCATTTTCCTCAATATGAAATATATCTGAATATTCTTTTATCAGTTTTAAGATTTCATATTTTTCTTCCGAGTTCATGTGATTTGTTCTAATTTTGTCTAAATTCAATTTATTATTTTTATAATTTATGTGATTTAAGTTAGCGTTAGCATTGTTGTTATTATTGACGTTAATTATTTCATAATTATTCAAGAGTTCAATTTTGAACGGTTTTGGCTCAATTTTCTTATCTTCTGTATTATTATTAATAATTGGACATAAAGCTTCTACTTCCCTAGCATCTATTAAACATTGAGGTATTTCCAATCCATTAGAATTTGTGTATGCAATTATTCTATCCCCATTTTGGACATTTGATATCTTAAGTTTTTATTTTAAAGCTTTTACTTGAGCTAAAATACTTAATTCAAGCTAAAAAACTTAATTCAAGCTAAAATATAACAAGTTTTTATTTTAACTTGAATTAAAAAAACTTGTTACTTTCTTTTCTGAATTTTCGTTAACAATTGGTCGAGATTTATTTTCAATGTTTTGTTCACAAGGCTCCTCTGTATTTAAAATATAATATGGTTATGTCTTCATCGGGTGTTCTTAATTTATTATTTATAAAATTTATATTTAATCCTATTTCTTTCATATTGTCTAATCCTAATAATAAATCAAAACTTTTATGGAAATCAAATAGGTAGAATTTTACAGTATAACAAACACAAAGAACACAATTCTCATAAAAAATACGCCTAAGTATCAGACGCGTTTCAACGACAAGGTCGTCCTCTTCAGTGATACACCAGCTACACCAACCAAACCACAAATGAAAATATTTTGGTATTTTCATTTTACAGGGTTTCACTGTAGCATTGTTCTACTGCTTCCTAAACACAGAAGTACAAAACACAGTCCGCCATCATATGGACAGATGGAAGGAGTCCAGAGATCTTGGTGCCGGAGGTAGGAGGTTCACATACACAGCTGATTGGTCCCCGAACACCAGGACAGAAAGCATTAGGTACGATATTGTAGGTTATGTTTTGTTAATTTGTAGCAAGTAGGTTTTCAACAGAATGGATAATTAATTTAGAGTTAAAGCAAACAACTAGATTTGATTTTATCCCGTTTTAATTGAATTTTATCCTTTTCTCGTGTTTTAATTGCATTCAACCAGATAAAATGCAATATCAGTGTTGTATTATTCATTAGAGTAGAAAGTATCATTTCATGTGAGCGTGTATACTTGAACTATAATTTATATTTTCTGTCTGTGTAGGCTTTGCCACAGTTTACAACCTTCCAATCAGTATCAAAAGAGGGAATCAACGGTCAGTGAAACTACCATGGTGACTTTAGTAGGTAATAATTCCACCAGAGTATCTAATGGATCCGTCACGGTAAAAACGTCCGTCAGTCCTTACTTGGAGCATGCTTCCAGGACCGCTGCTGTCTAGTGCGACCAGGACTATCTGTATGCCTCTGATGTTTGTTAAGGACTTTGGTGATTAATACGACCAGGACCTCTAGCTAGTGTGTTAGAATCATTGCCTAACGTGAAAAGACTGCTTCTGACTACTACCACCAAAGCGCTGCTATGTGTCCACCAAAATTATGATTCAAATACAATCAGAATCGTTTCTGATTTGTGCAACTAAAACCGTTATCTAAAGCATCTACGCGATTGCTATTGTAACGAAAGAACTCTTCTGCTGTTTAACTTGCTTAGTACCGCTGCTTAGTGATGTTAACAAAGTACTGTGTTGTTTTGTACGATCAGGACCATTGCTGTATAGTGCAACCACAATTTCTGCTCTCTACTCGACCAAGGCCTTCTGCTGTTAACGTGATAATAACAGCTGTTATAATTCTAAAGACTGCTACTTTCTTGCGTGAAAACCCTCAATTTCTACGACAACCACTAAGCTGCTGTTTTAAATTTACCAACTACAGTACTACTAGATAGACCAAGTCTGCTAACATTCAAGTGCAAGAAAGTACATATATATTTCTTCCTCACTCACTCAATTGGCCTAGAACGAAAATATTTTTGAATTATAATACTTTTATTGAAATTTTTTAAATCCATTTGCTATAAAAATTTCAAATGTGAACCTTAACTATTTCAAAGTGGTGTCTATTTAAATTTTGTTTCTTGATAAATATCTCGAAACATGTACAAAAGTAATAAACGAAAACTGTATTTATCAAACAAATTGCAAACATACAATAAATTAACTGTCATTAATTTGTTTAATAAATACAATTTACATTTGTTTTATTTTTGTACATGTTTCGTGATATTTAGCGCGAAATAGTTGTCGTTTTGAAATAGTTAAATGTTACATTTGATTTTTTTTTATGTACAGTAATCAGAGCAATAGATTTTAAAATTTTTATTAAGAATTCATAAACATTTTTGTTCTAGTTCAAATTGTAGACAGGAATTGATATTATCAGGAAATGATTAGTTTTCATTTTATTTTGCATTAAAAAAAGAAACTTATTCTCTTGTGAATTATTTTTAAAGTTAATGGTTTTCGAGATATTCAATATGAAATATTTTGAATTTTTAAAACATACAAAATAATGCCTTTATTTTCCATACACTTATAAAACGTAAAAAGTGCGTATACTAAATCTGAACTCAATTTCTTTTCTATTTCTATAGTTCTAATTTTTTTTTCTAAAAATCAAAATGTCTAAGTGTTTTCTGTAAAATTTGTATTATTATTTTTTTCTTTATCCTGACCTCCAAAATCATTTCCTAAAGTTTGGTAACTTACTGACGAGACACTCTGTATATTGATTCAATTGCGTCACATGTGGGGCTATTAGTATGTTTTCCTCTTTTAAATGTCAAAATTGCCACAAAATTTCTCAAGGAAATATATTACAAAAAAAAAAAGAAATATGGTATTTTGTACAACACCGTGTTCTTAATGACGATAGTCAAGGTTTTTTAGTTAAAAACTTGTTCCAGTCTGTCATTTGATGACTATCTTGTAAGTCAAAAATTAAAATGTATGTGTTAATTTGTATTTTGGGATTGACGCCTTTTAATTAGTGAGGTATTGTTGATATAAGCTATATTAATTCAAATTGCAACAAACATTTGACTTTTAAAATCATAATAAATAGACTACTTATGGAAGAAAATATTGAAAATAACTTGTAAAATTGTTCAATTTATGGAGACGATTGAGCTCTATTTTATGTAAAACATTCCTTTTGTTTTAGTCACAAATTTAAATAGCAACGATAGACTTGAACGATAGTAAGAAAGCAAGAGCTGGCGCTTTGTGTGCAAGAGATTTCAGATTCGAATCCAGTGGAAATGTATAGTTTTGACCTAACATCTTGGGGTAAATTGGGAACCTACAATTATTAGCGAATCTTGGGCACAAAAGCAAGAATTACGACGACGCTAATTCGATCTGCAAACTCCACATTGTCCAGCAGACCTAGGTCCACATCAAGTTATTGCCCTCAAAGGGTCATTCTTTTATTTTACGACAGCAAGAAGAGAATTGTAAATTCCCCATAAACATCTGTTTAAACGTTACAGAAGACTCAATATGTATTACCATCTGCTCTTGCCTTATCTTATCCCAGCACCAATTTCGTAAGTAACTGACTTACCCACAGAGATACGTTAGGGTTAATATAATTCTTTTCCCTTATTGCTTAAAGGCAAACAAATTCTTGGTCGTACAGTAAATAAATAAAGCCACCTAGCCCTTGAATACTTTAATACTGTCAAGGTCGGAAGAGAACAAGAGTTGGTCAAGGGAGACATGATAGGAAAGAGAGAAATCTAACAAAAGACTACGTGAAAAAAGGGTAGATCCAATTTAAGTCCCTCGGGATTCCCAAGCCTGTACTCACAATATTAAGCCCCTGAGATTAGTCAACTTAATAATATTAAAGTCATGACAAAAGATTGTTACAGTAAATCGAAATATACGTAGTATTGGATACAGCCACGAAAGTAGCATTGTCGACCAAATTCGATTAATTACTAACAGATGTCGCGCTTGTCTCTAAAATTAGCATTACTGACCCAGCAATTTTAAGTATTCCCCAGTTAACCACTACAAGTCTAAATTTAAAACCAAAGTGCGGCTGGCTTTTTCAAAGTGAATTTCCTACAAATTCCTTTGTTATCCATGGTATTAAAACGATGGTATTGTGTTAATGAACATACGAGGTGTAAAACTAAACTCTGAGATACTATTTGTTTATGTGGTTTTCTTTGAAAATAATACAACATATTTAATTGTAATTTGTGATGGTTGTAATGTGGCCAAAATGTTATTTAAGATATTCTAATAACCTTTAATCCTATATAAAAATCTATGGTGCAATTATTAACGCTTATAACTATAGAAATATACAAAAATGTGTTACCTTGAAACATTTTTTATAAATTGGAAATAAAAACACCAACTGTATTTAATTATGTGTAAACAAATGATGTACATTTTATGTAATAAATGTAAACACTCTTTTTATTAAAAAAACAAAACTAAAAAAACATTCATTTGGTTTTATTTTCGTAAACAGGTAACCAATCGAGACAAAACATTAAAAAGTGACAATGATGATTGTTTTAAGAGCTTTATTTGGTACATATAATTAGATTGACAATATACACTAGAGCTAAATTACTTTTAAACTCAAGGTGACATCTAAATCAAACCATATTTTTTATGGGCAATATTCCCTGTCAACAAGAATAGTTGCGACTTAAAAAAAAACATTAAACCTAGTCTGAAAATTTTGAAACATTTTAACAAGACGTAACTTTGTTAAAAGCCAAATAACTTTAAGGAAATATAAAGTTATCTGATACAAAAGTAGAATTATTATAAATAAAAATTTAAAAAATTTTAAGTTAAATAAACGAATTTAAAATAGAATGTGTTAAACGCAGAAAAATCTAACAAAGTTGAAAATGCTGAAATCTGGAAGTTTTTGGGGTACTAATCCATATTTATTCTTATACGGGTATAATCGCACTAAAACAGTCTAGAATTTCTCCATTGTTTTTATAATTAAATACAAGGTAAGATATGTCTTCTCATAACATGTTTACTTTGGTTTTTTGAGATAATTATAATGATCCAGTCGCAACAGCCTATGAAGGGCCCAGACCTGCTAAACGTGAGTAAGTCTGATATGCAGTTTCCAGTCGCTGTAATTATAACGTTCGCAACCAGAATACGTTGCAATCAGTACATAACCATGACATCACGTAACCCTAACCTTCCCACCCACTCATTACGCTAAGACAACACCTTAACTTTTTGAGCCTTCGTGGATATTAAACCATCTGTCCTACTAACTATAAATAATGCATTTATTCAGAAGAAACATTTCTTCAGTTTCTTAGGAGAAATAAATTTATACACTGACTTTAAAATTATTCTATAAGGTTGTTTTACAACACGCAGTAAAACAGTAAAATAACAGAAGCAAAATTATTAACTTTTCATGGCTAAAGAAAAATATACGATCTTACTTATGTTTTATTACTTCTACAACAATAATATAGTGATAATTTAGATTCATGTTTATGTGTTTAAATAAAGGTAAACATGTTTATGAATCCACTCTTGAAAAACATTTTTATTCTATTTCTACCAGACATGATTTATAAACTCTCATGCCTATGATATTTAATTATTTTATAAGCTCATGTAATTCTTTAATACAGACTCTCCTAAAATAGTATTTTATTAAATGATTAACAACTTTTTAATAGAATATATGGGATAGCTAAAAAAAACATTTGTGTATAACTTGTGTTATGGTTTATTTTTTTAAATTTTACGTTTATAATCATGGTTTGATAATTTCAGCAATGAATACAAATTGCCTCAGTAGAACAAACCGAATATGACAAAGATGAAAAGAGTCCGGGAAAATATGTAAACTTAGGACGAAAAAGTGACTTGTACCTATTATTTTTTTTATTTAAAATGACCAATTGTTGGCTAAAACACTGACAAGAAACCAAGAAAATCACAATTTATTCTAAAATAAAATTATTTGGAGTAATAACATTTTAATATATTTATAGTGGATTAATTTGTGCAGTGAAGTAACTTAATTGGATTAGAATTACAAATTACACTTTATATTTAAAATATTACTTAGATAAAATGAGAACAAATAATGTTATAAATGTTATTATGTACAAAAGTAACTAAAAATACAATTAATCAGATAAGAATGTATTTTATACACTCTACTGTAAGTATCTAAAATTCTTCTTAATTTTATTTAATATTTCAGATATTTGAATTCTGATTACTCTTTAGATGAGAAGAGTAACCTTTGAAAGCAAAGGTTGGAGGGTGGGGAGGGGTGACAAAAATTTCAAATGACAAGTAGGTTTTTGATATATCATTTTAAACGTCACTGTGGGACAAAAAAAATAAAATTCTGAAAACACAAATCAAAATGGTGGCCAAAAGAGTTATTTTATGTACGAAACTAGATTGGTACGGTACATCCCCTTGTATAACTGCCCTTACCTCATATTATGTGTTCAAATTGATCTCCCTGTTCAAATATGTTTTGCATGTTTTCAAAAATTTGGTTTGTTCATTTTTCGCATTCTATTACTGTGGGTTCTGAAATGGTGATGTAAGAGATTCCCACAAATCAAGCATGTATTGTATTTGAAACAGGGTACCAACATTTATATAAAACGATTATTTTGCCTTGAGTCGTTCGTCCCGTAAAAATATAACTTCGTAAAATAAAATAACTCTTTTGACCGTCATTTTGTTTTCGGTGATCAGAATTTAATTATCTGTATACCATTTTTGTTTCCCCACAGAGACGATGAGGTATCACAAGCCTATACACGCAATTTGAAATTTTTAAATAACCACCCCCACAATTAAAACCCCCAAGCTTTAGCTTTTTTAGGTTGTCTTTCTCCCCTAATGAGATTGCTGTAAACAAAATTAAAATATCTAAAATATTTGGTTGTATCCAACTTGCGGTCAGTCCAATTTGCGGTCAAGGGTAAAACCGTCCATTTTGCGGTCACCCCAAAAATGTCGTGGGCTAATCGAAAGATATTTGTCCAATTTGCGGTCACATATTTGAACCCCATATAGTGAGCCTAGTGCGGCACTGTCTCAAACACTAGGTTGTAAATCGTGTCTAACAGGTTTGGCCGGAGTATTTTAAGTATTGACATTTATTTATGTTTGGCCTCGTCCCCCTAAAGTCGTGTTGAAGATTTGAAGTGGGGGAAACGTTTACCGAAATTCGTCGTATGCCATTTGTTTTTTTGATTCAATTCAATGTTTTTTTGAGTCAATCCAAATTTATCTATAGTCTTATTTTAAAAATGTCTGGGACTGGCGAACCTTTAGTACGAAGTATGCTTGTAATGCGAAAGAGTATATTCTATAAATATTAGTATCTATTTTTGTTGTAGCTCTCTCCCTCTCTATTTATATATGTATACAGTGTTTGTTTATTATTCCCCCTTTTTTAGGCTCTATTTAAGTGAACAGAGTCGTTTGTTCGTTCTGACTGACTATCCTCTCGTCAAAACAGTGAATTTGGTAAGTATATTTGTTTGGTCCTGGGGGCAAACGACTTGATTTGTGATTAGTAATTAACTAACTCTCAAGATGTGACCGCAAACTGGAAACCCTTCCACCTCCAGAACCTTGATCATCCTTCATAAAACTACACTTGACCGCAAATAGGACTGACTGCAAGTAGGAGGACACCAAATATTTTATTTAAATAAGAGAGTGTGGTAGTTTCTTCTCAACCAACCGGTGTATATTGTCTTGTTGTGTAAAGGCTAAAATTATCTAAGTAATAATCGTCTTATTTAAAATATATAAATAATGATCATAAAATAAAGACACATACCACAGTACTTTAATAACAAGGTCGGAAGAGTTAGTCAATATAGATCAGATAGGAAAGATGAAACAGAGTTATCTAACTCAACACTTCAAGAAAAAGATGAAGTTCCAGTCAGGGTCCCTAGGGATAGCCACACATAAGTAAAACCACAAGGAAAACATAGAATCAGCACATAAACAGGAAACGAAAGCTGAAACTGTTTTAATAATTCAGTTATGTGTCAATGTACGTTTCTATGATATGGTCATCATCTTCAGAGGGTTACTAACAGCTGTAGAAACATACAGAAATATAACTGGATTATTAATTCAGTTTTAGTGTTTGTAGTTTGGTTGATTGTTTTCCTTATTGTGACAATGATTTAATTATAAGACATCTGAAATCACTGACACTTGTAGTTGAAGAACATTTCGGATTTGTCATGACTGTGTGTTACAGCTGTGATAATTCACAGATGTTAAATTTAGTAACCCTATTTGTATTTGTTTAAAACTGACACACTATAGGGTTTGTGTTGCGTCTTAATGGATAGTTTCACCTGGGGATAGTTGAGTTAGTTTTATAAAGATTATATGCAAATATAGGTCTATAGGCTTACAAATAACAAAAGCTTTTAAAAAAATGTAAGTATTAAGTTAATATAATATTCAAACAAAATATAAGTATTTTTATTAAACGTTATTGTTAAGAGGTCAAAACCATTTCGGTTCTCCATCCCCTTATAAGAAAAAGGAAGAAGAGACCATAAAATAAACACTCCTAGCCCTAGAATACTCTAATAGGGTCAGTTTCTGAAGAGAACAAGAGTTGATCGAGAGAGACCTAATAGCTAAGAAAGAGAGGAATTAAGCCAATTGCATTAATTTCATGCACCTGACATGAGCTCTAGTAGGAGCTTAATCCCAATTAACCCTAACCCAAACTCTCTCTCACTCTCTCTCTCTCTCTCTCTCTCTCTCTCTCTCTCTCTCTCTCTCTCTCTCTCTCTCTCTCTCTCTCTCTCTCTCTCGCCCTTATGAACCTTTCCATTTCACACATTTTCATACAGTGTTCATATTGAAATTTCGCTACCCTCCGCTGTGTACAAAATATAATGTAATCTGCCCCTTATCGTCTTAGGGGGTTGTATCGAAACTATGATTTTAGAGTGTGAATATTCTACATAGAAGATGGTCTGTTTTTGCTTTTCTGTAGTATTGGATTATAATTTCCCCGCGGGGGAGGAAGTGTCGTAATTTGAAGTTTAATTTGTTTTAAGTATAGTGTTATAGTTGATTAAATTATTTATCTTTAATTAAAGCCTTGTAAAGGCTGGCTCCACAAAGGTTTAATATCAGTTTTTAGTACAGTCACAACAAAAGTAATTGAATTCCTGTTTATGTTATTTCATATTTCTGTATAGTACCCTCTTAAACTGGTCAAGGATCGTTGGTTAGTTTTACAGCCGTGTCTGAGAGTTTACAAGCACATATATTACACCCTTATTTAGATACTTCGCTGCTGTTATTACGTTCATACCATTGTTATTTAATGTTACTAATATTGTTCCACCCAATAGCATTTCACTGCTTGCAAAATATATAGTACAATCAATTTGGAAAAAGTCTACGAAATAATTGTAATCAAATTGAAATGTTTTGTTATTTGTATATTGGCAATCGAGACAATCAGTTGGAGAAATTGAACTATTTATAATGACGTTACAGGCTGATTTATATTCTGGATAAAAAGGAACTACTAAATAGATGCATTTTGAAATATAGCGAACAATTTTTTTCAATCTTATTTAAAATATACGAAAGACAGTAAATTTAGCTAAAATTCCGACTACTAAAGCTGTTTTTGGTGACCTTTCACATTTTGAGATCACGTTTTAGCATCATTGTACGAAGATTTTAAAGCTCTATAAGATGAACTATTGTAGAATATTGTAACGATATTTGGGTGAAAATATATCTTGAATAAGTTTAAAATTGAAGCCATTTTTAAATTCATGAATTTTTTAATGGTTAAGATATTTTTCCAATGGTTTGTAAAAACGAGCCTATGTGGAAAATTTGCGCAATTAGATTTAAAATTACAACGTCGTGTAATATAATTTTGTAGATAAACACTGCCTTTTGAGGACGTCGGCTCAAGTCCTGCGAGTCATCGAAAGTCCACCTCCCTAACTACAAGGTCCCTTAAAAGACTATACTTAAAATTGTATACGTATAAATAAACAATTGAAGCTATGGATTCAACAAATTACATTAAAATCTTTAGACCTATTTCCAAATATATTGGTTTAATAATATTTGACTTATTGAATCTCATGAATAAAAATATTTTACAAATAAAGATATATAATCTAATCATGAGGAGTACATAATTGAACATATACACTCAGCCAGCACTATAGCCCCTATAGTACCCTGGCCTACAACCATCTCTGGACACGCATCCTCTTAGGTCCTCCTCAATGTCATTCAGCCACTCTGTTCTTGGCTTTCCCTGGGCCTTCTTCATTTTTGCATTTCTTAAAATACCTTCTCTACTACCCTCTCTTTCTCTTCTGACATCCTTTATAAATGACCTCCCCATATTAGCTTTGCCTTCTTTTCCCCTAATATTACCCTAGGTTCACCACATAACTGAAGAGAGCTCATCGTTTTTTTTCTTATTTTCTAAATTTCATCCTCCTTAAACAACTCAGAAAAAACATCGAAATAAGTATGACAAGTACAGTTGACCCCCAGAAGAGTGATTTTTTTAAAGTTTCAACAACTTGGTTATTTAAATCCATAATGAGTTTTGACGAAGTCTGAATCTAGCTAAATCTTTTTCTTGCAACAGAAAATTGTAATTTAAATAAAAGTTACGAACAGTTGAGAGTAAACAACGACCATAGATCAAAATAATAAATGTTTAACGTTTTCCTTGGCCAAAGAAGGGCTGATTTGAAAACCAACAATGTTAGTTATATATCTTACTAAACGAGTTTTCCTAAAGTTATGAACTTGTTAAATCGCTTTCTCGCACCTGACAACGGTAGATAATTCCATTGAATTTAAATGTTTTGACCCATTTCAAAAGTATATAAAGTTTACATGTATATTCCTCATTAAATAATATTAGATATGAGGTATGTGTATACCTTCCGTAGCTTTGTCATAACAGCTTTACGTGTTTCGTTCCCATCATCAGAATGATTTATCTGTACTGATCCATTAACCAAACTTTGTCTTTATTTAGTGTCAAGTGCTCCCTTCCTCTATTGTTAATGTGTTTACTTACACTTTGTTCAGAAGTTAAGGTAAGGCTACTGAACCCCGTCTTCAAGCTTTTCCAGAACATTCAATGTTTATATCTTTATTTTAGAAGTTTTAAACTTTCAAACATAATGTAAGATTGTTAATTTATTATTTACTAATTATTAAATATCATTTTAAATATGATCAATCAATTTGTTTATTTTGAATGAAAGTGGGAACCAAGCAATACGTGATAAAAATGGGTTGAGGGTACGAAAGCGTTTATATGTTACTTCCAAAAAATTTAAATACAAAGTAAAAATTAATAACATTAAGAAAGTGATTGAAGGGCTGGGGTGGGGGGGGAACGATGAGAGTCCAAAACGTTGTTTTGAGAAAAATCAGTTTTAAAAGGCGAAAGTCCAAAACACAAAGTTAAATACAACTTTTTTTAAGCTTAAAATACTCTAAAATAAGTTACCTAAATAGCTTTAAATGTACAAAGCTTGCATGTTCATATTACCATTTTTTATATAAATTAATAATTATTATGATTTGAGAGATGTTTTAAAATTAAAATTTCACAATTTCAGACAAATAATACATTTATTAACTTTAATTCTATATCTTTAACATTTGTAGTAAGGGAACCACTATATCAGCACCCAACATCGTCAATAAATGGATTTTGTGAAAGAGTTTATTCCACGAGTATTGAACACATTCGACTTTTAAACAATCAGACGAAATTTTAAAATGAGACAATTGCTCAAAAAGTTAAGTACCCCGTCATTGCTTATTCATTCAGTCACAAACCTAACACCTATATAAATCTTATATGGTCATATTAATAATAGTTCAATTTTAGAGATAACTTTGTAGAATAAAATTACTAATGATTATGTAAATTCACAAAAAGAAAAAAACTAAGAAATTGTACGATCAAGAAAGAGAGGTAAATTGTAAAAATAAAGAGATTATTCAACAGAAAAGGAACCTGAACAGAGAATTTCTGCCGGAAATTCCAAAATAGGTATATGTTAAAACTGTTCAAAAGCAAATAAACTAAGAACAAATATAATAAAGAAGAAATTAGTTCAGTAAATTTGGAAAGAAAAAATGCAAAAATTAAAACTTGACATCATAATACAAAAGAAAAAATTCATCTGTCAAATATTAAACGACCAAGGAAGAAAAAGAAAATTCCTAATCCAAATGTTAATTCCATACGTTTACATTGTGTTTTAGGTACCTCGCATACACTATAATAGCAATGAGAGGAATTGAGATAAAGAATATCTCAAAGAACATAAAATATGAGTGATTCCAATAGAATTAGATCAAGCAAAATTAAAAACATCGTATCATACTTTTGTGTTCGGAAAATTGTGTTTTACTTTCAATTGGTGATAAAAACTAAACAATAACAATAAATGTTTGTAACAGTTATGGTGGGAATATATAATTTTATAAATATATTATATGTATATATATTATTACACGTAAAAAAGTAAATAACAAGAATTAAGAATAACTTCACTGCAGCTAAGACAGTCATGTGGAGGTGGGAGAACCGTTGCAAACCACGTAATCTATCTCGCGTAATGATAAAAGCATTTATTTTCAATATTTACAATCTGTTTGCGATAACAAGTAAATATGCTTTTTATATATGCGCGGCACAGTCGATGGATTAAATATTAACTTGTGTAATGCTTCATAACTTCATAAATAACTTTTTCGTTTGAGTTAAAAATATGTGCCTTAAATTTAATTTATTAATAGTTTAATATTAATTCGCATAAATTTATCTGGTTCTTAACCCCTTAAAAGAGTTTTCCCAACACCAAAGTCTAGATCATGATTAAATCACATTCTCCTTTATTTTTGGAGGATTCAATTTTTATTTTATTATTTTTTTAGAGAGAGGTGGCAAGCAATAATATGTTTGGTTTAAATACTTAAAGGTACATTTGATGAAAATCGTTACATCCGATTTTTATAAAAACGTAATTGTTTGTAATTTCTTATCAAATACCTCCAAATGTTTAATTAATAAATTTTTTAAACGACTCGAAATGTGGCCAAAATGTGTCCACGTACCAAATTTCATTAAAATTGATCCGTTGAACATTCCACAGACGACAGATAGTCAAAACACTTTTTGGGCTCAGAGAGACTCAAAACTGATATATACCCAAACTCAAAATCGAATTTTCGATCCATCACATAACTTTCCATATAAGTAAAAACGTCAGCCGCTAGGGAAAAAATTCGCGTGCTCATATCAGCGTACAAGCTACAAGCCGACAATTCATTTCATTAAATAATATTATTTGTTATTCATCTGACATGCACTTTAAATAAACATATATTTCCTTGTCCATACTTCTTATAAAGTTATACAAGTCTGCAGTTTACGGACAGAACAAAATGTCCCTCTAGGGAAATCTCTACCTGTCGAGAAAATAAAAACAAACTTCTGTTTTGCTGTAATACGAAAGTAGCGCTAGTACTTTGACACTGTTTAAATTTTTAAATAGTTAAAGGTATCAAGTAACATATGAACCTCAAAAATTGTTGTAAAAGTCCCTTTGTGAAAGATTAAGTAATAAGGGTAATCCATCGTGATCTAGCGCCCATAACAGTTTTTTTTATCATGATAGAAGTACAATTTTATGGACAATTGAAATCCATTTGTCGATAGTAGGTCTATTTATAACTATACTCGCCTAGTACTGTAGTATCTCGAGGCCACACTCAAACTAAAACCAGTTAATATTTTGAAACCTCAGAACTATTTATAATAATTCTTTCATCTCAAAGTAACATTTAAATTACGCAGTATGAACTTTGTAAATTAAAACATGTTTGTTCATTGAAGGAATTTTAATCAAACATAACCAGATAACATACCAACAAAGGAAAGACACCCACGTGAGTTGTAACCTTACAAAGAGACATGCATTGCGTTTTATAAATGTAGAAATGTGAGATGTAATATGAGCTAAGAGTTGCGTGAAAGGGGAAGAGAAGTGACGCGCGAGATAGTAATACGATTCTGTTTCCACCATTACAAATATAAACAACGGGCTTTTTTTTATAGGTAGAAGTAATTATTGGAAAATTAATGTGATAAATTGTTACAATAAATATCAAAGTTCTTATTTATGAAATGTGTGTTGGCTTTGAAACTTCAAAAATGTACTAAGGAATATGGATATCTTCTTAATTTATAGAAAAAACTTCTTTTTCTTTAAATATCTACTACTATCGATTTAAAGAAAAGTTTCAGGACCAACTGTCAGCTTTTAAAACATATAACAACTCTGTCCTTGACCATGTATTTAGCAATGTATACATCAACGCTAAAATTTAGAATTTTTAACAGCAAAAATGTTTCAACTCGGGAAAAATCAGTTACTGTTTCGGTAAAATAACAACAATTTTGTCACTAACAAAATTACGTTATTGAACATTTTACGAAAAGCATTAAATATAAATGAAAGCTCTGGTTTTCTTTACTGACTAAATATTGAAACGTACTAAATCAAACAAAGACTAAAACTTGAAGTTTCATTACTGTTGAGACCGATGGTTCTTGGTGGAATTCCATGTTTAAAGATAATAAAACACAATTTTTTATTTTGTAATATCCACTTTTTATTAGTCTACCCGACCAATGGCATTATTAGTCGCCTGCTAAGGCATTGACGAGGCTGTATTACACTAAAATATTAACTGTTAGGCAATATTAACTAAAACTTGACCTACATAAGAATGGAAACACCATGAAAATAGTATAAGTGGCTCATGTGTTTTGTCATGAGCTTATAGAGTGGTGTTGTTTTTTGTCAACTTGCATACAATTTACAATTTACTTAACAATCCAACTCTGCTAATTTACAAATCCTAACTTTTGACCCGTTATGAATAGATCACTGAATAAAGGCAGATTTTTTGAAAATTTGGAAGAAAATCGGACTTTCCAGCTCACCGCTCGGCTCCCCTGGTGGGTTAACATTTGGGGCAAAACGGTTTTTTGTGAATATCTTAAACACTAAGCAAGATATAAAAAATAATTCATACAAAAGTTGTAGCGAACTAGATTTCCCAAATGGTCCTTAGTAATATGTTTTCGTCAGACGCGCTGGGACAGAAACAAAAGCGCTCAAAGTTGAAATCTTTTCGTATTTGTTCGTATAAAGGCATTTTTACTAAAGAAAGATAACTTGCATTTTTTTCCCTTCTTTTTTTTCCTATTTAAGTGTAGTAAAAAGCTTTAAAAATGTATGTAAGTGTTTGTACATGTAATACAAAATATTTGAATATAAATATTTGCATGTAATAGGTTATATATTTTATTTATCACATAAAAAAAATTTAGCTATATCCAAAATCTTGGTATTACAAGTACAAATATACTAGCACTTACATACCCATATTTAGAGCTTTTTAGTATGCAAAAATCGATCTAAACTCAAAAAAAATGCAAGTTTATTTTTTATTAATAATACTTTAATTAATAATTTACTTTACTTTACTTTAATTAATAATTAATACTTTACTTTAATTAATAATAATCGGTATGGCAAAAAACATAAATTGTGATTAATAATACCTTACACGAACAATTGAAAAAAAGGTCTCAATTTCGATCGCTCATATTTCTGTCCCATTGCGTCTAACGAAACAATTACTAAGAATCATTTTGATGGGAAATTTAGTCCACTACAACTCTTGTATGAAACTTTGTTTGATATCTTGCTTAGTTTTTGAGATATTCACTAAAACCGTTTCCCCCCACCTTTTAACCTCTCCCAGGGGGCCTAGCGGTAAGCTGGAGTGTCAGACTTTTTCACCCCATAGAAGTAACCCCAAAATCCAACTTTCCACCAAATTTCGTGTCTGGAAGATTTTTGTCCAGTAAAAATCTTTATTTAGTGGTCTAGAATAAATGTTAAATAAATAAATTGCTTTATTGTGATCTCCCTCAAGGAAATTCCCACACCCATGAAATGTAAAATCGAAATTTCCCATACAGAGAGATAACAGAACGGAAAATCACGGTTGTCGATGGAAGCATATTAGATAAAGAGATAAAAAGTTTTAAATTTTAATTTAATATTTTTTTAATGTTTAAATACATTTACGAACCATTTCGGAGATGGGGGGGAAACCCACCTCGGCCATCTTCGATGTAACAAAAAAACACAGCATAGATTGTAGACCCCTGAGTACTTCAATAATGTCAGTATCTGAATAGAACAAGAGTTATAGGCAAAACAGACAAAAGAAACCTGCGCAGAACCGTCATATTAAGAGAAGCTCGCGCGCGCATTGGGGGAAGGGGATTGGAGCTGTAGTGGGGGTTAGTCGCTGTTAAATATTAAGCCCTACGCAATGAAGCAGCGGGCGGGTATGTCTGGCCTAACTCTCCCTCTTCCACCACAGTCTACCTGCGGGACCCCTATAGTCAAGCTGTAGCATTCATATTCAAAAATCAATCCTGCAAAATAAATTCATAAACTCATTTCCACATCCAATTTCCGTCGCTTGACAGATGCTGCCACCCGGCGAGATTATCCAAAACTAATGATCATATGATATCGGAGGCTAAAGTACAACGGGAGACAGCCTGCCCGCTCTAGACCCGTTATCTAGTCTACCGGTAGTCACTCACAATGCCTGACTTTTCTTAACATCGTTATGTTAGATATAATAATCTCTCCTGACTCTCAAAATCCTGCTTCAGTCTTCAACGATGCTTAATCTACAGTTTCTGTGCGTTTTAGTCTATAATGTTAATTAAATTATTATTTTCACGGCACAAGCTCACGTGAACTGCGACAGGATTTTCCAGGTACAGATTTTATCATGTTTTAAATTTTTGTTAATGCTTTAAAATAATTTATTAATTATCATGTATTCTTTAAAATATGTATTTCATGTTTTATTTAATATTCAATGTTCTTTTGAAACTCAATGATTATAAAAATTTTCTTTTGTTAAAACATACTTTACTAAACCTTGCAAAGGCACATTTTGAGTTTTAAAACAATTATGTGAAATATGTGCAAACTAATGTTGAACTTTAAATGATCAAAATATCTTATTGAACATGTCAAATATAAAACAATTAGAGAAATCTCTTCTAAAACAGAAAATTTCGTTTTACAAACTTTTGCAGATTTTGCAAGTCTTATACAAGTTTTGTTTTAAACTAAACGAAATATATATAAATAGCTTTATAGTCATCTAAGAAGCTTTTAATTATAATCTTAACGAATTTCTGTTATACAATCAATTTTCTTTGATTTTGACAAATAACCAGATATTTTCTTTAATAATGAACATTAATGCTAAAACATGTCTGATTTTGTACAAGACGCTAAAAAACATGTTTTTTGCCATAGCTAATATGCTGGTAGAAGAAACACAGTTAAAGATCTGAACATGTTTCGTCCTGTTAACAAAACACGTTTTTGTTCAACATAGCTTCAGAGTTTCACGTGCACAAAAGTGATATTACAAAAACTGACTTTATAGAACTCTAATTAAACTCATATTGTATATGTGCCTAAATTTATTTCAGCGAATATGTTTTCTTAAAAAACTATCTTTTAGATGTAGACTTGTGTAATTAATTATAAAATATATAAAATATTTATTGGGTGGAGCCTGCATGCAAACTTTCGGTCCTAACAGCCTCCCAGAGGTTATTGTCTAAATTAAAATAATTGACGTCAATTAATAAAACTTAATATTCAAAATTTTCCTTTTTTTAAATAAACTTCTCTTTTTTATAATAAATTCTTTATCTAAAATATATATATATTTATTGGCCAATATAGCATTTAAGAAATTTATCAAATAAGTAATATTATGTAACTGTTTTAAAAACTATCATTTCATAAAGTCAAAAGGGGGGGAATAAATATCAGTATCTTTACATCTTTTTTTTTTATTTTGTAATTTTTACATATAAGGGCGTATAACCTTTTTTTTTTTGGATTAATTATAATCCTGTTAATTGTTAAGCTGTGCTCATTGTCTTTTGTTAAATTTTGTAACTATAAAATATATAAACTAAAAGAAAGGGGGGGGGATAAATTTTCAGAATCTATTGATTAATTTTTTTATTTAAATTATAATATTTTGTATTAAGGGCGTATAACTTTTTATTAATTATAATATTTTTAATCATAAGCTGTTTATGATAATTTTGTCTCAGGATGTCTTTCTCAGTTGTAAATGATAAAATCTGAAACGTCGAAATTTCTTTTTCTGTTTCAATAAACTTGAGCCTTGTTAATCACTAAATTTGTTTTTGTCTTTTTTAATTTTTTTTTTATTTCTAAACATTGTTACCATTTTGGTTCCGCCTTTGTTAAATTTAAGTCCCCTGGTAACATGTTTCTGGTAGCAGAGCGTGGTTACCAAAAAGGGGGGATAAATCTTCAGAATCTATTGACTAATTTTTTTTTTTTATTTAAATTATAATATTTTGTATTAAGGGCATATAACTTTACTAATTATAAGATTGTTAATCATAAGCTGTTTATGATAATTTTGTCTCAGGATGTATTTCTCAGTTGTAAATGATAAAATCTGAAACGTCAAAATTTTGTTTCAATAAACTTGAGCCTTGTTAATCACTAAATTTGTTTTTGTCTTTTTAATTTTTAATTTCTAAACATTGTTACCATTTTGGTTCCGCCTTTATTAAATTTAAGTCCCCTGGTAACATGTTTCTGGTAGCAGAGCGTGGTTTGCTTTAAATTCTAGCGTGGTTTGCTTTAAATTCTAGCTTGGTTTTCTCTAAATTATAGAGTGGTTAATTTAAATTCTGGAACCGTAGTTAATTTTCAAAATTTTGTCTTGGAACCGTATAAATTTAAATTCTAATTATTCTTCTTTGTTAAACAAGGCTCATTTTTACGTTTTGCAGCTTTTTCAAATACTGCACAACTGTTGCTGATGAAATTTTTTTTTTATTTATTTTAAATATTTAAATCTCTATAAATCTATAGTCTCTTTTTTATTATTTATTTATTTTTATAAACACTTACACAAAAACTTCTAAACCAATTTCGATAAAATTTTTTTTTATTATTTTGTCTGCTTAAATATTTTTTTTATATATATATACTTACATACACTGCACTATAGTCATTCACTGAATTTGATCCAGACAGCGGGCTCATTCGGGAATTCCAAAAAAAATTTAAATAAATAATAAAATCCAAAAATAGTTAAAAACAAAAAAAAAACAAAAAAAATTCAAAATTTCCTTCAAAAATTTTCTCGAGTTTTCTTTCGCTTGTCTGTATTAATTCATACTTACACACACACACATATACACAATAACTACACTACATATAATTCTTGAGTCTTTCTCTGGCTCTTTCACTTCATTTTTATTTTTGCATCATCTTAAAAGAAATTTTTTTTATTACTTGGTTTATTTTTTTTATTATTATTATCAGCAACAGTTAAAATGGCAGTGGATTTGCTGCGATTAGTAGACTCGTTAAAGTTCACTGAGCTTGCTTTCAAAATTTTTTTTTGTCATCTTGAAAGAAAATTATTTTTATTTATTTTTTTTTTTAATTTTATCATCATGAGCAATAGGCAAGATGGCGGTGGACTGGTTGATGCAGATGGTGGCACTTTCTTAATAATAATTGAAATGTTGAACACTTTTTTTAAAAAAAATATATCATTGTGTACAATTTTTTTTTTTTTTTTTTTTCTCTTTTCCAAATTATAGGGGCCCAGTTTTGTATATAGGACGACATGGTTGGCCTGTTGGTCTTGATTAATTTGCTTTGGTTGTTAGTTAGCAGGTCAACATGTTTGTTTCCTAATTTAGTTTTTTTTTGTTAGGGTTGAGAAAACCGGAGTTGGGTTTTCCTCACCATGGGTCACCTTTTATTTACATATTTACTTTGCTACACCTTTTCTTAACACATCTTTCTTTGTACATTTTTTTTTTGAACACTTATCTTATTTTGATGAAATTTTTTTTTACATAATTTTTTTTTTTTTGATTAATTTAAATTCCTTTTTTTTGGGGCACATGATTACAGTTACATACATAAGACCTTAAGTCAAATATTACATGCCCTGCCTTGCGCAGCAGAAAATTTTTTTGACTCCCCAACGTTTCATACTGCTTCTTTGTTTATTTTTAAAAATGGATTATTTGTTTAGACCTTTCAAAATTCTTTTTTCTCACGGAAATTGTTAAGAGCCGTGAATAGTTTAAATTTTTCTTCGTATGGGAGAAGAGGAATTTAAAAATAACGACGCTGAGCATGATCTGACCTAATTGGCTTCAGGAGTTTTCTTTTATTTTTATTTATTTTTGTAATTTAATGTAAAGGTCGGCTCAGAGGATACTCCCCCCGTCTGAGTCCGGCCTTTCCTGTAAGTCCAATGTGCGATGCACATTCCCTCCCCAGTCCCCGGAGTGGTCACCTCCTCTTGGTGTCCCGAGGTGCCACTCCACCCCTTTCCCCACGTACCTTAGAGTACAAAGTCAGTTCATGCACAGCAATGTCGACCTTTGCGTCATCCTTTCAGCTCTTTCTGTCCTGGGCTTATCCCAATGATAGGTGGGAAGAGCTGAGACGCTGTAGAAATTTCAAAATTTAATAAGTAAGTGCCGAAGGAGGCTACACCCTAGAGTGGTGATTATAAAAGCATTATGAAGCGTTGTTTCTATCAGGTGCCCTGATTTCAAAATTTTGTAGGAGGCCCTTCTGGCCCCTTCCTTAGAATCCTTTTGGAGGCCCTTCTGGCCCTTGTCCCTTTTTCAAAATTTTGTGGGAGGCCCTTCTGGCCTCTTTTCTGACTCCACCCCAACTCCGTCTTTCGGGGGGGGGGAGAGCTGTAGCATTCATATTCAAAAATCAATCCTGCAAAATAAATTCATAAACTCATTTCCACATCCAATTTCCGTCGCTTGACAGATGCTGCCACCCGGCGAGATTATCCAAAACTAATGATCATATGATATCGGAGGCTAAAGTACAACGGGAGACAGCCTGCCCGCTCTAGACCCGTTATCTAGTCTACCGGTAGTCACTCACAATGCCTGACTTTTCTTAACATCGTTATGTTAGATATAATAATCTCTCCTGACTCTCAAAATCCTGCTTCAGTCTTCAACGATGCTTAATCTACAGTTTCTGTGCGTTTTAGTCTATAATGTTAATTAAATTATTATTTTCACGGCACAAGCTCACGTGAACTGCGACAGGATTTTCCAGGTACAGATTTTATCATGTTTTAAATTTTTGTTAATGCTTTAAAATAATTTATTAATTATCATGTATACTTTAAAATATGTATTTCATGTTTTATTTAATATTCAATGTTCTTTTGAAACTCAATGATTATAAAAATTTTCTTTTGTTAAAACATACTTTACTAAACCTTGCAAAGGCACATTTTGAGTTTTAAAACAATTATGTGAAATATGTGCAAACTAATGTTGAACTTTAAATGATCAAAATATCTTATTGAACATGTCAAATATAAAACAATTAGAGAAATCTCTTCTAAAACAGAAAATTTCGTTTTACAAACTTTTGCAGATTTTGCAAGTCTTATACAAGTTTTGTTTTAAACTAAACGAAATATATATAAATAGCTTTATAGTCATCTAAGAAGCTTTTAATTATAATCTTAACGAATTTCTGTTATACAATCAATTTTCTTTGATTTTGACAAATAACCAGATATTTTCTTTAATAATGAACATTAATGCTAAAACATGTCTGATTTTGTACAAGACGCTAAAAAACATGTTTTTTGCCATAGCTAATATGCTGGTAGAAGAAACACAGTTAAAGATCTGAACATGTTTCGTCCTGTTAACAAAACACGTTTTTGTTCAACATAGCTTCAGAGTTTCACGTGCACAAAAGTGATATTACAAAAACTGACTTTATAGAACTCTAATTAAACTCATATTGTATATGTGCCTAAATTTATTTCAGCGAATATGTTTTCTTAAAAAACTATCTTTTAGATGTAGACTTGTGTAATTAATTATAAAATATATAAAATATTTATTGGGTGGAGCCTGCATGCAAACTTTCGGTCCTAACAGCCTCCCAGAGGTTATTGTCTAAATTAAAATAATTGACGTCAATTAATAAAACTTAATATTCAAAATTTTCCTTTTTTTAAATAAACTTCTCTTTTTTATAATAAATTCTTTATCTAAAATATATATATATTTATTGGCCAATATAGCATTTAAGAAATTTATCAAATAAGTAATATTATGTAACTGTTTTAAAAACTATCATTTCATAAAGTCAAAAGGGGGGGGAATAAATATCAGTATCTTTACATCTTTTTTTTTTATTTTGTAATTTTTACATATAAGGGCGTATAACCTTTTTTTTTTGGATTAATTATAATCCTGTTAATTGTTAAGCTGTGCTCATTGTCTTTTGTTAAATTTTGTAACTATAAAATATATAAACTAAAAGAAAGGGGGGGGGATAAATTTTCAGAATCTATTGATTAATTTTTTTATTTAAATTATAATATTTTGTATTAAGGGCGTATAACTTTTTATTAATTATAATATTTTTAATCATAAGCTGTTTATGATAATTTTGTCTCAGGATGTCTTTCTCAGTTGTAAATGATAAAATCTGAAACGTCGAAATTTCTTTTTCTGTTTCAATAAACTTGAGCCTTGTTAATCACTAAATTTGTTTTTGTCTTTTTTAATTTTTTTTTTATTTCTAAACATTGTTACCATTTTGGTTCCGCCTTTGTTAAATTTAAGTCCCCTGGTAACAAAGCGATACCTGAGAGATCTAACTCAAAACTACGTAAAGAAAGGTGTAGATCCAGCTAGAAACCTCGGGATTACTATGAACATACTCGTTATAATTAAACCCCAGAGAGCGATTTATTAATTATACAATAATAAAATATTATCGTACCAGCTCGTATGTACGTACGAAAAATTATACGCAACTCTTACACATATAAACTAATTACACAATTAAAAAATTTGTAGCTGACAAGTAACAGAAAATAATTAATAGATCCCAATAGGCTACACATAACTACAATTCTGCTAGAATTATTAATTTTCTGTATTTACCACACGTGTCATGTTCAACAATATTATGTTACTAAATGAACAATCATTGCTTGAATAGAGTTTAATGATATTTCCAGTGTTTGTGTAATCAGAATACATTAACCTAGGGCACGTGTGTAGTGAGAGGGAGGGGGTAAAGAGTTTTCCAGACCATTTGTTGTTTGAATAATTAAAGTCGCTCCCCATAAACTTTTACTGTCGTAATAATGGCTGGACTGCAAAATATAACTGATTTTACTCTCAAACATTTCTCATAGGATGCAGAATAAATATTGTGAAGTTGAAAAAATACTGTGAAAGGTTAACTAAAATGTGAAACTATTTCAGATTGTTTTAAATCGGTTTTTATGACGTTTTGTACATGTTCATTTCTAGACCTGTTGAACTGTTTTAGAATAAAACTAAGATCTCATATAAAAATACGTAGAAAATTAAACTTCTTTTAGAGCACCGTAGTGTAACGACCTGAAATTCGAATTTAGAAAAAAAAGTTATTCAGGCTACCATATCATAAATCACCATATCTTGAATCCAACCTTTTGAACATAAATCACCAAATAATTTAAAAAATATATATCAGAATTACCATAGACATTCAATCATATTAAATTCATAATCATTCATAAATTGTAAATACCATCATCATCAAAATAAATATGTATCAAAAACAGCGATTTCTGTATATAAATTATACGAAAATCAAAAGTGCAGTGATCATTGTTGTCCTGGTTACTATGTTTCAAAAAAAAGAGGAAGAAGAAAAACAAGAACAGGAACATGGGACATCAATGATGAAAATCATTCTTAGATCGGACCTGAAGGCATTCAGACTCTATTTTTTTTGGTGCTACATAAAATTCAATTTAAATATAAATCAAGAGAAAAATAATAACCCATATAGTAAGAATTTATTAATTAACTGTTTTAAAGAAGAATTGGTGAGTAAAGATTAAATTGAATGCCTTTCAAATATTGTGAAATCTACATCATAAGTTACCTACCTCATATTGTCCAATCTAAATACATTCCAAATTTGAAGATTCCACAAACTGTGATTTTATATATAAACCCAATATCACCCATACCGCATCCTAATTGTATCACTTATTCATCTTATCCACCCATCCTGCATAATCATTCAGCCTTAGTGTTTTGCTAAACAACTATATGTACATGATATAAGCCTACAGTTAAGTAATTGAACTCCAATTTACCGTGAAAGAAATACAATGTAGACTGCATACAAAGATTTTAAATTGTACAAGCTAGCCGAGGAAAACGATCTAAAATATCTCAAAAGACAATTTAATCACATGTATATATTTTGTAAAGTCAGAATACTTAGAAGTTCCTTTATTAACCATCTTTTTTTTTTTAATTAAATTAAGAAACAATATTTTTGTTCACGCAAATCAAACTACTTTTATTTCAATAAAGTAATTATTGTAAATAATTTGACCAATTAACCGAATCTGGTGGAAAGATTGTTTATACATACTGTACAATGATTCAAATAATTTTGCTATACCAAAAATTTGAAAATCATGATTTAGGTTTTTATTAGCAATTTTTTTAAGACTAAACTATACAATTTTTATTAAAACTGTATGAAATATGTTACTAACATTAGGCTATTGCTTAAAACAAATTAATTGTAATGTGTTAATTATTATAAGTAGGCAAATTATTGCTAAACAAAAGTACAAGCAAAAAAACTGCGATTTTTTCTTTTTTCTTGATATATCTTTGAAAGTGTCAAGAACATTGACAAAGTCAATAATTTAGATAATAATTTAGTTATTACTAAATGTGTTGATTATATATATATATATATATATATATATATATATATATATATATATATATATATATATATATATATATATATATATCAAATGAAATAATGATGTTTCGAAAGTAATTTGTTTTCAAGGGTTCGAATATAAAATATGTATATAGAGAAACACATATCATTTTAAACAAATAGAATTAAAGAAGTAATCCCTAAACTACAAATAAAACACTAATACAATTAACGTTAGAAAGTTTAATAAGCCCTTATGTACGTTTCGCTAACATAGCTACCATCCTCAGAGGGATATAAACCAATACTAAACTAAGTGTAACAGTGAGGCGAATTATAAAATCTCAAGCATACGTATCGTTCCTCCTTCTTCCACAATGGTCAAACGGATTTCCCCGCCTACCTAGGAAGTGGTGTTTTGTTCCTTTGCTTTTAAAATTCTTAATTGTAAATTATGTTGTAGTTGGATTAAGCGGCACGTCTCCCTAATTAGGCGGGGAAACCGGTCTGACCAATGTAGAAAGGGAGGAACACCACGTACCCTTGACCTTTTATAAGCTGTCTCACTGTCACATTTAGTTTAGTATTTGGTTTATATCCCCTGAGGATGATAACTATGTTACCGAAACGTACATAAGGGCTTATTAAACTTTCTAACGTTAATTGTATTAGTGTTTTATTTGTAGTTTGGCGCTTACATCTCTCATATTGTTATTAACCACAAGGCTCATTGAATGTTGTAAGTAGAATTAAAAACAATTTAAAATTTGTCTATATAAAAAAATGTAGAGGTCATGCAAAATGTTTTGTTTTGCTGTTATTACCATATATTGTAATACTAGATCAAAATCTATAAATAATAATAAAATAAGACGCAAATTATTTAAGAATCAACGTAGAAACAAAGATGAAAGAAAACTAAATTTTAACAGAGTTTGATCAAAGTTGTTGTAGCTGAACATTGTTAAATATAAATATTTAGATTTATCCAAAATAAATAAAAATTCTTTTGTCCAAAAATATACCTATGGACCAATTTTCATCAAAATCTTTTCCTTACTCAAACTGTAGACTATTGCACATAACCTACACGCCTGGCAGATGGTAAAACGTTTTTAGGCTCAGAGAACCTCAAATGGATAGACGAGAAAAACTAGATACGTATTTCGACCCATTACGTACTATATAAAAAAGAGAAAATTTGTTACTATTATTTTTTGTCTCCTTCCTTATTTACCCCACAATCTTATTTTGCTTTACATAATGGGTACCATATTACATAATTCGTCGCTGCCCTAATATTTTCTCTCCCCATTTAATGAAGCTCTTAAATCATTGTGTGAAACATTTATCTAAATTTAGTTTCCTCATTGAACAAATTGCGATACTTGATTTAATGTGCGGCAGAGATATTGTAGATGGAAAGACATTTTGGAAATGGCCAATCGATAAGTACAGATGAGGCACAAAATGTGAAAATGAATGTACCTTTTTTTTATGCTAGTGAATTTCTTTACTATGAAATTGACACTATATTATGTAGTTCAGAATACGTCATATTAAAATATCCAAGTATGTATTTCTGTAAATTAAAATAACTTATTATAATTTTCAGATACTTAGTTATGTGATAGAAAAAACAATCGACGGAAATATTTGTTTCCAGGTCCTCTGAGAAGATAAAAGTAAAGGTCCTCTGTTTTTTAATGAAAAGTATTCACAGGTAACGAGAATTGTGTCTAGGCAGAGTTTGTGGTTATATCTTTCATACTTTTTGGGATAACTATAAATTTAGATTTTTTGTTTAAAAAATATCTACACCAATATTATTATGGTGGAATTACTTAAACAAATTAATATAAAAGTAATTTTCAAAGATTAAAATTTCGTTGTTAATTCAGCCCGAAACAAGAACACGAGCAGAGCCATAATGAACTATATTTATTATTTTATTTTGTTAATTTTTTGTCTTTGAATACTTACTTAGATGTCCTAAATTTTTATTGTATTGATTTGATTCGACTAAGATCCGATTAATTGTAAGTCCAACGAAAGTATTGATCCTGACTAAATCACATCCATCATACGCAATCACACTCAGGAAAATGTCAGGAAACAGAAAGTGGGCAGGAAACTATTAATCATTTAGCAACAATGTGTTTATTATTTTTGTTTTGTTTTTTTGTTTGTTTGTTTTGTTTGTTGTTGTTGTTTTTCCCCTTTTTTTTGTTTTTTTTTTAAATAATTGTGTTTTTAGTGTGCATTGTTATTCCTGTAAGTACTTCGCCTGATGATGTCTATTTGTGTATGACGAAACGTCTCTCTAGAGAAAATAACTGCAAGAAATGTCTTAGGAATATTAATATTTTTAATGAATGATGAGCACAGATGAATTTCTATTCGAATGAAAAACACATCTTACAAAATTCAATAATCGAAAGAATAAACGTAAAAATCACCAAAAGTACGTCATTTCAATGACTAAGTCGTCATTTTTAGTTGTTTTGCAGATGGTCAAGCTTTTCGTAACTGAACTAATTAATTCGTCAGACATTTTTATTAATTAGTTTCGACAGATTTATTGTCTAAAAAATGGTATATCTTTAATGTTTTATGTACTTCACCTGAGATGTCTACTTGTAATCAGTGAAACTTCCCTCTAAAAGAAAAGAACTAAAAGGTATTGCTGATGAATGATAAGGCATTTGAAGTACCATATTTATGTAAATATAAGTTTCTATTATAATGATCAATATTTGTACAAAATTCAAACAGCAAAAGAAATAGATAAATTTCTACAAAACTTTTATTTTTCAAAAATTCGATGTTTCAATGTCTTCAGTTTTTTACATGTATACAAGGTTTTTGCTACTGTGACTAATGTAACCAAGCCTTCACGTACAATTCCTACACGCTACAGGTAATAAACTACATAATTTCCATTTTTTGCCTGATGGTCTGGGTATTAATTATTTACCTTTTTAGCCGTCCATAGCAGGCCTTTTTCGCCGGTGGCATTTTTAAGCTTGACACTACTAACATTAAATTATTTATGTTTACAATATACAATTAATTAATACAACATATAATATTTTTGTGCCACAGTACATGTCACTCACGTAGGTTAAAATGTTATTTACATACATCCATTCATAGATATGTCTGTTCCACTACTGGCAGGTTGGTTGAAATTAAATTGTACAAGTGACACATTTACGAATGGGTGTATATAAAAACATTTAAGACATGTACGGTCCTACAAAAAGAAATGGTGTTTGTGTTATATGCTGTATTAATTAATTGTGATGTATATTGTAAACCAAATAAATATTATGAAAGTAGAGTTAGCTTACCGATGAGTGGCGAAACAGCTCTCACTATTAAACAAAACTCTGTAGATAGACGTCTAAAGAGAGAAATAAATAATAAACTACAGTTTTGACAAATTACACAGCCAGTTGAAGGACTATTAACATTCATAACTATAACTATTATAAATAAATATTGAGCTTGACTTGTGAGATAATATTAGATTTTAAAAAACTGGAACACAAGATCCCACAAAAATTACGTTTACTTAATCAAACGCGTTTCAACGACAAAGTCGCCATCCTCAGTGATACATGAGCTACAATAACAAAACTATAACGGTATTTAGTTCTGTGGATGTTTTATAAGAAATTTAGTGCAATGATTTCTCACCAATATTTGTGTTTGTTTGAATAATGACATAAGGAAACACATTTTGGTTTTGACATGAATAAAGGAAAATAACTAATAAAACGTGTTCGAGTTTTATTTCTATTTATAATTATTATATTAGTTAATAGTGAATATAATTGTTGTTAATAATATACTCCATATGATTGTCTATATTGTGTCGGTATTGGATGTAGGCGTGGCTAAATTGCCTCATTACTGCTCTCTACGTGCAGCCTTGGTCTAGCATTTTTAGTTCAGTTGCAAAACGTTTGTGTAAAATAGCTAAACATTCTAACGCCATGTTGTTAAAAATTAAATGTCTATTGAGGAGATTTGTGACTTTCTTTCATTTATTGATCAGATGAGTTCTGTGAATTACTAATCACATATATTTAAAACAGCCGTCAATAAAAATAGAGGCGACAGTAGCCCAGCTGCAATGTTTGGAAATTAATTTAAACTTTGTATTCAGACTATTGGATCCTACAGTAACAAAGTTTAGCCTAAGGGCAGATTCATTATTACACAGCTAGCAGGTTAAACATATATCAACTCTGCTGGATTACTTGTTTGAAGACATTTGTGCTTACATAGATTGTAACATTCTGTTTGGGGAAATTATTTTAGAAAATATTATGTTATGATTTATTGAAAATATTGTTCATTTTTAATTTACAGAATTAACCAAACGATTTTGATCAAATTTGTTATGAGTCTTATTTGTAACTTTTTTTACCTTCCACTGCTATTGACAATTCGAAATTTTAGGATAAAATCCAAATTTAAAATTTCTCAAATTCAGCTATAATTATTTTAATATATTTTTTTGAAAGTATATAGCGGGCCCCATAGGGATTTTTGTATACCCCATAGGGATCCAAACAAAATATACAGTTGGTAACCATCATCCTAAAAAGTCGGTTCGAAAGTTATTGATAATTTAAAAACTTCAAAATAGGAGTTGTCATAAAAGTGCTAATTTTTCATTCTACCATTATGTTCACATTTTAAAGAAATCTGAAGGTTAATGAGACCCTAACCAGTGTGCCAAATTACTAGAAAAAATAATTACCCTTCAGAAATAATTGGTAAAAACCGATATACCTTAACAGGTGTTAAAAACTCTATTTCAATCAAGTAACATTTACTTTTTGGCGATTTTATGAAGGAAAAAATGGACAAATAAAACAAAACCTTTAATAAGGGACTCTTCTATAAAAACTTTTCTCCCATAAAAAATTCGTAGAGAAAAACCCAGGTACAAAAAACATTTTTCACGTAGTGAAACATATTTAGGGCTATGGTGAAGAGTTTTATTTTTAGTTCTATGAATGTTTTTATAAGAAAGTTAGTGCAATGATTTTGAACCAATATTTTTGTTTGTTTGAATAATGAAATAAGGAAACACATTTTCGTTTAAATAAAAATAGGCCTAACTAATCGTGTACGTGTTTTTAATTGACAATTTTGTTTTTATTTTAATTGATGATGCTTAACATCGATTATTATTAATATGACCGTCAAGTCGTAGGTACTTATACGGTCTTAATTAGTGGAAGATTTTTGAAATTATAAAAAATTGTCTACGGAAAACCTATTATTTAGTCACATACAAGACGAAGTTAATAAGAAATAATTTTTAAGGCAGAAAATGTCAGTGTTTATTTAGGCTCAATCATCACGAACAGTACTAATAGTTACTCTATACTTAACTTAATACTTATCTATTAACATAATACTACTTTATTATTCCACAGACATTATTGTTGCATTTTAAATTATATTTCTCTGACCATGAATGAGATTCGTCAGCTCCACAAAGGCATTGATCCCAATAATAAATCCCATCCATCATACGTACCTCACTCAGATTGGGGCAGACAACTATTAATCATTTGGCAACATTGTGTTTTATTGTTTTAGTTGTACAAGAGAGTCCTCCTCTAAATAATTCTTTAGTTTGTAAGTGTTTATTTTGTAAATAGTTCACCTGATAATGTCTATTTGTTTTCAGTAAAACTTCTTTCTAGCTGAAATAAATACTCATAATTATTGTTAACAAATATTTAAAATATCTTCATTATATAAAGATGAGTTTGACTTAGAATAAACATAATTGTCTAAAAATCCAACACTAACTGAAGGATCTCACAAATATTAAAAAAAAAAAAAAAAAAAGTTTCAATACCTAAGTAGTCATAATGTGTTTTATGCAAACTGAACTAAAAAGGCTAGGTTGCTGCTTTCTGCAGATAGCAGCAGTGAGAGAATATAGCCACGCCTATATGTTCAATAGCTACGCCTCCACAACATAAAAATCAAGTAAACCTTGGCAAGATTGTTTGTGAGCATGAAACAAATGAAGATGACGATTTAACCATTGAAACGTCCTCTTTTTAATAATAAAGAGTTACTTCTGGGAATTAATGTTTTCTTTCATTTGATGATTAAAGTTTCTACAAGTGTTGTTCATTTCAAATTAATCAAAAACCGTTTTAACCAATGGCGTAAAGAAATAAACATTGCATAATAACAATTACAAGAACTATTATATTATTAACTGATGTTATATAACATTCAACAGGTTCAAGCATTTTTATATGTTGTAATTTTGTTCACCTTGTCACAACAATACATTGTGCTCATAGGTCTGCTAGCCGGTTTTACACATGATGATGTAAAAACAGCATGTCGAGTTCCTGTCCTCATAATTGTGTATTTCGTCACTAGGATTAGCTACCAATTATACCTTAAAATGATGAATTAACGCCCTAGATTGATGAGCACACACTAGAATCGAACCCAAAACCTCTTTCACATTAAATTAACTAAAAACTGTATTTGATTGTCTGTATTTAGAAAGCATTGGATGAAGGGCGTGACTACGTCCCCTTAATGTTGCTATCTGCATGAAACATTGATCTAGTCTTTTTAGTTCAGTTGCAAAAAACATTTAGGCCTATACCTTAAACAACTGAAAATAATAACTTAGTCTTTGAAACATCCTGATGTGGACACTTGTGTGTTTCTTATATTCGATGATCAGATTAATTTGTTTTCCATCTCTGAATTACTCAGCAAATGTTAAAACCGTCGTTAATAAACGTGGTACAAAGTCGACAGTAGTCAAGTTTCAATGTTTGGAAATTAATTTCAAGTTCTTAGTCAGACTATTGGATCCTACAGTAACAAAGTTTAGCCTAAGGGCAGATTGATTATTGCACAACTAGCAGACTAAGTCTCTGTTAAATTAATTATTACAGTTTAGTAGGCTTAGGTTAGGTTATCTAATCCATGGGTTTTGGATTGGTTACATGATCAAATCTAATTATATATAATATGTCAACTCTGCAGGATTACTTGATTGGAAATATCTGTAATTACCTAGATTGTAATATTCTGATTGGGGAAAATTATTTTAAATATGTTATGATTATTAATTATTATGTTTTTTGTAATTTTAAATTAAAAGGATTACCCAAATATAAAACCGATTTTCACAATTAATGTATGGTGCATTTATTGTGGCCATATAACACCTCCCCCCCCCCCAATTCTTTTGCTATTATATCTCTCCCACGTATTATGTCCTTCCATCTATTATATCTCTCCACGTATTATGTACTTCCATCTATTATATCTCTCCACGTATTATGTCCTTCCATCTATTATATCTCTCCACGTATTATGTCCTTCCATCTATTATATCTCTCCACGTATTATGTCCTTCTATCTATTACATCTCTCCCACGTATTATGTCCTTCTATCTATTATATCTCTCCACGTATTATGTCCTTCTATTTATTACATCTCTCCCGCGCATTAAGTCCTTCCATCTATTATCTCTCTCCCGCGCATTATGTAGAGACGCGCTTTCCCTCAATTCTTTAACTTAAATTTAGGGAAGTGTTTCCCATAATGATTAACGAGGCTCATCAAATACAGACAGAAGAAGAATGACACAATTAGGGACGGATTATCTCAGATATACCCATCTAAGTACTGGTGGAAGTAAAGAGATAAAGAAAGATACAAAATAATCGGAATATTCTCTTCTAATACAGCGAAATATTTTAATTATTATTTTGGGGAAGACATGAATATTACCACATGAAATAAAGCAAATTATTTTTCACAACATGCGAAACCGAGCAGAAAATTTTAAAGACAGATTGTTAAAATTATTTTTTTGTATATTTTTGTTAACGTTTCATAGTCTATTTTCGCCTTCATTACATTTTTTACACTATAACAATGTTTGAGAGTAAAATCAGTTACATTTTGCAGTCCAGTCATTATTACGGTTGTAAAGTTTATGGAAAGCGGCATTAATTATTCAAACAACAAATGGTCTGGAAACACTCCTCCCCTCTCACTATGCCCGTGTTCTAGCCATTAAACCATATTAAAACAATGAATGTTCATTTAGTAAACATAATATTGTTGAGTATGACACATATAGTAATATTGAAAGTTAATAGTTCTAGCAGAATTGCATATGTAGTTATGTTTATTTGATCTATTGATTATTTTCTAATTTTACCTCAGCTACACAGGTTTAAACATATTAGTTTTGTCAGTGTACGTGGTAGAGGGTAATTTTGGTAGTCGCCAAAATTTTTGACTTTTGTTTTTTACTGATCTTCACGTTTCATGGCTTCAGGAAACCGAGAAAGATATTTTCGACATACTGTCTATCTGTCAGTTGCCGTCTAAAGGTGACACGATTGTGGCCACAAAATATAGGAAAATGAAATGTAGTATAGGTGACTTTATAGAACACGATTGATATTCAGAATAATCTAATTGAAAATTTTAAAATGGTGATCATAATAAATAGTTATTCGTGATATCTGGTGTTGTTAGTCATCTTAAAACACACTAAATTAAATCAAAATTTAAGAAATGTCAATTCTGCACCCAAACCCTACATAACTATGGTGACAAATAACAAAGTTATTCTAAACAAATGTAATTTAGAATCCTAACCTTACAAGGAAATGTTACTGTATATTGGTATAATAATTACGAGATCCGACAGGTTTTAATCACCAACACGAGGGTAGCGAGAGGAGAATGAATTTTTTAATATGGTTTGGGGTAGATCTGTAGACGCGTAGTAAGAAAGGGTTTGATAATGTTCCACTCCAAGGATGTTTTTTACCCCTAAGGTATATCTATGGATCCAAGAAGCCTAGTGCTATGAATTTTTTATCATTGTTTGGGGTAGGTTTGTAGACGCGTACTAAGATAAAGTTTTGAAAATTATCCACCCCAAGAGTGTTTTTTACCCCTAAAACAAGTACCATATATTTGTTATTTATGGGTCGATATTGGTGTGTTGGTGTATTTGGGCATAATTTATTTCCAAAGCACCACCGTTGGGGTTGTGCTAAAAAAATATATTTCTATATAAAACTAACCTCAACTAACCTCGGATGAGACTGTGGCCATCATTATATAATCGGGCCTGGTAAGTAGCATCCATCAACTTGTTTTATTATGTGTATTATTGGTTTATCTGAGCTGGAATACAATTTCATCAATACGAACTTAAATAACAGGAAAACGTGTTAATATTGTTTAAATAATAAGTTATTTTTTAACTATAAGAAAAATCATTTTATTTGTATAAATCTTACTAAAATGAAGAGTAGCTATAAATTCACTTATTAAAGAAGTAAGAAAGCCCAATTGATTTCTAATTTTTTTTAAATCCGTCAAACAAAAAGTAAAATTACATGAAGGCTTACGTAAATTTACGAAACAAATTGACGCCAACCACAGTCGAGATAGGGTTCTCTAATTTGTTAGGTCAAACCTCCTTTAAGGGTACATTTTTTGAAAATCCTTGTTTATTAGTTTATTTATTTGCTTTGTGCGAATCTCCTGCTTGCTACGAGATGATATTTTCTTCAACTTAAATAGTTTTCTCTTTCTTTTCCGAAAGAAAACAGAAGTACAGTATAATCGTGACTAAATTTAGTAATCACAAAAAGAAAATCATTGTATCTGATTGTTCAAGCAATAATTCCCTAATTAAAAGGTGAAAGAAAAGTTTACAGTTGTCAGCGTTGACTTTGTGTCAAATTCTAAGTAATGAGATAAATATAGGATTTTGTTCCATTTATGAGACAATTAAGTTTGTAAGAAAAATGGGTCATCTGATAGACCGTAAACATTGCAAAAACTTTCTCATTTGCGCATCCTCAAAACCAAGCAAAAAATCCGCTATCAGTTCAGTAGTGGTCAGTTAAATAGTATTTGGTTAGAAATGAGCTTTTCATGACAAAGAACTGACTCATTTGGTTTCATACCAAAATAAGCCAGGGTCTCGATTATTATAAATTATTTTTATATATAAATAAGTCCTAAACTCGCTTTGCTTGTGCCATTAATGTGTTAAAGAAGTAAATCGTTTTTGGTTATAATCGAACTTTTAATGACAACGAACGTGTTTCATTTTGTTTCAGGCTATACCACCTATTCCTAAACAGTTATATACATTTCCATTTGAGGGGGGGAGGTCATTAAACTTCACATTACACCAAAATATGAACGAAATTGGTAAATTTGATTTTGAGAAATTACATCTTTTATAACAACTTTTTTGTTTTTTACCGCTAACTCACGAACATGTATTTTTTTAGAAATGTTCATCAATACGTTTTGTTTTGGTCGTTATTGTTACTTTAGGCTTCACCTTTAAGCCGATCTTAATTTTGTGTTTTTAAAGGCAGCTACTGCCAAATTTTGAGTTATCAAAAAAAAGACTAAGAATTCCCATGACATGACAAAACTAAACTCACATATCAAATTTGATTAAAAATTTTTCACGTATTTGAACTGTAGTCCTAGAACAGAGACCAAACAGGCAGATAGACAAACAAGTAACTAATAGACTATATGCTGTGCTCTACAGCTAACTTGTGGACCGATGTAGTCAAATTTTGTAAATGTCTATTTTATATATATATATATATATATATATATATATATACTGTACATATAACTTACGATTTTCTCAAAATATGCTCTAAATTGATAATACATTAGCCTCTAAGAACCCAAACATTACTGTTTACCATGTTTTCAAAATTATCGGTTTTTATACTGAGTTACCGTTTTAGCATGAACCATACGTCTCAAGTCTCAAATATATCAACCCCCACCCACCCAATACCATTGCTAAACTTCCACCGCCCAATGGGATGCCTACTGGGAATATAATTAACCCCTAACCGGCAGATTTATATGAATTTGTGTAATTATTATACTCAGCAAATTATACATGAACATGTATTAGACACATTCAAGCAATTAATTTGATTGTATTATATGTTTGTGTAGATACATTAGTCACGGCCGACTGACTTGGCACGGTTGGCGTTGGGTAAGTTTTGTAGGAATTTATCGTCCAGTTAATTTAAATCTTTGTACAGCTTACGAATTTTGTTAACACTTTAATAGTAGATTTGGTCAGAAAAGAAGTACCAATTATTAATATAAAACGCTTTGTTAAATTTCGAAATGGGAGACTTATACCACTTTTCCACTTCATGTATGTACTTGACTTAGTAACAATAATTGTCATTCATCCACCCTAAAACCAAATAAAAACTAGCCAAAACTGTTTGCCACCAAAAATGTCCAGTAGGTAGTTGTCACTCAAAAAGTACAAATAAATCATGAACCGTATTTATATATATATATATTATTATATATATATATATATATATACATGTACATGCTGTTTTCAAACTCTCCTTACAAACTTAATAATTATATTGCTGTTATTGTTAGTTTCAGTTAGTAAGTTAAGTTTCATTATTGTAACAAAACTCGATTCAAAATGGCTGTCATTACAAATTTCGAAGTATTGTTCTTTGAGTAAAAAGAAGCTAAAAACGTATCACAACTTAATATATTGTTATTATTGTTAGTTTCAGTTAGTAAGTTAAGTTTCATTATTGTAACCCAACTCGATTAAAATGGCTGCCATTAAAAACTTCGAAGTATTGTTCTTTGAGTAAAAAGAAGCTAAAAATGTAACACAACTTAATATATTGTTGTTATTCATTATCGGAACCCAACTCGTTTCAAATTGGCTGCCATTAAAACTTTTAAATTGAAATAACTCTAAAACTAGTCATTAAAAAGAAATACATGAACAACTTTTTTTTAGTAAATTTTAAGACAGATCCATAGTTGCTTTTCTTTTAAGATTGGGAGAAAAATAAATGAAATTTTCATTTATTGTCCGGCCGTGCATGGCTATGTACTTGTCATGTAAAGTGTTTATTTCAAACTCTTGATTGTTGTACTGCAAAAAAAAAAAAACAGCTGATTTCATTGTTGATACATTCACAGCAGACAGGTTAGGTTATAATAGTTTAAATTAGGTTAGGTTAGGTTAAGTTATCAATAAGTAACTACATCATTCTCATACTTATCTAATTTCGTAAAGACATTTTTCTAAAACTACTAAAACTTAAGTTAATAAACTATTACTGCTAATAGACAACTGTGAATAAAACTGCAATTAATATTTATACCTAAAAAACAACTTCATTTATTAGGTATTAAAGTAGCGGAAATTTGTTTTAGACTATTCAAACACTTATAATAGTTGTGGAGATAAATCTGTATAAACAAAATATAATAAATAAATCACTGTAAATTACAAAAATAACAAACTCACAAAATAATAATCTCAAATGCATTACACTCGCTTTTTCCGGTGCAATAGAAAATGGTTGTGTAGGACAATGACAGAGAGAACTTTTTTCGTTTGACAAAAAGGCAAGGTACCGATTTATTTCATAAGGCCCTTCCTAGGCAACTAATTTATATTATATTGCCAATGCCTTTGTTCTATTATGGAAAGTTTGATATAAAGTCACTAAAACTGACTTTTATAACAAAAACACCACATTGCTATTTTTAAACTTTTTTTTTTGAAATATTTCTTACGTCCTTCCTTTGTGCTTTTCATTTTATTTTACTAATTAATAAAATTATTAAAAATATTAATTATGTTAAGTTTATATAGTTTGATTGGTTAGTTTCTACAACAGATATGTTTCCTACTTTTTTAATTGGATCGTTCAATTGTGAAATGAGTAGTTAGTCACATTTAAAGGACTATATTCTGTGAATTAAAATAATAAAATAAAACGTTTTGGGACTTGAAGGTATTTAGTAGATGAGAAATATGAATTTTGTTCTCACCTAAGGCCCTGCCTGCATCGCACCTAACCTGAAAACCCTTAAGACACCCATTATTAGGTAAGTACCGTAAAATGCCGACTTTTTAAAAACATTTCAAACAAAATTATTGGAACGCTGTGAAATATAATAAAAGAAAGCCCTAAATTTCGTCAATTCGATCATGTAAGAATTATTAAGAAAATCAAAATGTTCCTAATTGATATTTGATATCTCGTTTGTTCTCAAAAATTCACATACAGCATTCATCCTTGTAATGGTCTTGCATAATGTCTGTAGATCCACAAACTATGAAGGTGAAGATAATTTAGAAAGCATAGATATAAAGAGGAAGAAAAATACTCTAAAATAGAGTCAGTGTGGAGTTGACAGACAGAAATGTGGACTTGTGAAATATAGCCAAAATGGACCTATTTGTCCTCTGCTTCGACAACAGTTTGTTAAGCGCTAACGGCAATACGTACAAAATCTAGCGATTTATTACATATTATTTACTATGTTTTATAGACTTTTGGTTATTTGAATATGAAAGTTTAAAACAATAGTTTTAAAATAATAGTTAATTTATTGTCATAGGACAGTTTTTATTGCTAGAAATGTTGAATTTAAATATCTATGTTTATTTCAAATAGGGTGAATCGATTACCATTTAGATGGTTTATCACTGTTTGGTTATTTAATTTGTTTTAACTACGGTTTGATTTAATTAATTTGGGTTAAGTTATTACGTTATGTCTACATTATACTATGTAGGCCTGTTATAAAAATCAGAATATAGAAGACTATTAAGTTGATAACGAAAATATATGCTTATGAACTAACAGCCTTGAGGCTAGTTGAAAAGATAAGGTTTTATCGTATTGAGGTAGGTAAGGTGACTTGCAAAGATTATAATATTGAATGTTTTCTCAAGGCTTATTGGCGTACTCTCAAGTGACGTAACGGAGACTGGAGTATATATGGAATCCCTTACGCTTAACATCATATGAAAGTGAATGGTGCTACTCCCAAGAGACAGATTTTAAATCGTATACTATCAGTTTTAAACTACTTGCCATGTAGATAGCTAAATAAGTGACTTGACTAATGTGTGTCTTTCAAGATACAATTTGGAAAACCACCTGAAACAACTTCAATTTGCTGGTAGATATAGGAAATATTTAATAGAAAAAGGGTGGCACGAAGTGGCAAAGAGGATGGCAGGTAATATATTAATTTTAATGTTATTGCTCATTCCAATAATGAAAATCATATATATTTAAGTAGACTACCCGGGGATAAAGTCCTAACATGGGATCTTATATGAATTGGTCAGATCCACTGGCTTATGACCTAGCCATCCGCCAACTTATTTTTGGTAGCATAAAACTCACCGACTTCTGGCCAATCCGCAGCCCCCTTACGTGAGGGGTGGATATTAGTGTAACCTAAGCTAACCAAACTAAACATAACGTAACCTCAGATGTCGATATTTTGTCTTATAACCGAAACTAACCAACCTTAATCTCATATGTTGATACTTTGTTTGAATATTTAATTCGGATATTTTCGTAAGATTACTGCATTTGATTTTCATACGCCTCTTGTTACTACCTGTGCCTGGAAGAGTGCACTACTTGTATAAATATACATGTATTATATATTTATATAACTAATAGTACTCTCGTTCGTTATTTTAATATAACAGTTACACCAATGACTACCAAAGCTTGCCACTTATATTAGTGTATAATATTTTTATATAACTTTTAGTTATTGCGTTGACTACCAGAGCACTCTATTATGATGTAGAATTCATTTAGTGTATTATACTTTCAACTTATAGTAAAGTCATAACTACTGCTGCTTTCACCAATCTTGTTTTTTAATAGTATAAATGGACCTAATTGGAACATCGCCGACAACCATTTTGTTTTTGCATGTCTTTAAGCGTCATATATATAGTACTGCACAATACGACATGCTTCCTCTCTACCATTGCTCTAATCATAATATATTCAACTCCGCAATATTTACTTTTTTGGGAACAATTTCCAACTATAATTTGCTACCCAACTATAATTGGGTAGCAAATGGAGCCAATTTACATTGATTCTAGCCAAAGTACGAAGGAGAGAAAAATTTAGTTTACATATAATCCCCCACCCGACATGCCACGAAAGTTGAATGGATAAAATGAGGCTTTGATTGTTTGGTGGAAGAGATGAAAAAGGGAACTACATCTCTCTTGTGCTACGTTGAGCTTTACGTTTAATAGTCTCTGCCTAAAAACAAAAGAGCCGAGACACGTTGCTTTTCGTAAAGATAAGGACATCTATTCCGATTTCGTATGGCCTATTTTAGGGTTATTAATTCACAGCAACGCTGAGGCAGGAATTACTACCGGTAATTTCAAGGTTACATGCAGTAAAGTGTCTCCAGAAAATAAAAGGTGCTGTAAAAATAACGTAAACTCATGGTATATATAATGTATGTAAGCCAAGCCATTGCAGCGAAGCTTTATAAACCCGCGCGAACAAATTAAAAACCACGAAATTAAAAGGAGTAAATGACCTTTTATCAAGCAAATTTAGTGGAAATGATTCCGTATGGTAACGAAAATCAATACTTCAAATATATACTTACTATGATAAATGTCTGATGAAACTAGCGAATTTGGGGACCACAAGTTTGTAACGAAATGTTCGTCACAGGGAATAGTGATAAATTGGATTTCCACAAGGAGTAAGCTTTCCGCTTACCCCGGATTGTAATGTGTTCAAGAGGAACGGCTTCACCGTACATCGCGACGGTTCCAACCCCGTGAAAATACAGAGAACAAGCAACTAATTGTCTGAGAACTGAGCTTTAAGGATTGGGAGCCATAGGATGACCATTCCTCTTACCCCGGATTGTAATGGGTTTACGAGGAACGGCTTCACCGTACATCACAACGGGTTTCAACCCCGTGAAAGCACAGAGAACAAGCAACTAATTGTCTGAGGGTTGAGCTTTAAGGATTGGGAGCCATAGGATGACCATTCCTCTTACCTCGGATTGTAATGGGTTTACGAGGAACGGCTACACCGTACATCACAACGGGTTTCAACCCCGTGAAAGCACAGAGAACAAGCAACTAATTGTCTGAGAACTGAGCTTTAAGGATTGGGAGCCATAGGATGACCATTCCTCTTACCCCGGATTGTAATGGGTTTACGAGGAACGGCTTCACCGTACATCACAACGGGTGAAAGCACAGAGAACAAGCAACTAATTGTCTGAGGGTTGAGCTTTAAGGATTGGGAGCCATAGGATGACCATTCCTCTTACCTCGGATTGTAATGGGTTTACGAGGAACGGCTTCACCGTACATCACAACGGGTTTCAACCCCGTGAAAGCACAGAGAACAAGCAATTAAATACTACTTTCTCTATTGTTTCAGTAACTAGACAACGAAAAAGAAAATGTGGACTGAGTGTATTGAACATTAAACGACCGCATATCCGGTACTGAGTACAGCGCTAGACAGTGGGCATACCGGATATGCGATCGTTTTTAATGTGTGACGTAATATATGTATTTATTTTAGATGCATGTGAAACTATGTGTTTAAGTGTTAAGTGTTCATGACAACGGAGTGACTCCTCCTGAAAACTTGATAATGGCAGAATAGCCGAAACGGCCGTCGTTTAAATAACGTTAATCTGGACTATTGGTGACGGTAAGTTTCCTATTATAATAATTGAAAGTTCTATTTGTTTATATTTTCAATAATTCACTACGTATTCCGGTTTTTTTACCTTCACATTTGTTTAGTTTAAACATATCTTATCTACACTAGACCACTGCTCTGGGATTGGAACTTGGACCATCTATGCATTATAGACTTTGTTGACTTCAAGTAACCTATACATCCGAATATCTAAAATTGACGCACTATGATTTTTTTTTTTTTTTTTTTTTTTTTTTAACTATTTCGTTCGTTTTCCACTTTATGAAACCAGTTTTGACACTATAGCCAATTTTGTAGAATAATTGAACTACGTCTAACTATATTTTACGCAAAGAAAAAATTTTTGATGGCCCATTTTGAAGCATTGGTGTTCAATTTTTTAAATTGTTAATACTTGGAATTAATTATGATGTATTTTATTTGTGGCGTAAGAAAGGGTAGGTCAGGTATGCATCTAAATAAATTAATTGAGCTTTTGAGGGAGAAATATTTAAATATATATATATATATATATATATATATATATATATATATATATATATATATATATAGAAGAAAAAAAATAAATAAATAAAAAAAATGTTAATACTTGAAATTAATTATGATGTATTTTATTTGTGGTATGACAAAGGGTAGGTCAGGTATGCATCTAAATAAATAAATAAATTGAGGGAGAAATATTTAAATAGTGATACATACATTTTACGGTACTGCTAATTATTAAATTTAAACAAGTGTAAGAGAATAATAAGGTACAAATATTGTTATTGACATTAAATAATAATAGCTAATAATAAAAATGGTATAAAAATCATTAGACAAACTTCGTCTTCTCCCATCCGTAAAACCAAATAAAAAGAAATCCTCACCAAAAATTACAGTTTTGATTAAATTCGGTTCTCGCGTTTGATCTGTAAAACTTACGACAGACAGACAATATTCTAAAAGCCAACTTTTTGGACTCAGGGGATCTAAAAAGGGATTAGAAAAAAAACTAGACTTTGATTTTTTTGACCTATCACATAACACTCTATATACTACGTACATGTGAAAAAGTAGTAGCTGTATAGCAACGAGTTTCTGATAACGACATTAGGGTTCATTTTCGTATTTTTAAAAACTATGAACATTCATTTTGAGATATGGCCGACGTTTTTTGATAACTTTTTTGTTCGATTTTAAATTTTATCAAATAAGCTGTTCTCGGCTTATCGTGGGAGGGAGTGTAGCGTTTCGTTACCCATTTAACTCGATGAATCACTCTACTATGAGTAAGTTTTATTTACCTATTAGCAATTAAAGAGTCGCTTATTTTCAAATCGTCCTTTATCCAATCAACAAAATTGTTGGTAAACTAAAAAAAAAAAAGCCCTAAAAATGTAATTCTTTTCATTATCAGTTAATTTTTTTTTCTTTTTATTTATTAAAAAGCTTAGTTAAATTATAAACAAACACAACAATGATATCTTATAGAGATATTAAGTAATTTAATAAAATTGTTCGAATAAAGGACGTTTTGAAACCAAAACAAGAATAAAGGACGTTTTGAATATAATAATAAAGGATAAAAGACATTTTGAATAAAATAACAAAACCGTGTTCCTCAAAATCTCAGGTTCTTGAATAACTATGAAAATCATAACTTGTTGTAACATAAGAATAAAATAAAAAGAAACAAATATTTTTACAAAGTTTTAAAACCCTTCGGCATCATTCATTAGTCCTCCTTCATTTTCATCTTCCGACTCAACATTATCTTCAACTGCGTTTCCGAAAATTACATTCTTGTAAAAGATTAGTTCTTCATTTTCAGTCCATCTATCCCCAAAGTGAAGAGCAAGAAGTGTCTTGACATCATTTACTTTAGCAGTTTTCACTGCTACTCCTGGAAATAGCAAAAGAAGTTGGAATTCTTCAACTTTAAAGCCGGGTTTTATGATTTTTTTAGGCTGACCAAGATTTGTATTGTACCAAGGTTCACCTGCAACAAGTACTTGACTATTTGGAACAGTACTTCGTGTTATGAAAAACCTTTTGGTACTGGAAAATTTAAAGTGCCAGGACGTTTTGAGGTTTTTTCATATAATTTTCACATACTGCCTTCCAATCATAAATATTACAACTCTCCGTCATGGTTATTGTGGTGCCACATTTCCGAAATATTTCAATATATTTTTCAGGATTGATAATGATGTCATAATTTTTAATCTCTTTTTCAATCCGTCCAAAGACGAGGTCAGGTGGCATATACGAATGTCCGGGAACAGGAAATATCAAACAAACTTGTTTAACATTGGCTGGTGCTTCATCGTAATTTCGCCATTATTTTGTGTCTTAAGTTGAGTGAAAAAACAGTCTGCTCTTGCTCTGTGAAGCCTGTATTCCGTTTCTATTGATTGGTCTCCACTTTGTAACTTCAGTTGAAGTTGAATACATTTTGAACATTGATCTACTGACGGTGAACCAAAGCTTAAATTGTAATATTTGACAAAAATATCATAAAAATACGAGTAAGGCACTTGGAGTTCATGTGCAACGTTAGTGCTGTACACTTTGTGAAATTTGCTTATTGAAAGATGGCTAGCAAAATACTGACGTGTAACCGCACTGTTTCTGCAGTAATGCTTTTCAATAGGGCACAGGTTCTCGATAAATGACTTAACAGCACGTCTTTTAGCCTCAAACAACTGATACTTGTGATCGCCACCCCTATTTTCTGAAGCTAACTTTCTTGAGAGGAAGTGCCGCTTGCACACTCGTTTTTTCACATATACCTTGTATGTTACAAAACGCCTTTTTACTTATTTGGACTAAAGTTGTTTGTCCCAATTTCGTGTGTAGGATTAAGTACGTGTTCCAGTTTTCTGTTATTTTCTTGCGCTGTTCTCCTACGACTCTCTGGCGTTTAGGGGTTTCACTTACAGTATATTTAAGTATGTAGTTGCCTTGGTTGACTTTGTTTTTAGTTTCATAATAACCTTTATGAAATTCCCGAATATCTTGCATTGTTAGGTCTTTACAAGTGAAAACATCATTAGAGTGATTACATAGTGGCAGGTTAGGTATAGTCTTTGAAGCATACAATTTTCTTTTCTTGACTTCTCTTTTCCAATTAGTTGGATCTTTCACCTTTTCCCTATCTTTGTTTTTAGCACAAGGAGTTATTTTTGTTCCTTCCATTACTTCCTCTTCAATAGTTTGAGGTTGTATTTCATCTGTATCCATCATGAATGTGTCTTGTAGCTAGGACTACCTTAACAAGCTTAATAGAAGCTAGACTTAGTTTTTACAACTTTATAAAAATGGTCAATTGAAAAAAAAACACTAAATTAGATGTTAGGTTATTTTAAAACAGTAAATAACAACAAAACTAACCACGATATACACTACAAAACCAACAAATAACACTACAAAATCAACCAACAACACGGCAAAAACACGATGACTTTACGGTTACATAACAACATAACCTATCGTCAAAAGTATTAGACCTTTACACCAGCTGATCAGTAGTTCTTCCACAACACATTTCAGTCATAGATAAATGTACAAAGAGGTACCATGTTTTGTAATAAAGTGAAATAAGTTTTAGCTACACTGCGCATAAAAGCCAAGTTTGAATCCAAAACAGAATCCACCCATTACATTAAGTAAGGATAGAGGACGTTTTGAAAAGAAAATAGCTCATGATTAGCGGCTGCCATGTTGGATTGGATAAAGGACATTTTGGAACCAAACAAGCATTTCTCACATCTTTTATATTTATTTAAAATTATTTAAAGGAGGTTTTGAAACAAACTATTGATTGAATCTGGTAGTAAATATTATCAAGAATGTCATGCAACCAGTAACTCAATTTCGAAAAAAAAAATAGATAAAGGACGATTTGAAACTAAGCGACTCATTTAATATCAAACTTTAAATGAGACTTTCACATGTATTTTGCAAAACAAAAACAGATGTATTTTTTTATCGGATGATAGGTATAACGTATACCAGACCTCCAAAAATATGATAGCGGAGAAACATTACTATATTTTTACTCAACCGATTTTTAATCAAACTTATTTCTAATATCCTAATTTCTAATTTACTAACCTCTTTTATTTAGGATTTATACTGACCCTCCAACATGAGACCACAAACTGGCAACAATTCCTTTCTTATGACTTATTATTTCTTCTGGAGTCAAATCTCTGCCAGAATAGGAACATTTTACTTTCACTATCCCAACATCATCAATCAGGCCGTCAGGAGTTGCTGCCACACCATTATCAATAGAAAAACTACTTTTAGTTTTATTATTACTCTCCACAGCATTGTCAATGCAGCTGACTGTTTTTTTTTTCCTTTTTACCATTATTTCGGGTCATCAAACCAAAAGATTTTGAAACTATCCACACTTGAAAATTCGAAGATCCGTGATTTTTTTTTGCATTTTGAGTCTTTCTCATTGTTTTTGAAACAAGCATCAATAAAGAAAATGTAATTATAATTATTGAAAAATTATAAGTAAAACAATACTTAGTTTCTTCACATAATAATCTATAAATGACTGCCAGTCACAGAATCGTGTTGGTACTATCCCTCTTATCACAATACAATTTCTGCAATATGGCACTAATACAACTTCCTCACTAAACTTGACTAGACTAAATCTTCTCCCACCCATCCCAACTCAACTACAACACAGGTACAGGAAGATACAGCGTTTAGTTGTGTAATACTCTGAAAAAGACCTCGGCAGATAATAAACTTGCCAACATTTAATGTTATAGATTTTTTTAAAAAAGATAAACACTGTATTGCGAATAAATTTACATTTTACTTATTAAAAATAATAAATTGCAAATTAGAGATATTTATAAAATAAAACATTCATTTGCATATAGAAAGAGCTAAAAACGGATATAAGAATAAACTATTTATTCTCAATAAAAAATACATATTTTCTTTCACTTAGAACTAAAATTTAACTAACTGTTTTGAAAAACGAACTTGTCCAACTGTTTACAAAACCATACAAACCCACAGAAAATGGTGGTAGGATCAGTTGACATTATTTTCATAATCTCTGATGTAGATTCACAAGCAACTAATACGAAAGTCCAAACGCGTTCTGTATTCATTACCGTAAAGGAAATCGCAGTAGCTAAACAAATGTATATGATGTACTGTAATGCATATTATTCGTCACACAATGAAATGATTTAATAAATGCAATGTCGAATTGGCTAGTAATTTTGATTAACGTGAGTAATAATGTACAGAAATAAATGAATTATAAATGTTTAGAAAAAAATAGTTTATATTAATGGTTATATTAACGTGTTGTTAGTTTTAGTAGTATTATGAAACATTAAAAAAAACACAGGCTTATCAGTGATAAAAGCTATATTTTCTCCGCATCTGAGTAGTTCTCTTTCAAACCACGCGAGGGCAGTCTTGTACGCATGGGTACGCTTTTTTTCTCATTTAATCCATTGTATCTGCCCTACTTTTTAAGTTGGACACTTCGGTATTATTTATTTTAATAGATAATAAACCACTGAGTGTTTTCCTTTTTTAAATTTTTCGAAAATATCATTCACTGCCTCACATAAAAATAGCAAAATAGAAAATCGATTTACAAATGTCCACTCCATTTGTTCAACCACTAATGATTATATCCCAATGTTCATAAAAAGGGAAACATCCGCGTTCACGTGATGTTTAAAATGATCGGTACTTACGTATTAACGCCACCGCAGCAGGAGTTGCGCTAATGCGCATGCGCCAATAAAGAACAAACTGGTTTAAGGGAAGCAGAATTCCATTTTTTTCAGCTTTGAGATTCATATACTTTCATTTTATGATTTGTCGCAAAAATTTAAGGCGTAGATTGGCGGCACTTCACTTTTAAAGCTCATGTTTATCCATGATCTAATTTCAAATTATTAACTTCAATATACTTACGAAAGGTTTGGCCAAGTGATTATATATATATATATATATATATATATATATATATATATATAAGGTTTGGCCAGGTGTTTATATATATATATATATATATATATATATATATATAGCTACCTGGCCAAACCTGTCGTGATATATAATTATATCGCAAAGTAAGCAAATATTGGCGCATGCGCATTAGCAACTTCTGCTGCGGTGGCGTTAATACGTAAGTACCAAATGATCTTTTAACAATAATTCTAAGATGAAAATTGACATCAGTATAATTGCTCAAGTGTAGCATTATTCTTAGGGGAAATGAATCCAATATAGCGGAGGTGGAGTAGAGCAATAAAAATCATGTCCGGTATGCCTATTGTTACGCTTATGAACTATCGCTTATCAATTTAGGATGATAAAAACAGACGTCGTAACCGTTGACGTTGATCAAGAAATTTGAATAAAGTATTCATTGAATAAATATAGCAAGTTCGTCTCATTAAACTTCTTTCATTTTGCATAAAGTGATGATGCCCGAGAGGTGTTTTGCCTTTAAAGAACAAGAAAATCAAAACAAAACAAATTCAGGGAACTTTGATTGTGCCAATTAGGAATCTCAAACAAGTAAGTTGGTAAAAGTCAACTTTTTTAAGTATCTCTGGTCTCACTAGTTTGTTTCCTTCTTAGGTGTTGGTTTTTCTGTAATATTCTCACCGGCAAAAGCAACAGAATAACAAACATTAAACAGTGGTCGTAAATGTTTGGAAAAGATACATTGACATATTATTCTAATAAGTCCTACACCGTTTTTTTATAGTTGAAAGGTGGTCGAGGACATAGCTTGTGAACTTCTTTATTTAGAAGGCTTATGTAATAATCTAAGAAAATAATATATATTTTTTATGTAAATAAATCTAGTTTAACTTTTTGACGTCAAATATTTACCAATCCAAATTCTTGTTCCCAGCGTTCATAAATTATAACGTTATCAATTAATTCTGATCCCAAGTCCCAAAGCACTCGGAAGTCGAAAGTGAACGTTGATTACGCTAACTTAAACTTGAAAGCACCTCGGCTCCTCGGCAACCTTTTATTGAGGTATTGAAGTATTGTGGTCTTAATGGGAATCTTCACCCTCATCCTTCAGTAGACTGTCATCTGTTTTTTAAATTTTATCCATGGTGTTGATGTTGGTTGTTCTGTGATACTTTTAGTCATATTTAGGCAAAGACAACGGCAAGTGGACAATTGTTGTTATAAGTAAGAGAGTAATGTTTTGGAAAATACTATATTAAAACATATTCCATTCCATCATGTTATTGGTGCATGTATTTTCTGGTTAAAATCTGGAATAGTTGGACTTAACCTAGAACTTCTTTATTTAGAAGACTTCTGTAAGTAACCTACATACTTCAACAAGTTGATTGGTACTTATTTATTGCTTTTATTTACCTACTGAAGTTTGTTTTAAAATTAAATTTGTCACCAAAATTGTTGTTTAGTTCATTAAGGAACTTACATCTCAACATCTATTATTTTAGTTCCTCCTTTTCCTTCCCTCAATAACACACATAATAATGAGAAGGTAATAATTATTTAAATTAAGATTGATAACTTGTTTTAAAAGTCCCTGACTAAATTAAAACTACCACCTTTATCTCTGGGTACAAATTAAAGATCCATTGCACCATGATTTGCCAAATTTTTTCTTCTTAAATTGTAGAACAATGTTATAAATGTAACAATAAAAAGGTGGAAAATCCATTGTAATGATATTTTATAACTTTAATTAACACATCATAACTAAATTCAATGTAGGCTAACATTCTCAACTATTTCAAGGTAACTGAAGGATGGCTAATGAAATAAAATTGGGTAAATGTGGATTGTAGATCCCGTAGCAATTTAATAGTGAAATTTAATGAAATTGTGTTGTACATACATCATTTTTAAACAATTGGATCATCCTTTAGCTGGAAGGATCCAAATCTACTTATTTCTGTCTAAAATAAGCAATTTGGTAATTGTCTACTGTAGCACACCAATTTTAATATTTTTTCGTTATTTTTGTACTACATACCTCTCTTGATAAGAATAGTAACATTTTTAGGTGAGCAAAAATGTTTTCATGGAAAAAAAACATAATTTCAAGTTTTCTAGGTTAATGTCCATTAAGTGTGAATTACACGTTAAAGTAGGTTTGTACGTGAATTGTTTTTACCTTACAAGTTCAAGTAGGAGGCTATATATATAATCCCACATCTCACACTCCATGTTGACTGTTCAATGGTTTGAACAACACTAATCCCATGCACACGTGGTAGAAAACTATGACACTCATCGAAGTAATAATCATGCTCATTGTTGCTTGACTTTGAAGATCAGTCGAAACATTGGGTTCAATTGCCATGTAAACTTAACCCACAAAATATGTCATTGAAATATGTCAATTTCGAAATGGTAAACATTTTTGCTCATCAAAATATGTTACTATTTTTATAAAGAGAGGTTTGTAGTACAAAATTAATGGAAAAAATATATATATTAAAGTTGGGACATTGTGTCTGCCATGTAAACTTAACCTAAAAATACGACATTGATATAGGCCTATGCTAATTGTAAGTGAAAAACAATTTTGCTTACCAAAAAATGTTGTTTTTCATATAAATAGAGGTATGTAGTATAAATGTTATGAAAAAGAAAAAAATATTAAAATTGAGGCGCTAGGTATAGTAAAAAATTATCAGTAATTTTAAAGTACTAAATCCTAGGCTTATGTTTTTGTTAATTCGTATGGCAACGATGGTGACTTGTGAGTGTCTCATCGCTTGATGTTTATATTCATCCGCACAAATAGGTTTGGTTAGGTAAACCGGACCTAGTAAAGGAACTACAGATCTGGGAAGGTATATATATATATATAGTTAGTTACCTTACCAGACCTTTACTGCCTTTACTAGGTCTGGCTAGATCAATACACATATTGACCTGCCGAGACCTAGTTTACATGATTCTGAAATCATACAGGTAGTAATATTTACCTTTTAGAAGATATATAATGTGCATGCATCTAAGGTCACGGTAAATTATTAGGCTATCTATGCTTAACTTATGAAACCTAGACGTATAGGCTTATTGCAATTCTGAATTTTGAATCCAAACTTGAAAATTAATTATTTTTTACAGAAATATTGGATTTTGATACTTGAAAAGGGTCTTCTCACCTAAAGGATGATCCAATTGTTTCAAAACGAGGTATATACAATACAATTTCATTAATTAAATGTCAAAACTAAATCGTTACGGGATCTACAATGCACATTTACTGAAAATAGTAGGATATAGTAGTAGTAATCATCTGCTATGGCAAAAACAACACAAAAACACTGCCTCGGTAGATAACAGCAACTGCATAAAAATCATTTATCGTTCATAATGCAGAAAAAAAAATCACTTTTATAAATATAACCTAGAAATTGTAATAATAGACCAGACATACTCTAAAATTATTCATCTACTGTGGAATTGTAGCCTATCACATTTGTACTAGACTGTTTTGGTTTAGTTTTGGTTATGTTATCATATTAGGTTAAGTTATGCAAGATGGCTGCAAAACTTTCCACTCATCAAGTAAAGAAGTTCCTAACAAAAATTTTGGTAAATCTTAAGAACAGCATGACCATGGTAACACCCAATCTTTTATAGTTTTTAAATAGCACAATCTCCTGAATAATAAAAAAATAAATAAAGCTCAAGCACGCCCATGAATTTGGAATATAGGAGCCCAAAGTCAAGAAAGTGAAGTTAATTTACTGCTTCACACATGGATTACATGTATAAAATAACCTAGCCTAACCTAACCTATTCTCAGAGTTATTGGATATTTAACTTAATTTGACTTACTTTATCCTAAATTTAACACTCTTAACAGGTTTTCCTTAACATATAGGAGGATATATACTCATAAAATCATTGATTTTGAAAGTAATATAGCCTAGTGTATGATAGGTAATCATGCTATTCTTAACAATTACCAAACTCTTAGTTTTTGAGTAATTAATTAAAACTGCCAGAAACTTTTTTATTTACCATGTAAATGAAGGTCTAATCTTCAGTGAAACCGATATAGTACATTTTAAAAATATAAGGTCAATAATACTTAGTCCTAACCTATACAGTAGGCCTATGAATAATGTTGGAACAATTATTTTAAGTAGGCCTATGTATTTCTTTGAGGAAGTATTTTTGCTACAGTTAGGCCTACTTATTTTATTTTCATTTCTCAGCAAAATTCTTTAAATTTGATAAACTCGTTATAACTTTGTTTCACTTACCTACACATAATTAAGGCTAAAATTTCAAAACAAATGATAATTGATGATGCGAACTTTATTAACACACTTGCTGATCAAATTTGCTTTACAAATCGCTTTGTCCTGAATGGTAAAACAGGTTATTACTTATAATGGACTCTGGTACAAGCTAACTCATGGTCCCGATAAATATTGTGTGGTGAACATGGCAAATGGATAAATCACATCTAGCTTGAACTTAGAGCTGCTGCGCTAATTTAAGCCCAAATGCTGGTTTTGGATTTTTTCATAGATTATATGCTATCCTCTAAACGATAAATGACCGTGATGGTTTTTCATCTTGGGGATTATCATAGAGAAAACAAGGTCCCAGCCCATCATATAGTACAATGATATATGAGCAGATCTTCGAAATCTAATGCCTAAAAGTTGATTTCTTGGACCTTGTAGGAAATATTAAATATTGATATATTAAGGGTTTACCAGTTATCCACTAGGGTAAGTTTGTTTTAAAGCTGTTGATACATAGGTTTTCTGAACCTCGTAATTGTTTTTATCACTTCTTTATTGACATCGACTAGTTCCTAATTGCCCTTGTTACCTAGATTTGTATATATTAAAAAGTCTCCACTCGCTATGCTAGTGTCAGTATCTCAGCTCTAGCAGTCCGCTAAGCTGTACATATGTGAAGGAGCCTCTACTCACTATGCTTATATCAGTGACTCGGCCCAGCCGGATCTCATAACTATATGAATATAGCCTATCACATTTTCTTGAGAGGTTAGGGTGTGAAATTATCTTTTGGACAATAACTTTGCTATTTGTTATTATAGAAAGATGGGGTTGTTGTTATTACATGCAAAATGAAATCTGCAAATTGTTTCGTAATTATGTGTGTTTAAGTAGAATAACAAACTTGATATGAGTAAAAAAAACTTTCTAAAATGATCACTATTTTGATATTTAAAATTCAATTTTATTGAATTTGAATAGTGTTCTATATGACCACACTATAGCTACATATTAGCACATATTAGCACTTCTCGAGGTATGGCAACTCCCAAAAGAGCCCTTCAACTTGTAATAAATAAACTGTAAGATTGACAGAATTTAAGTTCTCTTTTTTAAAAACGCTATGTATTGCTTTTAGTCGGCGTAGACTGAACCGTCAGCCTTTATTATTTCTCTATGGAACACTAGTTCAAACTGCTGTAACTGCTAAATTTTTCGGCCTATTATTTGATCGAAGACTCTCTGTGAAAGTCTCCACTTCTTTTGACCAGCTGTATGCTCCAGCTGGCTGGAGACCGTGAACACTGTAGCTGAATCTTGTCAGGATGGGACAAGGAGTCGGGTTAGGACGCTAATGAACGCACGCAACGCAAGTTAAATTAAATGTTATATTTTATTTTGGCGCCGAATTAAAAGATTACAGAATTATTATAATTTATAAAAAAGACATAACGGCTAGATAAAGCCTTAATAGTGGCCGAAAAACATACCGTTTAATTTAGCTAGCACATGGCCGAAAATGGACTGAGTCGTCCCGTAGCGGTCTTCCTTCTCGCAGGTCTCTGAACAGACTCTCCATGGTTCAAGCCCTCCACTCCTCGTCTCTCCCCCCTTCTACGTAATCTTGCACTGCTCAACAAAATCGCAAGTGCCAATTCATATTTTATTATTTAGAATTCCTTTACATCCTAATTTATAATTATTATAGTTTTGGTTTGGTGAGCTCCTTGGCTGGGCCACATCTCTTAGATTTCATATTTATCTGACCTGAAAGCTCTGTGTAATAAAACACTACATGTTACGTGTTCTTAGCAGTTAATCAGTGGGGAGCTGATAGGAGTTGTATGTTGCGATTTTAGTATTTCGTTCGAGCCCAGTCTCTAGCTTTACTCGCTGAGACTGGTGAACAATCTCTTTCTTGACGAAGACAACAACTACAAAAACATGTATTAGTAATCTGGCTCCAAATCTTATCATCTTGGTTACAACATCATTTTTAAAAATCCTTTGGCTGAATGATGAACATCATCAGAATCAGTCTGCCCCATGTGGCATTAGAACACTTAGAATCCTTGACAATTATGGACTTGTACTTCTTCCAATGAATAACTATGCTCCATGTTTTATCCTCCATGGCTCATTCAAATTTCAACTTTTAATTTTGCACTGTCCAGCTACACAACACTCTTGATGTTGTGTTCCGTCAGGAGTTTCACTATATACTTGATGAATACCCATCTAGTAAAATTATTTTGATATATGGTTCTAAACCGAACAATGAAGTCGGTTGCCCATATTACTCATCAAGTCAGACATATATGTATGGATTACCCTCAGCTTATAGTATATTTTCTGCTGAACTCTGCTATTTTGAATGGCAGTAGTACCGTTTCATCTGGTTTCTGTCACTATATTTTGTATTCTGATTCCAAAAGTGTTTTACAGGCTATCCAGTATGTGTATTCTAAGAATCCTTTGCCTGAAGATATTCTGTATTACATACACAGACTTCAGCTACAGGACGTCGGAGTATCATTTTACTGTTTATCTGGACATTGTGAAATTTCGGGAAACACAAACACTGACAAAGCGGGAAAGTTAGCTACAAGTCAGATACCAGTCACACCACGTGTTATGGTATTTGACTTTGTATTGACAGTTAAATTAGTTTTTAATAGGCAACGAGAGGAAGAATAAACAAATATACAGTCCAATAAGCTAAGGAAGTAAAAGACACCTAGTCCATTCGTGGAATACATCCATACTTGGCAGTCGTTAAGTAGAAGTGTTAATTACTCATGTTCAAATCAGTCATTCCCTGATCATGTATGGATTTCTAATGGAACTTGGGAATCTGCCATAATGCCCATTTTGTGAAAGTGTGTTGTCAATTAAGGATATCCTTGTTAAGTGTGTTGTTGAAAGGTGTGCGTTTGATATTTGCCTTATCAAATTCTATTCTATTCAGGGTATGTTGGGGGATAGTGCTCAGATCCTTGATCGGGTATTGTCCTTTTTGCGTCGTCTCACAATTTTCGATAATTTTTTTTGTTTTTTAATTCAAGTCACTCTGTAATGCTTAGTTGTTTTTTAATTTTTTAAAAATATTATCCTTGTTAACTCCTTCCAGGGTTCTTTTACAGCCCTATATATTTGATTGCAATTGTGTTTATCATAGTTTATTATTGTTAACTTGTTGCAGGGCCTTATTACAGTCCTGTAACATGTTATTGTTTTTCAAATTTTATTTTATTGTTTTGTTTCTTGTGTAGGTTTTAGGTTGAAGCACCTTAATGCTCAATTTTGTGAAGGCAATAATAACTGCAATGGTTTTTTCTGGTAAAAACTACACAAAAATAAATGAACATTCGTCATTAAAATATACATGTTTCAAATAATCATCCAAATTTTTAACTATCACATTTATTACAACTTCACGAAATTGTAGTCTTCTATTGGGGTCGTCTTATTGAGCTCTTGAAGCACTTGTATTTTATATAGGTGAAACTTATTATTTTGAGTATTTTATGTACTAATTCAACTGATAAACCAGTTTCTTGTGCAACGCTGTGATCTGATTGATGTGGTTCTTTTATTAATGAACTTAAAACCAATACCTGATTATTTTCTTCTGTTGTGTTGTTGATGGTCTCTCTGATTGAGGTACATCTTACACACTAAATGTCTTTGTAAATTTATATCTCATCAATAACTGATACCATAACTGGTACTATAATTTGTTGTATGGAATTCTCACATGATGGGGGGACTTCAAATAATATTTTCAAAGTACTATCAATTTTGTTTTATATTACATTGGGTAGGACTAGTGACATTTGGGCCAAAGCAATAGTTGCAAATCTTTTTTCTTCAGTCCATTTTCTTGAAAACTTTCTGTCTTGAAATACTGTCTAGTTATACAAAGTTGTAAAGCTGTAAAAAAAAACACTGATTTTACTCATTTTGGGTGTGTGGGCATTAGTGAATACATGTGTGGTAATCTCAAGGTACCCTAGCAGGATCTATATCTAGTCTTTTGTTACACATCTTTCTTTCAACTTTCCTATTGGTCTTTCTTGACCAACTCTTGTTCTTTGCCAACCATGGCACTATAAGAGTATTCGAGAGCTTAGGGGTCTTATTAAAAAGAGCTTTAAATGACATGAAGGAGTTTTTGATAAAAGTCAAAGGATGTTTTTTAATAAAAAACAACAATATTTTCTTCAAAATCAGCTCAAATAATTTTTATTAAATTTTAAAATAGTCACTATGAATTTAAACAAAAGTTTTAGTTAAAAAATTCTTAAAAGTTCCATTTCAGAAAATATATATTAAAAAAAAATTAAATAAACTATTCAGCTCTGGTTTGGAAGGTTATATAATATGTCTGGAAATTTACCTCCAAGACATTGTGGTGAAAATGTGAAGTTAATAACTGAAATCAGTGTACCAAACATGATTAATAAAAATAAAAATTATTGTTCAGAACATAAGAAATCTTTACTCTAATTTTGAATTCATATGAAATGTTAATTTGTTTTACATGCAGGTTTGGCCAATAATTTTCACATTTCACTAACATGTCATGGTGTGTTTAAATTTTCAAGTTTCAATCCCTTTACATGAATAACTCCCAACTTAACAACTATTTCAAAATATGATAAATTTTCTTACTGAAGGTAACCTATGTTTATTATTTAGACCTAATTTAAGTTTTTTTTCTTCCCAGGTAATTTAACGAACCATGTCTGAAAATGAGACAGTTAAGGACACAGAAGAAGATCTTGGTTTGGGAGAGAAAAAACAAATCGAAGAGGAAGTTAAACTACTTAGACAAGGTAAATTATAGCAAATTAATTATTAGGCCTATGTTGTAAGAAAAAATAAAACACTACTGTATGTAATAAACCAACCATTGTGTATTATAACAGTGTTTTCTTTTTTCCCATAATGTTTAACTTTATATTTCAAACAGTAAGAGCATCAAATTTTAAAATAATTAAATAAATTTTACCATATCAGAAAACTTACGTTCATATGTACTTAAGCATTACCATTTATAAATATTATGTTCTTGAGTGTTTTGATCAGATACTAGACTGTGGTGAAATCCTTTCACCACTTCACTTTTTTCCCAGAGATACTTCTATTCTAACAGCTTTATTAGCGGGTTGCCTGAATGGTAAATTGCAGGTGAATTGTTTTGCATCAAATCAGTTTACCCTTCCCTCAGTGATGAAAATCCTTATCATGCATCAAGGTTAGAGAAGGAGTTGTGCACCAGCCGCAAGAGAGACCTGATGTGTTCAAGGAAGTACATGTCTACTAGTCTACAGGATAACCGATATTTCAGGTAACCCCCCCCCCCCAGTTATACCCACCAAATAATGGTTAATTAGCCCCTTTTGGGACGGGACAAACGGCCTTACCTTTTGGAACGGGTTTTCAGCAGTGCATCTCCAAATTTAATATGTAATAAGTAGTTAACGGCCATTTTATCATAATACTGTTTCCTATTTCAATTAATAACAGTCTTAATTGCTCATGAAGCTGGCTGTCTAAGCTGTAGTATTTGAGTAGTCGAGGGTATGTGTCAGGTTAATTGCCCCACCCCATAACCAAATTTCATTCACGAACTCAAATTCTCTTAAAGATGCCCCAATTTATAAAACTCCTGTCACTACAAGATTCAATGTTCAATATTTAGGACATTTCTACATTGGGTTTGTGTGACCATATGACCATGGTCATGTTCTATATATACATTTAGTGATGACCATCAATTGAAGTAAATGGAGACTATCCCCATTTTTGTAGGTTGAGTGGATTTGGAGGAGTTCTTTAGCACACAAAGACAGATAACATCTGGCGCATGTTAATTTGTCTTAAAAATTCTTCGTTCATTTAAAAATTAATAAAATATATTATTTGTATACAAAACCTAACTTATAAGATATCATTTTTCTCAGAAAGATCCATAGAATTCATCTATGTAATAAAAAATAACGGTTTTGGGTTTGTAATAAAAAAATAACAAAAACGGTTTTGGAGTAAGTATGTTAGATGTCAAAAATGATATTAACTTATTTTCAGAAAAACCTCTATCACCCAAAATCAATAGCTTACTACCTATTTCTTAGATGTACACAATTGTTGTGTATTATTTGTGAATATATTTAGGAAAAAAAATATATAAATTTGACACATTTTAAAAATGTAAAAAAATATTTTACGTAAAAACTGAATTTTCTCTTTATTTTTTTAAAAAAACATTAAAAATAGTAAAATATATTTTATACAGAACTTCTATATATCATTATGTCAAGAAAGGTGCATAAAATGTAGATGTATAGTGAAAAAAAAAAAGTTAGATGTATTACATTTGGAGTTTTTTGGTCAAATACCAAAAAATCGAGAGTAACGGAGAGCAAATTTTCACAGAAATCAGTACATAAACCATATAAAAGTTTTTTTTTTTTTTTTTTTTCATTTTTTTGAAGAATTCCTAGAGATTTGTTATATATTTGTGGATAAAAGTTGCTAAAAAAAAATCAATTTTTAAAATTTTCATTAGACATGGGTCATTTATGATAAAAATCTACCTTCACAATAGCCTAGACGTTGAGGTTAGGGCTGTGAAAAAAAACCAAAAATATGAAATATCACTAATAAATACACTCTACAAACATTGACATATTTATTATAAGTTGTATATACATTATTTATATATTATGTATATACATATTATAATAAATAAATCTTTTCTTGAAACTAAAAGTTCCAAAAGCAAATCTAGAACTAGGCCTGAATAGTACTAGATTAGGCTAGAATAGGCCGAAAATATGAATTATAACTCATAACTACACTCTACAAACATTGACACATTTATTTTAAGTTGTATAAACAAATTATAATAAAAAATCACTTCATGAAACTTATATTCACTACAAAAACACAAAGCTATTACACTTTGAAATTTCCACATCGGCAAAATTCTTGCGAGATCGAAGTAACAAATTTGAGGTTATTCTTGGTTTTATAAAGTACCAAAAATATATGAACATATAGGTGATATTTTCGAAATGGTAAAACTTGTCCAAATGTTACAAGTTGACAATATTATATAGTATTTTTCTTCCTCTTTCAAACTATGAAGACGAAATCATCCTAATTTATATAGTTTAAGAGTTATATCCATTCTAGGAAATGATCCTCTGAACTTTCAGACCGGTTAGCGATATTCAGTATCTAGACAGTCTTGAAGAATCCAATCTTTATTTTTTAAGTTTTACCATTTCGAAAAAATATATGAACATATAGGTGATATTTTCTATATAAAACTCGCTGCGGCAAATTGTCGCAACCTGGCGTTATGAACGTCAACTTCAGTCAAGTCGTGTTATTCTATTTTACGCAACTTTAATTTTTTTAAACCTGGTTATGAAAGATTGAAAGATTACCTTTTCAATGGTATAGAATACATTTCGATAATATAATATCTACTAGGATAAAAGTTGAATTGCAAAAAATGTAATTTTTAGCGTGTAAAATAGCATTAAAATTCTTGATTTGGTTTAATTTTTATATAATAGAAACTATAGTAGTTGGAAACATTTGAAAAAGACGGTTTTGAAGAGAAAGACGCGATCTATCAAGCAGTGTTAGGTTATATTTGACTGACAGTAATTTGGAAATAAGAAAAAAAGGCAAACGAGACGAATGTTTTGTTTAAAACTTTTTAACGTAAAACTTTGACGTTTCGCATCAAAAATATGCGAATTTCACTAATTTTTGGAATATTATTTATAATGTTTTGTGGTATTTTTTTTGCATGATATGCATCTACGGAACATTAGCTTTCCAACGGTATTTTATTTATTGTGATGGGACAATTTTAAGTGGACGTAACGTTGAATGGCAAAATACGTGTTTTTTAGTTGGTGAATTGAGCCGTGACTAATGAAGCGACCACTTTTAAGGCAAAAAGTGGTCAATCACCAGTTGCAGGGTTAAGCCTACCATATACCAATCTGAAACTATTTGGAAAGTATTTTAAACTTGATTTTGTGATTTTACATACAAATTAAGTTACAATAGCAATCAATGTAGCAATACATAAAACAGCTTATTAAGCTCAAAACATCAAATTGTATTAATGTGTGCCAGAATGTGTTTTTTAAATATAAAAATGAAATAAAGTTGACATTTGATAATTTTTAGAAATAATAGTAAACTTTTCTTTCATTTCAAATAAACCAGATGAAAATTGGCTTGCTTGGTAAAAGTACAGAAATAAGCATTAATAGGGTAACACTAAAAACCATTTAAAACTCCACAAAAGTGCTTTTGTGCCCATGGGTTTGTGTGACCATGTGACCATGGTCTTGTTCTATATATACTATTAATCCTTAGACTTAGGTTTCCAATGAGATCATCCCCATCTTTGTAGGTTGATTGGGTGCGATGGAGTTCTTTAGCGAACATATTTAAGCTCTGTTGAATTATATATGAGATTTACCAATGTAATGGTAAAATCTAGACTCAGAGTCATGAAATAAATGTACAATGATTATGGTCATTAGAACTTTATAGTGGGACATTTTTATAATATATATGTGTGTATCTTTTCCAGTAGTTATCATTTTTGTCGGAACATACGTAAGTTTTGTGTTTGAAATTACTTGACCTGATCGTTAACAAGAAAAATTATAAATTATATGAAGGTTTGTGCTTCATTTTTCACTCTAGTATTCACTGTTTTTATCCATATTTTATCAAATTTGCTATACGATCTATTATTTTATAAATGGTTTTATTTAAATGTCCATGAAGCACTGTGGCGATATTCACAATAAGGAAAATATAACTAATCATCGCCAATTTTAGTGGTTTGTATGTTTTAAAAAAAAAAGAAAAGTTTTTGGCTTTAAAAACATAAATTACTATCAAGTTTGTCATTTTAAACTAATCGTCAGAGTCAAAAAAATACTTGAAAGTGGCAATAAAAATTTTAGCCAAAATTCTTGGAGAAAATTATAGGGTATTCTATACATTAATACATGTAGTATTAAGATTTGTAAATAACAATATTATGAGCATACTCTTCTAGAGTTAAACAACTTTTTGAAAGACTAGACAGAATTAGTTATTTTTGCTAAAACTTTTTTCCAAAAGTTGTTGAAATGAAACCTATACGTATAGATATGTCCTAAAGATATATCTAAACCTATAGATATGTCCCTAAATTAGTAAAATTAATAAATTTTTTAAAAAAATATTGAGTATAACACAGCAAAACTCAAAAAGAGTATATGACAATTTGTTTGTTGTATCATACATACTGCAAATTTAATCTTAAACTATCATGATATCGCATTTATTCTAAATTGTTTATTCAACGTATTATTTTAATACATATTAAATTATTAAAATGTACATTCATGATTTGTTACCATTAAAAAATGTTTAGATATATGTACAAGCTATAGGTATATTTCAATTAGGCCATTCAGTTTTAATATTATTGACATAGTTTTATATATATATATATATATATATATATTACAAGCCTAATAAATGATTGGTTGAATTCTATTTAATTTTTTTTTTTCAGAATTACAATCATACAAAGAGCAGAATCGAAATCTTGTTAAAACTATTCAGGAATATAAAAAGAAAATATGTTCTTACGAGAAGGCAAATTTAGAAATGACTCAAAATCAACTTAAGTCAAATTTTGAACTTAACTATTTAAAGGTAAATGTTTTTATTAATAGGAAAACATGTTTTGTCTTCAAATTGTTTCTAAATATTGTAGTATATATTATACTGATAAATAAGGAATGATTTGTCATAATGAACTAAATTTTCTATAAGTTTAGTTTAAATTAATAATAGACTTCACTCATCTTTAATTGTTAATGCAGAACAAAATGAAATGTCCAAGAAGAACAATGGTGATATTCACAAAAGAAAACAAAGATTCTCTGAATTGGAAAACAAGAAACAAAACTAGACTGTAACAATAAATCCAGTTATGTTTACTATATTACCCTTATCTACTTTTCAATAACATAGTAATCATTCTCAGAGGTTTTCAGCTAAATTAAAAAGTCTGAGGATGATGACTGTCATCAAAATGTCCATAAGAGTAATATAATAAACAAAACTAGATTGTAACAATAAATCCAGTTATGTTTACTATATTACCCTTATCTACTTTTCAATAACATAGTAATCATTCTCAGAGGTTTTCAGCTAAATTAAAAAGTCTGAGGATGATGACTGTCATCAAAATGTCCATAAGAGTAATATAATAAACAAAACTATATTATATTATATTAAATGTGAGTACTCACGTCTGTTGATCCTTTTTGTTTTCTCTCAATAAAACAATTGCAATTTCGGGCATGAAGTACCCATCATCAGGTTTTTATAATCATATCACATACACAAGAACGCAAAAACACATATATATTTCACTCCGTGTGGAGATCGTTAGAGTCAAAACACGCACTTTTTTATACGAACATTGGTGTGCACACCGCATCAGTTGTTTAGGTTGTACTGACTGAAGTTAGGTTAAGCAACGATTATTGGACCGTGTCCCCCTCCCTTGTCTTGTGATTAGCGTATCATACAATAGGTTTGACTTAAATGACAGCTGATCATTCAATATGTTATTAGGTTCAGCTTTTAAACCTTTGTAGATTTCGAATTCCTCTAACGCGTTTAGAGTATTTCCCTTCTTACATTTATGTAATATACTCATATTAGTAGTAATATCAGTATATGAATGGAGGTTATTGATAAGATGTTCGGCATAAGTAGATTTGATAACTCTAAGGTTGCTATGTGGCAAATGTTCTTTGTATCTGATGTTAAAGGGACGTCCAGTTTGTCCTATGTAGAAACTAGGACAATCATTGCATAATAACTTGTAGACACCGGTTGTTTTATATTCATCGAATTTTTCTCTAGTTTTTGGTTTAAGCAGAAATTCCAACTTATTAGTGGTACGGAACGTGAGAATGATGTTATTATTGGCCATTATATTTCTTAAAATGTTGTTGAACATGTTACCATAAACACATGAAGCATATTTTTTCTTTTCGCTATTATTACACTTAGTTGTTATTTTTTGTGTCATTTTCTTTTTCTTATGCTTACTTATTAATTGGTCTACGATAGTTGTCCTGTAGCCATTAGCTTGTGCGATGTGTTTAATAACATTCCTTTCTCTCTCATAATTTGTAGCGGACATGGGTACGGATAAAAGTCTATATACAAGGCTGTTATAAGCGGCTAGTTTTTGCTCTATTGGATGATGAGAAGATTTGTGTATGGTTTTATCTGTAGTTGTAGGTTTTCTGTATATGTTGAATGCGATTCTTGTATTGTTCCGAGTTAAGTTGAGGTCTAAGTAATTCAGGCCATTATTATTTTCGATTTCTGCGGTAAAGGTGAGGTTGGGATGTATATTATTTATAAAATTGGTTAAAAGGCATAATTGTCTGTCGCTGCCATTAAATACAATAATGGTATCATCGACATATCTGTTATAGAATATAATTTTATTTCTAAATGGGTTAGAATCAGCAAACAAGTAATTGTTTTCGATGTAGTTCAAATATATTTCAGACAATATACCAGATAGGGGTGAGCCCATGGCTAGGCCGTCGTTCTGTAAAAAATATTCATTGTTAAAAGTGAAGTAATTCTGCTTTAGGGTTGTTTTTAGGAGGTTAATAAATTCGTCTATTGCAAGCTTCTGTAATGTGGAATTCTTTTTTAGGTTATTATGTATGATCTCTATTGTTTGTTGAACCGGGATGTTTGTGTACAAATTTACTATGTCGAAGGAAGCAAGTTTGTATGTGCTTTCTATTTTAACATCATTTAACTTATTAATGGGGTCCGTACTATTTTTAAGGCTATAGTCCTCTTCGAATAAGTAATGTTTTCGCAGTAATTTATCTAGTTCTTTAGATAAATTATATCCTGGAGCAGGTGTAAAGTTCACTAACGGTCTGATAGGGGAATTGGGTTTGTGAATTTTAGGTAGACCTCTCAAAATGGGGGCGTGAGGATTAATATTTTTTAGGCGACGTATTTTAGACTTTTATCCGTACCCATGTCCGCTACAAATTATGAGAGAGAAAGGAATGTTATTAAACACATCGCACAAGCTAATGGCTACAGGACAACTATCGTAGACCAATTAATAAGTAAGCATAAGAAAAAGAAAATGACACAAAAAATAACAACTAAGTGTAATAATAGCGAAAAGAAAAAATATGCTTCATGTGTTTATGGTAACATGTTCAACAACATTTTAAGAAATATAATGGCCAATAATAACATCATTCTCACGTTCCGTACCACTAATAAGTTGGAATTTCTGCTTAAACCAAAAACTAGAGAAAAATTCGATGAATATAAAACAACCGGTGTCTACAAGTTATTATGCAATGATTGTCCTAGTTTCTACATAGGACAAACTGGACGTCCCTTTAACATCAGATACAAAGAACATTTGCCACATAGCAACCTTAGAGTTATCAAATCTACTTATGCCGAACATCTTATCAATAACCTCCATTCATATACTGATATTACTACTAATATGAGTATATTACATAAATGTAAGAAGGGAAATACTCTAAACGCGTTAGAGGAATTCGAAATCTACAAAGGTTTAAAAGCTGAACCTAATAACATATTGAATGATCAGCTGTCATTTAAGTCAAACCTATTGTATGATACGCTAATCACAAGACAAGGGAGGGGGACACGGTCCAATAATCGTTGCTTAACCTAACTTCAGTCAGTACAACCTAAACAACTGATGCGGTGTGCACACCAATGTTCGTATAAAAAAGTGCGTGTTTTGACTCTAACGATCTCCACACGGAGTGAAATATATATGTGTTTTTGCGTTCTTGTGTATGTGATATGATTATAAAAACCTGATGATGGGTACTTCATGCCCGAAATTGCAATTGTTTTATTGAGAGAAAACAAAAAGGATCAACAGACGTGAGTACTCACATTTAATATAATATAATTATATAATTGATCCGTGGCTAATATGATTGATTCAAAACTATATTGTAACAATAAATCCAGTTATGTTTACTATATTACCCTTATCTACTTTTCAATAACATAGTAATCATTCTTAGAGGTTTTCAGCTAAATTAAAAAGTCTGAGGATGATGACTGCCCTCAAAATATCCATGAGGGTAATATAATAAACATTACTGGATTTATTACAGTCTTAGTTTTGTTTCTTGTTTTTGTAGTTTGGGGAATCCTTGTTTTCCTTGTTGTTGAGAAAGATGTTTCATAATACTCAAATATGTCAGTATTAAAAAAATATGTTATATTCGTCAAACTATTTTTAACACAACACACATATATAAGGACATTCATACAACAAGGCACAATATTGTGTACAAACCAAAGTATTTATATTTACTTTCTTCCGGTTGGAGAGTCCGGCTTGCATTTAAAAATCAAAATAACCTGGGACAATTGTTAGGTAATCCAAAAGATAAAATTCCAATGATGGAAAATCTGGAATTTATAATGTTTATTTGTTATGTTAAATTGAAGAGTAATTTTATGTGTGTGGATATTTTGAGTTTTATTTTTATGTAAAGAGAAATTAATAAATACGGACTAAAGCAAAGTAAACTTGAACCTTAATTACTAATCAGAATTGTAACTGAATGATTAGTAAAAGGTCAAAAAAGATCTTAATGAAAATAAAAGGTTTAGGCAAAAAGAAATGAGAAAAAGAAAATTCTTAGTTATTTTGGAACCTGTTCGTAAGTATAAGAGAATCATTGGATTAGTTTATGGAGTAAGGATTGTTACAACTAATAATGTTTTGTAAATAGTAAAAATAAAATATGGTTTAAAAGATAATTAAACTGAAAATGATCATAAACATTGTGAATTATTTCAAACTAAATTACCAATCCAGACACAGAGTTACAAACCGCATTGAATAAGGTAAGATAGATTGTACCCGAAAAACATTCTTAAGAACTCATTCTCGAAATAAAAAGAAATAAAATTTGCTTGTTATCTCCCTGAATCAAGGAGTAGTATTAAATACAGGAAGCTTTAACACAGGGGGCGGGGAGGCTACCAAAAGCTTAAGCCCAACAAACTGTTGAAGAGGAGAGGTCCAGACAAGAGAAATGAAAAAACCAATACTTCCAGTAGACTGTCTCAATTCGTTTGATACTCCTCGGGGGAACGAAAACTGTAATCACAAATTACATGATTTGAGCACAGCCTAGCTCAAATAAAAAAAAAGTAGCTGAGTTTTTCCGTTGTAGTAAAGATGTTGCCCAATCGATGAATAATTGATTCATCAATTGGATTGTTTAGCAAGCAATTATTGAAAGTGTAATTAAAAAAATTCAGTAAGATTCAAAGAAAAATTAAGAAATTAATAACAACGAAATAGCAGAAGGTTACTGGTTCTACCCTCCAACTGGCGTATGTTAATTTGTTTTTAAATTTCTTCGTTTGTTTAAAAATTAATAAAATATATTATTTGGTGACTGATTGCTTTTTGCCGCATTTACCATTTTTATCGGATCTGATGCAAGTTTAATGTTTTGTTCATTTGTGATGTGCGGTACCGGTCACCAGAGATTGTCATATGACTTATTATTTGTTTGCTTCATTTCTGTAAAATAGTGTAAAAAATTGTTTTATTATTGTTTTGTTTTTTTTAATTGTTTGCATTAAAATGTTTTCCTCTGTACCTGGTACAAAGCCTCATTGGACCTTCAGTATCGTGATGAAGATGATAGTGATAACAAACAAAGCCTAGTTGACAATCAGATCCATCAATGTGCCAATGATTATTCTGACGATACACTATTCTGATGATACAGAAACTGATTAACAAAGTGAAGATGATCTAGATGTTGGTTCAGAGTGCCCTACATGGTTTATCTTTTCAGTATGTAGAGACCAATTCAATTTTCTACAACTGATACTTTGCTAGTACCAATCCCTGGTGAAGAAAAACCCATTCACTTTTTCAACCTCTTATTAGACGACATTATACTTGAAATTATCTGTAAATTTTCAAACAATTATGCATTTAAAGTATTTTTTTTAAATCTACTTTGACTCCCAAATCACATATAATTTACTTACAAAGATGCTTTATTCAATTTAAAATGTTTTAGTAGTTTCTTGTCTATCATAGGCTGCTTATATTTTTACAACACTACTATTAGTAACCAACAGAAAGATATCATGGACTAAATTCATGGTTTGTTGATGTTTTCAACAGTAAAATGCAAAGTGTTTAACCTCAAAAAGAACTTTCATTAGACGAGCCATGATTTTATGGCGTAGGCATTTATATTTTTGCCAATAATTTAAGGGTAAGAGACATATGTAAGGTCAAATTGTATACTCTAACAGAGCACCAAGGCTTGATTTTAAAATTTTTAGTATATGTAGGGTCAAATGCTAAATAAGTAGAGAGCAAAAGGTATACCGAAAAAGTTGTCATATACATGATGAAAGAAAACTTTGACAAGAACATTCTGTATACATGGATAATTTTTATAATAGTTATTCACTTTCATCCAAGCTCTTGGTGAACAAATCGTACTGTACCGTTAGTTTAAATGTTGACAGAAAGAATATCTCACCAGAAGTCAAATCAACTGTTCCAATGAAAATATGGACCATTGTAAGTTATGCTAATCACAAAATGATGGGTAAATGGAGGGATAAGCGTGTAGTTTCTTATATTTCTACAGAGTTTGAGAACGAAATGATTGAATTTATCTATAAATGAGGGTGCACTAAAGAAAAACCTCTTCCAATTGTGAAATACAATTGTCACATGAGCGGAGTCGATAGGGCTAATCAAATGATGATGTATTATCATTCCCTGTGAGAGGAAGACACTCTGCTGTATAGTATAAGAAGATCTAAGTATATTACAAGTATAGTATATTGCAAAAGATCCTCCTAATCTCCCATGCATTGCCCAAAAATGAGCTTTTATGACGAAAGATTATAAATTGTAAGAAGACTTCTTCCTCATGATCTCTATAGAATCTTCCACTCAGAAGAGATTAAGAAAAGAGGCCCACAAAATTGCTCAAACTACAAAGCGTAACAAAAGCAACAGGATAAATCAGAAGAACTTCTGGAAAAATGTAAAAAAGGATAAGAAGACAAATTTCTTCTGTGAGTCATGTCCAGATAAACCTTGTCTTTGCTCAGGGCCATGTTTTGAGGCCTACCACGATTGGCTCTAAGTAAAATTTGAAATTGGGTAGTTGGTAGGGTTGTAAATAGTTGTAAACATTTAGTTATAAATAAACAAAAACAGTAAAAATCAAGGATTTGGTGGTAACTACGGGAGTGCAGTATTGGCGAGGCTCAGAAGAGGTAGCGACAACGGTGAATCCGTGTGTGGGGTGGACCATTCATCAATAACCGATTATTTGAGATATCACAGTTCTTAGGAATTACGGATAGATTCCCACATTGGACCTACCATTTTTATATTTTCTACTAAAAAGGTAAGATTAAAACTATATTAAATTTTCACCATGCCACAAGCCAAATTGATCACATTTTAGCACTGAAATGTGTTAAATTTGTTTCCTGTATTAGGCTCACACCAAATATTATACAGCCTGCTTCTCTTAAATTACATTGACAAACAGTTGACTAAACAGTCTGGAGCTGCAAATACATGTATTGTTCAAATGGGCTTGGGTTTCAAAACATATCCATATTTTATTCTTTTTATCCACTTAATATTTTAATCTCTTAACTGATTCATAACTGTCTGCTCTTATTCACACTTCTTAACTGTTTTATAATTATATGTCTAAATCACTAAAACAATGTTTCTTACATATTATTTATATTTATTTTATTTTTAATTATTATAGTTTACTTAATTTTTATAATTTAACATTTATTCAAATTTATATCAAATTTCTCTACATACACTTGAATCTCAGTGGGTGGAGCTCACTTCTGTCATGCCATAGTATGCTGCAGCACCACTTGGCATTCCTGCTATATGTGTCTAATGTCTGCCTTCCCATGGTTGACCTTATTTATAATTCTTTCAATGTTTTGGGTAAACCTTGGTTAATTCTAACCATCATAAGTCTTTTTATTGTTCTAACTTAATTTAATTCCCTTTTCTATACCTACATTTTGTATTTAACCATATAATTCCCAGGAATAAATTTCTATTTTAAATGTGTATTTTTGGATTAACCTAAATCTAACAAGGTTTGTACTTTAGTGTTTTATTATTTATTTTAGTTATTATTTAAGTTTTAATTTGTGTTTCTCTCAAACTTTATATCATTTGATTTACTTATTTATTAAAATTTCCCTATACGGTATGTACTTTTTTAACATTCCTAACCTAGGAGTTATTATAAGGTCTACCATAAATCAAAGATATAAAGTATGAGAAATGAAGGGAAAAGCTTCCCATCAACACTTAGCAAGCAGAGATGTGAAAGAACAGTGCAGAATGTACACCAGAGTGATAAGAAAGAGCTTTGTCATGGCCACAGGCTTGATCTTTTGTTATTGAAGCTCTATAGATATTGACTGTTGCCATGATTACACTTTCATCTATTGTTACTCATAAAGTATGTTATGGATAGTTGGATAAGTATCTTCCTAATCAAACTTACTATACGAGTAGTTGTATTTAGAAAATATATTTTGGTTGTTTAACCCCCCCCCCCTCCATCTTTCAAAAAATGTTAAATAATTTTGACAAATCAACTAGTAAAGTCTTATAGTAGCTTTATTTGTTTATTTCCAGACGGAATTAAGCAGAGCTTATACTGTAATAGGCATTTCGGAAGATAGAATTACTGGAGCATTTACAAATGTATTGAAAATGTCACAAATACTATCAAGTTGTAAGCTTTTACTGACAATGTTCTCTTCATCAAGAAGAGGTAAGTTTTATATGCAGATATAAACATAAACAAACAAAAACTCTAGATAAAATAGTTAATTTGATTCAGTATATGGTTTTTAAGTTACCATGTACCTCTTACACCCTGTAGGTGCCCTCAATTTATATCCAATCAAAATACAAGTTGCTTATGATCATCCGGAGTCAGATCTTTGATCTCTGCAGCAATGGAAGGGAATGTACCACTGAGATAAAATAGGCATTCATAGGCCTGGATCTTGTAATCATGTAAGCCCAATGTTTAGCCATTTATTTATTAGACAATCAGCAGCAGCATAAATTGCCCTCATCCTTACCTTTATATACCAGTCTATTGTTAGCTTGATCTTTTCCCTACTGAGTGTTACAGACACATATCTCTTTTGTTTGAGAAATGAATGCATCTTCTTGACTGCCTCACACCAGGATATTTTATGCAATAAATGGGTTTGTTGTCTTATTTGTATTTTTGTTTTGTTTATAGTATAAAACCTGAACACTAAATTAAAAACTAAATAACACTAGCATAAATTTAAACAAAAATAACACAATGAAACTAGACTACAATAGTATACTTTGATAAAGTTAAGAGAAAATTACATAATATATTACAGGGCTGTAATAAAGGGGCCCTACAATAATAAAATAAAAAATTATTTTATATTTGATCAAAAACATTTAGAGACGTAAGAAGGACAAAACCCAATCAAGGATTTTGGCATCATCCCCCAACATCGCCTGAATTGAATTGGTTAGGACTAGCACGGTCTATCAGGATGTACTTTACAGTTAGATCAGATTGACAGATTGGACATTGTGGATGATTTCTATATTTCTTCAGAAATCAATGAGTAATCATGATTGATAATCGGCATTTCCTTACTCGAATTGGCATGAATTGATATTCTTGTTAGGATTGGTTCCTCTAAACTGCCTGGGTTCTTTATTTTCAATAATATCGAGTGATTCAGTACTTAATTGACACTTATTAGTAAGAATAACCATCACCTATCTTATCAAAATGCTACAATAGTCTTATCATTACTATTAATCCAGAATTACGCTAATTTTTGTGGCTCACAGATCTGATCCTATGTTATAGTTTAATTATGTGACTCTGAAATAATTACAAGTTTCTTAATAAATGAAGTTTGCTCACCCTATTTGCAATTTTTATGGATGTTAGTCCAAAGTCTCAATTCTCCCAGGAAGCTCTTACTCACCAAGTTCGTCTGGCTATCTTCAAGAATTATTCACCCAGGAAGCTCTTACTCGCCAAGTCTGTCTGGTTATCTTCAAGAATTCCTGCAGTTCCTTCCTTTGATCAATCTTGTCCCTGCCCTTGATCAATCTTGGCCCTGCCACTAACCAAGTTTGCTCCTACCCAAGGGTATATATATCTTTGTAGCATCAATGACTTCTGCCTTGCTTGCAAGGTAAGCAATTTCATCACTTTTCCAGGTCTGTCACAATAATTGTTGTCATACTGGCTTCTTAAAAAGGACACTATATTCCTAACTAAAACTATGCTAATTTATAACATTCTCCAAAGATGGATATTATCTTTTATTCTTCTCAATTTATTACGTCTTATAGCTGTCCATTTTTCTTTCTACTGGCAGTGCAATACTTCTTAAATTACCGATAAAAAGTCAAAAGCCATAACACTATGTGAATCACAACTGCCTTGTAGCATCATTTTTGCAATTTCTCCTCTTGTGTTTCCAGATATTCCACAATGTCCACCTACCCAGGAGAATGATACCCCAGATGAAGTTTGTATGTAAAACATAGAATATTTGCAACTAAGGAATTCTTAGAATTCATAACCTTAATAGACTACAGAGCACTTTTGAAATCTGTACACGTAAGATGCGTTTGGAACTAGATGGAATGATATTAAGAGTTTTAAAGATGTTAAAGACTTTGTATTAAAAACACTGGAAACAGGTGTTAACATATTTGTCTGTCCCAATGAGTAAATTCTCGACTGACTTTATTGTCCAGTTTAGAATCATATGTGAAAACTATCTCATAGTATGGGTACTTATTAGGTATGCACCTAACCTCTTGACAATATATTACATCAGAAGAGTTATATTTAAGAATCGAGATAGTGAGTAATCAAAATTCTTCATTTGAATAAACTATGGAAGAGTACTCAAACATGGAAAGAAATACCAGTCATAAATTGCCAAGGATCTGAATTCCAAATGGGACTTTACACTTCTGATGATATTTGTACTGTTCAAATCATGGATTAAAAACAATATTCATTGTTGTTTACCCTTAGAACTACATTAATTTTATGATAATTACCTATTTCAGTAATTTGTAGTCTTATTTAAATGATATTTTATATTATGTTGCTACATGTTTCACTGACACAGGCAGCATCTTCAGACCAGCTAAGTAACGTCAACTTATAGTATTACACAACATATAATGTTTTAAATAACAAACATATTTAATACAGTATATTGACTGTACAAGTTGCAAATTATTTAAATGTTTAAATGGATATAGTTTGTCACTTTTAAAGATCTTATTTGTATGACATTAATTGTAAGAGAAACTCATTTAAAAACAATGTCATAATCAGGATGAAACATGTTTAGAATGATAACTACTAATGTACAATACTTGTAACTGCTGTCTTCATCGCAAAAATGATGGTTCTCCTATCTTGAAGGCTTAAGTGCTGATGGTTTAATGAAATTAGTAAACTATAAAGCTCAATCCACAATTGAACATAATCATCAAACAATAGTACGGTAAATACATAACATACAAGTCCTATCAGCTTATCACAGAGATTTGGTCATGTTCTCAGGGTTTCATAATGTTTGTAAAACAAGTGTTGGAAACTTCAAAGATTAGTTCAGAGTCTTCAAATGGTTATCATTTGTTATAAATGTATAATCTGTTATTTATGAAATAGCTAGGTATTCTATAAAACAACGGATTCAACTAGTTATAATAAATATACTTTAGTTCTATGGTTCAATTAGTTATTTCATAGAATAACAAACTATGTTGCGTAAAATATAAAATTTTTTTCATTTTAGAAACATAAGTCACCCATTCACCAGGTTAAATTAGATACCTTTTTTTTTAAGTAATATTATTTTACCTTTTCTTTTCTTTAATATTTGATTTTTGAAAAGTTTGCATTAGTTAATTTATTGAATAAATACCTAGTTATTTCATGAAATATCTGAATTGTACACACATTAATGGCATCATATAAATTTAAAAACAGTCATTCTCAGCTTTAAATGAAGACAAATATAAAAATTAGTGTTTGAGACTTTTAAGCAACTAGTTTTCCTAGTTAAATAGATTAGAAAATTAATTTTTATGGAGATTCAATAAAACAGTAGAAATCATCATCATTTCATAATGTCATTTACAAATAAGATTCTCAATAAAAATATTTTTTCTTAATCTATAATTACGTGTAAAACAAACATTTTAGGTTAAATTTGTCATATTTTATTTTAAAGACAGTGTTTATTTAACTGTTTTCAGAAACATGTGAGACGCAGAAATTGAGAACTAATTCATTGCCAGCAGTATCTATTAATGGACAAAAAAATAGTGGTATGTTAAATATTTCTTTCAATTATATAATATAGTGGAGAAACAATTTGTCTATAATATATTTGTGTTAACGCTTTTAATGTTCCAATTTTTGTTCTGATTTCAAATACATGTTTTTTGCAATATTTGTCACAATCCATTTTTTCTAAGTACTACACGGTCTAGAAAATCGATCCCCTCCTCCCTAGGTTTTGCATATATCAGTCACTACTTGTGTTTATATCAGTCAGAATGGTATAAACACGAGTTAACTACAAGTATATACTAACTAGTAAACTGTTTGGTAATGCCCGCATATGCAATACAACAATAAATGACAAAATACAATTACAGTAGACGCTCTTTTATCCGGCATTCTAACAACCTGCACGTTCTACTAACCGGTATCAGCCGATTCACGGTCGGTTTTTTCCGGTTATGTTCGGGCGGCCACAGGCCTCGACTGACATTTCACGCTAGTGCAGTGGACTGTGTGTGCTGTTTTCTTAGTCATCCAGTGTTTGTCTGTGTCTGATGCGATAGTATACTACAGTAATTGTTACAGTGCAGTACTGTAATGTAACTGTCAGCACAGTTTCGTGCACCAAAAGTCTTGTGGAAAGAAGCTACTGATGCATTAAATACATTTATAACATTTGCTGAATCCAATAAAAGCTACAACTCCACGGAACTTATAAATTTGTGTTTAATCCGAAACGAGTTATTGAAGAAGAAATCCGAATCACGAAAGCAACGTGACATCAGAGACTTTTTTTAACGCACATGTTTATTTTCGTTCGTAAGACCAGTTTACAGAATGTACTGTGTACAACCACAGTACTAAACATACGTACTAAACATAATGTACAGCACATATTATATTTGATTTGATTTGGATTTGATTTTATGTACAAACTGTAATGTACAATTAATTTTTTAGCACTTTTATACATACATTACTTTATATTAAAGTAAAGGAATGTTCAGAATTTTGTACTCTGTGTTTTTCTTCATAACCTTGTCATGTCAAATATGCGTTTCGTTTGTATAGAGTTAATTTCCTTAAGTATCCTCTTTAAAAACTAGTTATGCAAAATCGGTTATCCGGCATGGCCGTGGTTCGAAACGTGCTGGTTGAAAGAGTGTCTACTGTATTTTGATTCTAAAATATAACATTAATAATTATATATCTAAAAAAGTTGCCTATGATCTTGGCAAAATAATTTTTACTTAATTGTCAAAGGAACCTTTGTGGTCTGGTTTTGCTCATGAACAACCTGCCTTTGTTATGAACTATTTGGTTTTTTAGTATCAGATAGGATATATGTCTTTCTCTCTCTAGGCTTGGGGTCGATTCATTCATTGAATCAAGTATAATATATTTATGCCAAACCTTTGTTTAAAATACCACCAAATTAGTCATATTAGTATAGGGTAGGCCTAACTTAAAATTTATTATAATAATTTAATTATTGATGTTGATGAACCCAATCAACTATTATTATCTGTTATTTTATGCAAATGGTTGCTACAGTAATTCCAAATTATTTATAATAGTCCAGGCTAGGCCTAACCTAAAATTATCAGAATAATTTAATTATTGATCCTGATGAACCCAATCAGCTGTTTAGTCTCTTATTTTATAAAAATGGTTGTAAATCGGCATATGTAAAATTTAAAAAAAAACTATTTTTGATGATATTATTTAATTTTGTTAGAATATCTCGACGTTGTGCACAACTTTGTATAATATTAAATACCGGTATAATACTCTTTTATTATAGAATTCCATAAACAATTTTAACATGATTTTATTCTTGGCAATTTTTTTTTAAAATATGCAACTGTTTAAAGAATGTGGCTATCAAAAATTGTTGAAATTCTTGAATTTTCAGCTATATATACAATTTAATCTTTAAATAGAAACAATAAAATTATCCTTGTCTTCGTAGATCGGACCAAATAAATATAGATTTGGAAACAATCGAACAACATATAATTGTGGAATGAACTGAAGACCAAGGATGTAAACATTGGTGAGGTTTTGATTCAATTTAAATTTAGGGATCTTGGAATTTCTGGTTGGTTATGAGATGGTATATTACCATCATGGAAGATAAAGAGATTTGATTATTTATTGATTTAAGTGGATTATTTATTGATTTATTTATTGATATACATTGTTGATTAAGTGGGTAAATAGAAACTATTTAAATGTATTCAGTTATTAATAAATTAATTCAGTAATATAATATTTGTGTTTGTCTTTAGGGTCACAAACAACGCATCTTGTTAGACCGATGGTTAAGGGGCTCACAATTTTTAACCCAACAATTAAACTACAACGAGTCATGATACCTTCACAAAGTATCTCAGAAAATGGTATGGAAAATTGGTTTTTTTTTCTATAAATACTATTAAAAATAACATTTTAAGTATGGTTTGTTATTTGAGAATGAAGTCAAGGTAAAAGAATGTTTTTATGATTAGCCCTATTAATAACATACCCAATTTAAAGTTCAAGCTCCTCATAAAACTTGTAATTCCTTCTGGAGACCATATTTTTAGCCTCAGCAGCAATGAGGAAAACATTACCAATATATAGCCACTTTTTATATGGTAACGATTCCCAGTAGCTTATCCGCCATGTTTTCCTACCTAAGTCCTTGTTGTGAAGTGGTACCAATGACTTTTTTTTGTAATTGGGGAAAACCTTCAAAAGGTACTAACCAGCCTACACCTGGATGGTAGTGTGGGATTTTTACCACACTAAAAAAACCCTCTCTTTTACTTCCTGCTGTGTTATCCTGGGACCATTTTTTACCATTACTTCGGGGTGTGAGCTTGTTATTTCTAATAATTTTTATCTTTAGTGAGAATCTTCCTCAATTTATTTTTTCTTCCTCTTTTTCTCTCATTATTAGGCAAAGGAAACAGTCTAGCCCAGCCTACTTTTCCAGGCTTTCCAGCATTGATGATGCCAAACTATGAACCATTACACTCTCCCCAAGTGCAGGGAAGGTGCAAGCTAGCTGCACTGAATAAGAGGGAGTTGACATCCCTCACTTTCCCCAGTCAAACACTCACAACACAAACTATTATCTAATAGTTATTTACATTACAGTTCATCTACATTATACAGTTACCTACACTTTCACCTTCTCTTAGGGTTCTTGTTTGTGCTGTACATCGCTTTCTTCAGCAGTTTCCTCACTTGGTAATCTCACATTCTTTCCAGATGTTAAAACCATTTATGGCTATGAAAAATAAAGAGTGCTGTGCTCATATTTGGGAGTGGTGATCCACATCCTGATTGCTTTGCAGAATCAAATGTATGGATCCTGATATATGCTTTGTACTGCCGGTGATAAAACCTAGAACTGGCACAACTGGCGCATGTTAAAGTTTTTGTTTTCTTAAAAAAATCATAAAATATATTAATTTTATACAAAACCTAACTTATAAGACATCATTTTTCTCAGAAAGATGCATAGAATTCATCTATGTAAAAAAAAAATAATTTTTTTGAAACGGTTTTGGAGTAAGTATGTTACATGTCAAAAACGAAGTTACCATTTTTCAGGAAAAACCTGTATCATCCAAAATCAAAAGCTTACCACCTTTTTCTAAGATATACAAAAGTTTTGTGTATTATTTGAGAATATATTTAGGAAAAGAAAAAAAAAATTGTTACATTTTAAAAATATTAAAAAATAGTTTACGAAATTAGGTAATTAGATCACTTTTTTTTCAAAAAATCACTAAAAATAGTAATATATATCTTTACAAAACATCTATACATCATTATATTCAGAAAGGTGCATAGAATTTAGCTGTGTATTGAAAAAAAATTATAGATGTAAAAAAATTAGGGTTACTATGTAAAATATTCAAAAATCAGATCTTAGCGTAGGCAAGAATTTCACAGAAATGGTAATGTAGTACAGTATACTAATTTTTTTTTGATTTTTTTGAAGTTTACTGGAGATTTGTAATATATTTGTGGATAAAAGTTGCTAAAAAGAAAAATCAATTTTTAAAGTTTTCATTGAACGTGGTACATTTTTACGTAAAAAGTGAATATTGCCAAACTATTTTCATAAAATCACAAAAAAATAAAATAATAACCAATAACCGAATTTTTATTACCTATGTTCTCACAAAGATACATAGATTTTATGTGTGTAATGCAAAAACTTTAAGATTTAAAAATTTTAGAGTTATAAGGTCATATATCAAAAATACTGAAAGTAACGGAGGCAAAATTCCACAGAAATAGATATATAAACCAATAAAATATATATATATATATATATATATATATAAATAGGCCTATATAATTTTATAAACATTTTGCATACATTTTGGTAAAAACATAATCAATTTATAAAATTTTAATTAGACAAAATTATTCTGATATATAAAACTAATGGAAACTTGCTAATATTGGTCACACCAGATATACCATAACCTTTCTCTATTTATAGATAGGCCTATATAAATTTATAGACATTTTGCATATATTTTGGTAAAAACAATCAATTTATAAAATGTTCATTAGACAAAAGTTATTTATATTAGTAAACACAATGTGTTTTGCTACAAATTGGCTATGAAGGAAAACCAATTTCCAACATAACCTCTATCTCTAGATAGCCTCAATATTTGATGTCTGACAATAACATTCACTCAGAACAATAAATTCTACAAACAATAATACTGATATTGTAATTTGTATACACAATTTATAATACATAAATAAAACAAACCTTCATAATAAGATAAATATAATCCCAAATCAATAACCGCTAGACAGCTTCACGGCATTCATAAGTCATTTTTCTCACAAACATAGGCTTTCCAATATTCAATCTACAAGTTTGTAACATACACAAAATTAAAGATGAGAATCTCCTCTAAACAGCTGTGTGAAAAAAAAAGACAAACTTCTATGACGTCAACATAGAAATATTTCATAATGTCTAGAAACTACGAGGCTCAAAACCAGCCTGAAAATACAGTAGGACACTTTGTAGAATGGATATAACTCATAAACTATACAACTTAGGATAATTTCGACTTCATAGTTCGAAAGAGAAAGAAAAATACTATATAGTATTGTCAACTTGTAACATTTGGACAAATATTACCATTTCATTAAATCATATGAACACAGAGGTTACAATTTCTAAAAAACATCGACATGACAAACTGCGACAAACCTAGCGCAATGAACGCCTACTTGAGTCAAGTAGTGTTTTTCTACTGTTAGCAACAAAAAAATTTCTAAACTTGGTTATGATAGAATGAAAAATTACCTTTACAATGATATATAATATATTTTGATAATATAATATCTACTAGGATAAAAGTTGAATTGGAAAAAAATGTAATTTTTAGCGTGTAAAAATGACTAAAATTCTTGATTTTGTTTAATTTTTATATAATAAAATCTATTTCAACTAGAAACATATGAAAACCACAGATTGGATGAGAAAGATGCGATCTATGGAACAGTGTTATGTTCGATCTATTTGACAGAAATGTCAAATTAAGAATATTAGACAAACATGACGTTAGTTTTGTTTACAAATTGTTACCGCAAATATTTGACGTTACGCATCAAAAATACGTGAACTTCAGCAATTTTTGGAATATTATTTATAACGTTTTGTGGTATTTTTTTGCATGATAATGTATCTACGGAACATTAGCTTTCCAACACTATTTTTTTTATTGTGATAGGACGATCCTAAGTGGGCGAAATGTTGAATTGCAAAAAACATGTTTTATAGGTGAAACATACCCAACTAGTTCGGGAGTGTGGGTCGATTTCGGATGTTTGCCAGTACGAGGGTTAACAGTTTGAGTTTAGGAACCGGCCACCTAACCGTGCTTGGCAAACAACTGACATTGGGTCATTGGGGGGTCAAAACTCATATCTGAAGCGGTCGGACTGAGTTGATAATTTCCATGAGTATATGGCTTGCTAGGCAGAAGTAGCAAATTGGGAGGGAGGGGGGGAGAAACCATAATGCCATACCTGAACCGATCTCTATGTTTAAGATATCTTGAAGACATGTATTTAATTCCTTCTTAAATTTGGAATTCGCTTTAGTTCTAGTTGTCTGGGCATGCCCAATTATAGACTGTGCGTTTCTTCTTCCACAAAGCATCAGACAAACAAACATACGGTTACTTTAAACAACAACTCCAAATTGTTGAATAATAACAGTGCTAAGAGACTTAATTTTGCTTTGATTGATGATTTAATGTTACAACAGTCGGTACATGATGGAATTCCATGATAATGGAAATAATGAGATGATTATTCAATTCCACAAAACAGCTTTAATTGCGACATATGTTTCGCCATTAGGCATTTTCAAGCAACTAAATTGAAAACAAAACAAGTCTAAACTAAAAATGTGAGACAAAAGGAAAGGTTAGAGTAAAAGGGGTTGAAAAATGACAAAAGAAAGGTCAATGTTCTAACCTGTGGGATGGAAGTGGGGATGTTTTAGAAAACAAAGGTTACACAATAGGTCTCAATAGGTAATCGGTGTTTTCTAAAACACCCCCAATTATAAAACCTTTTTGAGGCAATGGTTACTCAATTTAGACGATACAAGGTTCAATTTAAATATTACAACATAACATAATAATATGTACAATGTTTCTGGGACTATTGTATGTGACAGTGTGTTTGTTTCTGTGCGAGTGTGTTGCTTTGAATTTTCTTTTTTTTAAACATATGTTAAATTAGTATATATATATATATATATATATATATATATATATATATATTGTAAGTATATTTTTGGTACTAAAATTTATTTTTTCTTCTCTTTCTTTCAATATTTTAAACAAAATCCACGTTTTGTGCTAATTTTTGTAATTATTATATTATAAATTTTATATGTTACAAGTTTTCACAGTCCATTTTTTCTAATCCACGAAGTATATAATATGAATAATATTAATTTAAGTATTATTTGTGTGTCTTTTTTTTCCCAATGATTGTAGCTTCAAAAGAGGCTAATAACCTAAATGAAGTGCCTACATTTTCTTTGTACAATTATGTCAGAAAGGTTTATAATTTTTGTTTTTCTTTATTAGTTACATAAGTGTTTAATAGTGTTTAAGTTCTATTTTGAATTATTTTTCTGTAAATTGTAATTTAGTTTATATGTAGTATCTGTTATTATTTAATGTTATTATAATTATGTTAATTGAAAATAATTATGTTACTTACATGTTAACTGATAATTTTAAAAGAGAATAAATGAATAAAAAAATATATATACCTAATCTCACTCATATTACTCAACATTTGTCATTGCCTATCATTGCCCCATTTGTCTTACTCAAATCTTTTCTCTCTCATATTTAAATACCTTTACTCTATCTGACTCAAAACCATGTTTAAACCTCAGTTTAATGGCCTCTTTGCTGTTTTATAAATTGCAATTTTTGACTTCCATTATATTGTTAACGCTGTAAGATAATTTAATTTCTGAAAATGTTTAAATATATCACTAAAGGACATATACAAACATTTTATCAGTTACGATAAAGTATAGGCTGGTGATTTATTTTTAATTACTCTAAGTTGCAACTTGTTATAATTGGAATTTAATGTTTTCAGAAAGAAATGGCAGTACAGATGTGGCTTATATTGAAGATCTGGAGCTTCCTGTTGCAAATACAGCACACTCAGTTATAGATCATCCACTTCCTGTTGCAAATACAACACCTCTTGTTGAAAATTCAATACACCCTGTTGAAAATTCTACACTTTCTGTTGTAGATCAGGCACTTCCTGTTTTAGAATCGACAGTTAATTCACAGACTGATAAAGAACTAGTAAGTTGGTTTGTAAAAGTACAAATTATTTCTGCACAATTTTGTAATAACTGATCCAAAGGGCTCTTCATTTCTGAAACAAGGTTTCCGAAGTAAAGTCTCACACTTAAAATTTTTAATGAGTGATACAAAAATATGAGTTTTTTGTTGGAAATATTTTTGTTGTGCTATGTGGGTTGTTCAGAAAGTAAGTTCTGTTATATTATAAAAAAAGACACCAATACATTTAGAGCTTTTTTATTGTACCTAAATTAAAGTTACAATTCATGCCTATTTTTCAACATAATTTTGTGCTACATAAGGCACTTATCAATCGGTGAACAGGTTTTTAATACCCTCATCGTAGAACAATGATACCCTCTGCCACTTGTAAGTTAAGCCATACGTTGACACTGTTTTTCAGCTCTTCATCAATTTTAAACCACTGTGACTCTAGCCATTTTTTCATGTTAGGAAAAAGGTGATAATCACTAGGCGCCGAATCAGGGCTGTGTGGAGGATGGCCATCAATTCCCATTTAAACTGTCAAATAGATCTTGTGTGCAGTGGCAGTGTGCAGGTGAGCATTGTCATGCATAAAACGATACAGAACTCAATATACCACGTTGTTTGTTCTAAACGGTTTATATCATCTTTCTTAAAATGTTACAATAAACTCCAGGGTTTATTGTAGAAAATTTATATACAATTTGTATACACAAACCTTCAAAATAACAAATATCTAACCCCAAAACACTATGCTCTACGTCATTTATTACAGTATTTACGTTGCACAATTTGCGTATGTTCCGAGATCAAAACAAAACCTTCTAAGTAAGTATTGCCTATATCAAGTGGTACCAACTTGTAGAATGAAATGTCATCTACAACATACTATCAATATCGAACCCAAAAAATCTAAATGGAAAATCGATTATGTCTTTTCGTTAACTGCACCGAATGCCAATTGAATTTTGTGCCGTCAGGTTTCTTCTAAGGTCAAGTAGAAGTAGAAAAAAAAATTTCTACAAAAGTAGAAGTAGAAGTAGAAGTAGATCTCTGGATCTGTGAGACGCAGAAAAATTTGTAATCTACGGTTAGAAAGAGAAACATGTGATCTATAGAACAGTGTTTTGGTTGACTTAATTGACAGATAAATGGATTTGTAATTATATGGGGAAAAATGGCGTCGTGTTTACAAAAAGTCGCAGAGTTGAAATTTACGATTTTACGCATCAAAAATATGCGAACTTCACCAATTTTTGGAATATTATTTATAACGGTTTGTGGTATTTTTTTTTTGCATGATTATGCATCTACGGAACATTAGCTTTCCAACGGTATTTTATTTATTGCGATACGACAATTCTAAGTGGACGTAATGTTGAATTGCAAAATACGTGTTTTATAGTTGGTGAAGTGAGCCATGACTAATGTCGCGACCCCTTTTTTTAGGCAAAAAGGTGTCGCCTACACATTCTAGGGTTAATGAATAATTTTTTGAAGAAATAGTGAGATGATTTTGATGAAACTTTTGATAAAAATGTGATTTTAGGAAAGATAAAGTATAATTAGAGTTGTGGTTTAAGTATTTGGTAAAGGGTTTGTACTAAACAAAAATAATAAATGAGAAGTTTTATTTAGTAAATCAATAATTAATGATGTGTTTTTGTGAGGGGGTTTGAGATGAAATAAGATAAGGTTCGACGAATATAATTTTTTTTTCCCTTTCATTCTACGATGAGATAATTTTAGAGGTTCCAGAGAGGATGCTCATTCTACGATGATATAGTTGTTCTTCGGCGATATAAGAGTTTTTGAGGTTCCAGTGTGGACGTTCATTCTACGATGATATAGTTTTTCTTCGGCGTTATAAAGGTTTTAGAGGTTCCAGAGTGAATGCTCATATTCTACGAGTTGATTGAAGGTAAAAAATCTTGGATAATAATTTGATTTATTAAAGTTTTTTTTTGAAATAGTAAATGAATTGCCAAATGACGGTTAGTGCATGCATAATAAAAAGAGTATTAGATTTCCTGAAATCCAAAAGATGTAAAATTTGATTACATAAGGTAATAATGAGATAGATTAGACATTAGGGATGAGTTTCTCAATTATAAAATTTAAGGACGGGTTATAACTAAATAAGAAACATACATTAACAGAAAGCTATTGATTATATCTTTTCAAAAAATTTTATGTATTAAATTTAAATATTGTAAGTTTTGAATTGTGATGTTGATTTTTTTGTCATTTTGCTTGTACTCTATAATGTATGTCGGGTAATTATAAGATTGTACTGTACTATGTAATAATAAATGATTTTTTATAAAAATGTTTGTTAAATAAATAATGAGTAATTATAAGATCGTACTCTGTAATAATAAATATTTTTTTATAAAAATCTTTGTTAAATAAATAATGATTCATTATAAGATAGCACTTTGTAATAATAAATTTTTTTTTATAAAAATGTTTGTTAAATAAATAATGATTAATTATAAAATTGTATTCTGTGATGATAAATGATTTTATATTAACATTGTAAAATGAATAATAAATATTGTTGTTTTTTATGAATATTTCAATAACATGTTACTCTAAAATCTAAATGATTATTAAAAAAATGTATTGATAAATTTTGTTGTTAACATGATACAATGAATTTGTTAATATAATAAATTGATGTATGTATTAATGATGTATTTGATTTTTTTTTTATAATGATGTTATGTGGAATTTATATATTAATGTAAGTTCATGTTTAATATGACTTGTTAATTGATACATGTGAAATATATTGTAAAATATGTTTTTAACTTTAACCCGTAAGTGATGGCAAGAAAGTTGGAGTGTCCCAGCTTGCTTACTGGTCCTTCGAGCTTCTTATTACTGTGTAATTTCGAATCTCGAAAGAGGGGGTTTCTGGTAAGCATGGGACATTCTCCAACCAATAAAAAATAAATAAATTAAGGTATTAATGATAATTAGTCACATATAAATAATTAATTAAGAAAGTAGTAAATAAGTATCATTCAAAATCACAAATTGTAAAAACCTTGGACAAAACAAATTTTAAAAAGAATAAATAAATAAATAAAATAAAACAGAAAATTGAACAATCCAAAAAGAGTGTGGGTCGTGATTAAAAGAAGAAAAGTTACGATGCCAATTGAAACAGAATCAATAGACATAGTGCTGTCAGAGATGAGATAGGCAAACTCTCATTAGTCAATAATATTAAAATGGTGGGAGTCGAAGTAAAAATTCAGTTTTGCTAAGGTGCTTAGCGTCACTTGTGAGAGACGACGCTAAGGTTCATGATATAACGTGGGTGAAAAGCAAGAGTATCTGGCATAGTGAGAATTTTCTTTTTAATAAAAAATGTGTTTGAACAGAAAAATTAAGCTGAGTATGATATGTGAACCATCATAAGGTAAAGAGTTGTTGTTTTGTTTAGAAATAAGTAATGAAGGAACGATCTGATCATAAACAATTTCTTTGGACTCAAATTCATAAAACAAAAATGATTGTGTAGTAATATTTTTGTATAATTTAATATAAGTTATTATGTTTTGTTTAAAGTAAGAAAAACTCTCGGAAATTTTATATGTATAAAATTTTAATGAAATTGATAATAATAGTAAAGGAAGATTTTTTTAAAACCTAACATATTTGACTGAATCTTAATTAAAGTACATCCCTCCACTTAACGTTGCATAAATCGTCGGCTTGTAAAGTACACAGTTGAGTCACAACCTTGTTTAAAATCAATGAATTTATTTTCAAAAAGAAAGCATGTTACAAACAGCACCTGAACAGTTGTTTAGTCAAGACTATCTAAAATTTATATAAAACATGTTACATAGTTCAATTTATATTATCTAAGAAATAGGAAATGTGTCACTGTTGTACTAATTATAATGTGTATAATAATATATAAACGATTATTGATGTTGTTTCATAAATTAAAATATATTATTATTTAAAGTTTTATAAATAATAATAATATTATATCTATATCTATCTGAAAGTGAATTTTGTGAATAAGTGAGGTTAAAAAGTGTTTTGTTTTTTTTTACGGAAGTGGATGTGAAAAACTTTCAGGAAGAACAAAAGAAGATGGAATTCATTGTTACAATACAGGGTTATCATAAAAGAATGGTAGGGTTTCATTAATTCATATGGAGACTGTAGAGAAATTTTGTGGTGTTGTATTGGTATCACTGATAGGTGTTCCAAAAGTTTGTTGAACAGCTGTTGTAACTTCAAAATTAGTTCTTGCAATGTTGTGGTAGTTTGTTTTGAGTTTTCTGGAGTGTTCTGTGTGGAGTGTGTTTTTATGTTCTCTAATAAAGAAAAAGCAAATTGTGTTTTGTTGCTGGCTGAATTCAAGTCTGTAATTTCAGTGCAACATACATTTTGACACGAATACATAAAAGATCCACCACGTGAAAATAACATATGACATTGGTTCAAACAATTTGAAGAAACTGGATCAGTTCAAAAGCAGAAATCATCTTGCAGGCCAAGTGTATCAGACGAAAAAGTTGAACTTATTGGACAATTTGCAATCAGAAGTACAAGTCCTAAGAAGTCAATACTTCGACGAAGCCTAGAGTTAGGTATTACAAAAACAACAATCCACAAAGTTTTACACAAAAGAGTGAAATTACACATATATAAAATCCAGCTATTGCAGGCATTGAAACCTGATGATGGTGCAAAATGTTATAATTTCGCTGTTGAAATGTTGAACAAGATTATGAAAACCAATCATTTTCAGATGATATAATTTTTTTCAGGCGAAGCTACATTCTATATCAATGGGTCTGTTAACAGACACAATTCACGCATATGGGGATCTGAAAACCCATATACAATTTTTGAGAACATACGAGACTCGCGTAAAGTTAATGTTTGGTATAGTGTGCTGAAAAATCTTCTTTCTTCTTTGCTGAAAAGACAATGAATGGAATTGTGTATCTCGATATGTTAATCAATTATTGTTTTCCTCAACTGGATGAACTAGAAAACATTCAAAAAAAAATTCGTGACTTAAATCACTTAAGGAACAGGATAAATGAAGCAATGACAACTGTTAACAAAGACGTGTTAACTAACGTTTGGGCAGAACTTGATTATCGATCGGACATTTACCCAGCTACTAATGGCGCACATATCGAAATGTATTAGGTATGTAAAAAAACTGTTTCAGACTGGATCATAATTAGGATCGACATCAAAATCATCTACAACCGAAAGAGAATCATATGAATTGGCACTCAACATTCCATCACTCAAATCATCTTCATCTAATATAAGACAAGTTGTGTTTTCACTAAATGGTGAACGTGGACAATCCATGTTTAAAGTTTTACCACACAATGTAACAGTAACATAAGGTAACACTCACATGAGATAATAATAACATAAGTTGGTAATAGTATTAAGTCTTAAACGAATTAGTAAGATCACACACAACAAACATCAGTGCATGGAATAGTCTCAACTGAACAGCTGACGCACAATTGTCAAAGCCTTCTTTATCTTTACTACATCCAATTAGTATTATTGAATTATATAAAAGTATAATATTTTTCTGTAATCTAGGTTTCTTTAGGAATATTTTGGTGTAATATTAATGTAATTTGACAAAAATTAAAGTGTTGTAATTTTTTTTCACTGAGTCCGTATATATGGACTTTGGCAATCTTCATTAGTACCGGCCACATCCGTATATACGGACTTAGGCATTTTCAACATTACTTTTTTCATCCGTATTTACGGACGTTGGCACTAATAAAAGGGTTGGTATTCTGCAAGAAGTACAAAAATATAGGAATTAGCAATGAGGAAAAACTGATCTTGTACAGACACCGGAAGAGAATGGACTTAAGCAGGCCAGCAAAGAAAGTACTGAACTACCAGAAAGAAACCAAATAGTTTAGGTAAAAGAAGCTCAAGGAAAAGGTATTATTTTTTTTTTTGTTTTAAGGTGAAAAACCATCATGGCCTAGGTCAAAAGTAGCAGAAGTGAAGGATCCAACAGCAAAGAAACCGAAGATGGTCATATCAGAAGAGGAAAAACAGAGATGAAGAAAGAGAATGAAGGAATTCTGATAGAAAAAAAAATAGCTGAAACAAATATTATTATAATATATAACTCTCCTTACTGATTAGTGTAAGATTTTTTGATCAAACACAGTTATTGTGACTATCAGCAGTACTATGGTTTTATGTTGTCAAATATCGAATCACAGGTCAAACCTCACATTTCTACTTGGGATAATGGAATCTATCAACTGACCATTAAGTAATGTAAATATTCAGTTTTGTTCTCGAGCACCTACAGTACTAATTTCATAGGGATAAGGTTCCATTTTTTAAACACTGAAAATATTGAAAATTTAATGCTATTCTGATATTATTTGGTACTATATAAGATTTTCCACTACTAATTTGCCACTTATATATATATTATTTCTTTCAAATTTTTCAGGCTAAATGTGACAGCCATCTATTTGCTCTAGACGAAAAGTTAAATTTGACATTTAAATATCTAACAGAAGTGTCTAAAAATTTAGTCAATGGGAAGGAGGCCATTAAGGAATATCATTCTACTCCTGCAGGATTGGTAAATGGTAAGTGATTAAATATAAAATACTCTGTATGTATTTGATACACTGATATGATAGGATATTGTTTTTGTTTTTTTGTATCTGTTTGCCAATCTTGACTTTGGCAGTAGTATACAGGGTGTTTCCAAAAATAGTTCCAAAGTTCCAACACTGCCAGATCTTATTCTTCACATCAAAACAATTAAAAAAGTTTATATAACATATTTACTAAAATAATCAACCAATTCAAAATGGTGGCTATTAAAATTGTTTAACGTTGAATATCTCAAAACTGTTAGTTTTACAAAATATTTACAAGAAACAATGTTTCCCTTTTTTAACAACAACTAATTTTTTTATTCTTTCTGTAGCTTAAAGAATAACTGAGTTATCTACAAAAAACTGAAAACATTAATTCTTGGTAATTGTCTACAAACACCCAAAATTAGCTTCGAACTAATATTTTATCAGGAAAAATAATGAATGTTTTGTTTTCAATGGAAATTAACTTTACAAAACAACTAATGAAAACAAGACCTGATTAAAGTAACTAGAGGAAAGTGGCAATCCTCATTCAAAATACATGCATCTAGGCGTCTTCTCATTGACTGCCTGAACTCTTTCTAACATTACAGATATCTAACAAATCCTTTGAATCTCATTCAGAACTCTTAAGTGTACTCTGCGGCAAGTCTGTATCTCCTATTTATACAAAATGTTATTTATAAAGGCATGTTACAGTATTCAGGATTTTATAAATGACTGTTGAGAGTTTGTTGTTTTTATTGTTTTATAATTTTATTTTAATACTGTATCTGCTATATATAGTTAAAAGAGAAACTAAATGTGTAGAATTTATCTCAAGTGTAATGTGATAAAAAAACAAATATGAATTGTAGGTAATTCTGCACAATTACTTGGTCAACCCCAATTTTTTTCATATTTTACTACGATCATAAGGACGTTCTCAGAAAGCAAGAAACATAAAATTTAAGGCCCGCAAGGCCATCTGCCGAGCGATAAGAAGGTTCAAAGTCCACGCGATAACAGTGGTTTGCGGGATACGCGTGGAAGGCCAGTTGTGACAGTACCGTTATATAATTATATATAATGACAGGTTTGGCCAGGTAGCTATATATATAGGCCTATATATATTGCTACCTGGCCAAACCTGTCATTATAGGCCTGTAGAGATGTATGTGAAACTAAAAAAAATAGAAATTACCTCAGTAATCGCCGGCTTCAACGTCCTCATCCAGATGGCAACAAAACGACAAATAGTTTGCTGTGACAAATTATGACTCTCAAACCACGTATTTTTATACTGCGACACGTATTTTTTTACACTGAATTTTGACCTTTTTTTTACTACTATTCACTGACTCGATTCTATTCCAACAGTTAAACGCGTGTTTTTCTTCATTTAACGTCATCGACCCGCCACATGTTGGACACACTTTGGTACGTTGCAAAACGCCGTGTTCGTACAAAAAACGTGTTAATTTTTCCTGATCTTCACTTAAAACCGTGAAACTAAGTACCGTGTTCTCACACCCGTCACATAAAAGAGGATTATCGGAGGAACCACTAGCCATAACGATACTGTCACAACTGGCTTTCCGCGCTACTGCTGCAAGCCACTGTTATTGCGTGGACTTTGAACCTTCTTATCGCTCGGCAGATGGCCTTGCGGGCCTTAAATTTTATGTTTCTTGCTTTCTGAGAACGTCCTTATGATCGTAGTAAAATATGAAAAAATTTGGGGTTGACCAAGTAATTGTGCAGAATTACCGAATTGTAATCTGCTGGAGTCAGTGGTCTATGCAACTACTGAATTTAGAAACTTAAACTTCCCCATGGTAAACTGATACATTGTTTGGTTAGAACTAGCTATTTATTTTGTTCTATCAAATAGCAAGATGCCACTAACTAAACACGATTTTATCGGTGTTATATTAGTATCAATACTACTTGCCAAATGTTTGTAGTTTTCAACAACTAACCTACAATCAGCAAATGGTATCAATATAGAAATGCAATTGCACTATCACGACAGAGGTTGATTATGATTAGAAAATGGAGTTTCGTGATTCGTCATCTCTGGAATTTCCAAGTAGCATGTTGTTTCTGATGAAGCAAATTTTTACTTCATTATGATGGTTAACCGTCATATTTTGTGGTGTTGGCTCAACAACACCCTGCATTTGGATGATTGGCAGCAAAATGCAAGGTCCCATTAAGCAGATCATGTGGTATGTTATATTGAACCCTTTTTCATTGACATAATCCTAACTAACTATCCTTGATTATAACTTGCAGGAACTCATCACTTAACGTTTAATTCTGCAACACCAAACACCTAAGCTCATATACTTTAACTTTTACCTCAAGGAACACTTTAAGATGTTGATTTATCAAGAGAAAATCTGAAATATGACTTATCTTGGCCAAGTAACCTAGAAATGTGTGCTTTGCCCGATTGGGGAAACAGGTGTGTCTTAACTTCCAAGATGAACATTTCAAACACATTCTGTAATTTATGATTTGTTAAAATTATTGTAATAAAATTTCTTGTATGTTTGTATCACAGACTTTTAGATCACTCTGTATTATGTCTTAAAATGACAAAAGTGTTAAAACAAAATAATCCATGTTAAATTTAATTAATGTTTCAGATTTGTTTATATCGTCATCAGAAAGCTCCTCTAGTAATTCTTCTGAAGGTTATTCTCCACAAAACCAAATACATGGTATGTTAATCGAAGTCTAATTGTGTGTGCTAAAAATTAGATAAGTTTATCATAAAAATGAAGCTGTAACGCTCTCGCATGTACATGTGCAAAGACAAAAATATGCTGAAAATATAATATTTACATAAAAAATATTTAATTTGGTCTTGTCTTTGGCCAGCATGGTAATTTCAACTTACATAATGACTGATGTAAAATTTAAAACATATTTAAATATTGTGAGTTTCGTGAGGATACCTACTCCACTACAGTCTTCTTTGTGGGTCAATTGAACCACTTGTTTCTTAGTTAATGTGTTACAAAAATTTTACAAATAGATAATCATTCTGAAAATAGCCTATGTTAGTGCCTAGTATTCAAATAAACAGATCTATTAAAATCAAGATGTCTACATATTTTTTCTACCATTATTTTCCTTTCTACATGTTTGGAATGTATCTAATATAAGTGTATCCTTAAACTTTACGAGGCTGTAGGGGTTTTGGGGTAGTTATTTGTTTATAAAAATAAATATCAGTTAGAAGCGATGATTAATTAGAGGAAGTTGCCTGTCACCACTTTCCTCCAGAAACTCCAATTTTCTTCTTAATGCAAAATGATAACTTTGTGAAGAATATGTGTAGTTAATTATTTGGTCTGAGAAAATATACTCATAATAGACAACATTCTTCACAATCCATAAATAACATTAATATGGTTTAATAATAATTAAAAAAAAGAACAGTGTCAACATGACCTTGATGTTGCTCTGACTTTGTCTTGTCTTCTTCACAAGTAAAGAGCCTGGTGACTTCCATTGAAATAATGATCTTTTGTTTAAAATCATAACCCGATACCTGTCATGAAAGACGTTAATTGGTATTAATATTGAGGTTTGTGTATACAATAAAGATCAGTCTAATATGCTTTTAATACTATCACAATATTATTTGTACAATTTCTAATATTATCAGCAGATAAGCTATAGGACTACTATAGTGCACTTATCCCATAACGAAAACAATGGAAATTGTGACAAGAATCACAATTAATCTAATCTTTCTTTCCTCCGTACAGGCTGATATATTTGAGCTTATTACTCACTTTATCCCCGAAGCTCGAACAAGTAAAGATCTGAAATAAGAGGATTGACACTTTCTTGGATTAGATCCTTTATATGTTGTAGAACTCAAAGAGTCCAGGTGGCAGAGATGTTGTCTAAGAAGGCTCAGGTTGAGTTTGGTGTCCCTCAAGGATCTATACTTGGGATCTGTCTTATTCAATATTTATATTAGAGATATATCATCATTACTAAGTACTACCACAATAAGCCGATGGTTGACGTGCAGGGAGACCTTCTCGAAGAGGGTCTCCACCCCATCTCAAATCTAAAAAAGTACTAACCATTTTGTGTAGTATGCTGATGATACAACAGTCATAGTGCAGGCTGAATCCTTTTCCTTTTTGGAGCAAACCACTTTCGTAAGTGTCAATGAAACAAGTCAGTACTTCTCGGGAAATAACTTGCTCACAAATCCGGACCAAACTGTATCTTTGTTTTATAGTTTAAAGCATAGTGATAATCAGTTTACTCCCACTATTATGTTGGGAAGATGATGTCATAAAAGAGGTGAAGAGGACCAAATTCTTGGGCTTCGTTATAAACATTAATCTTGTATGGAAGGAACATGTAGATGCTGTTTGTAGGAAAGTCAGTTCTGGTATTTTTGCTCTTAAGAATATTAAGAATTATTGCACCAAACGAACACTTATGTCCTACTATGGACTTATATATCCTCATTTAAAATATGGAGTTATCTTTTGGGGTGACTCTTCAATGTATAAGTTTAGAAGGGTGTTATACGTGGGCGATCCAGAAAGTAACAGACGTTTAGTCCTAGCGCGGCAGTGGGCGGGGCTAGCGCCGCCATTTTGGCGTCAGAATGTTTCTACACTCAGTACGCAACCAGCCATGGTAGCTAGAGCATCGTTCCTATTGTATTTTTTTATACAGTGGAGTTTTAAAATGAGCGCTGTGATTGAAAATCCCGCCAGTTGTGAAGTGCGTGGTGTGGTAAGGTTTTTGTTGGTAAAATATTACAAACCAATTGAAATTTATTGCCAGATTTGTGATGTGTACGGCAAAGGAATAATGAGTGAAAGCCGAGTGAGGCAGTGGTGCATTGATTTTAAGAATGGCCGAACCAATGTTCACGATGAGGATTGCAGTGGTAGACCTAGTCTTGTGACTGATGAATTGGTGGTGAAAATCAATGAAAAAATCAGTGACAATAAGTTTCATGATTACGGAACTCTCAGAACATTTTACGCAAATTTCACGGAGTTTAGTTCATGAAATCGTGGTTGGTAAACTTGGATACCACAAATTTTGTGTCAGGTGGGTTCCGAAAATCCTAACGGAAGACCACAAAAAACTATGACTTGCTGCAGCACTGACATTTCTGGAAAAGTACGACAAAAGTGGAAACTATGTTATTGATTGTATCGTAACTGGTGACGAGACTTGGGTAAAGCACATCAACTGTGAAACAAAACGGCAATCGATGGAATGGGGTCACACACATTTGCCCAAGAAACCGAGGAAGTGTCTGCAGATGTTATCAGAAAGAAAAATCATGGCTACTGTGTTTTGGGACATTCAGAGAATGATTTTTGTTGACTTTCTTGAACAATCAATTCAGAGAGGTATCGCGAAACACTCCAAAAATTAAGACCCGCGATACAAAATAAGCGTCTGGGAAAACTTAGCGGGAAAGTTTTGTTTTTCCATGACAACGCCCGTCCACACACGGCCAAGCGTACCCAAGAACTTGTCGGTATAGTTTTGAATTTCTTTATCCCTATACCCAAGTCTTAGATTTTCTTTGTCACATTCCATTAGAGCTATCATTTCCGACTGGAATAATGTGGAGTGTACTCCCATTCGTAGAGAAATTGTCTGACCAAATTTACCTCCGCAGATACCTGCACCCCTTCCACCTTTAGTTTTTGAACTGTTTGTAAACCACTCCAGTTCCCCTAAAGGATACCTTAGACCATTTCTCACGTTATGGTATTATTACTACAAATGACTTTGAGAAGTTGTAACATGTTTTCATATGGTCAGAGATCATGTCCAATACATAATCCCCTTGACCATAGTTCCATTGTTGAGTGTCTCAACTTACCATGGGACTGCTTCCATAACCCTCGCATTGCAGACAATAAATATTGAAATGTTGAACAGAGGTAAATACTGTTGTAACAGATGCTGTAGGTAGCTCTTAAACCAGTTCAAGGTATACTCCCTTGGTAGTAATTAAATTCAAGTTTTTTAAATCAATTTATAGTCATATCTACAATATTAAATGCCTTGGCCAGTTCCAGAAACATGATTAATATACTGTTTTGGTACAATCTACTCTGTTATAAACTTTGTTATGTCAAATAGTGCATTACTTGTATTTATATTATTACAAACACCATGGGGATCATTCGCTAAAATATTTAAGATATTTAAATAAGACTTTAGTTTTATTTTGATAGAATTTTTGATATAACATTCAATAATATCATATAATAATATAATTGATTTGAAACTGCTTTATATTGTCTTAAGATCTAATTTATAGACATGTATACTTTGGTAGTTTTAAATGCATTTGAAAATAAAGAGCTGATACTCTCGTTAATAATATACAAAATCGGATTTATTAACCTGTTGATGAGTGCGGCCGTTCCTGAACGTCCCAAATAGCCACCAGCTGGTTAGTAAGTATTTACAAGAAAATTGTTGTCAAGGAGTAAGAAAAAAAAATTTGAAAATAGTTGTTTTATTGGTTACAAATGTATAATAATAATATCATATTGAGTTAAAAACTTGTAAGAATAAAAATTTACACTGATAGCGGTATCCCATTGTCGGCGGCATAAAAACACTGTGGCATTGTCACCCGTCGGTATAGCAGACATACACAGACAAAAACGTTTGATGGGCCGCTTTTTTTCCACGAATCAATTTAGTATAGCCTACATTATGGAAAATATAACATTTCTTTTCAGTTTTCTTGGAAGCGTGTGTTGGTTTCGTTTGCTGATAGCGGTATCCCATTGTCGGCGGCATAAAAACACCGTGGCATTGTCACCCGTCGGTATAGCAGACATACACAGACAAAAACGTTTGATGGGCCGCTTTTTTCCACGAATCAATTTAGTATAGCCTACATTATGGAAAATATAACATTTCTTTTCAATTTTCTTGGAAGCGTGTGTTGGTTTCGTTTGAGACGCGGCTAAATGTGTCAAAAGACTAGACAGAGGGGAATCTGTAAAAAAGCTTTGTAGTGTTTAATTTTTCATGTTTGATGTATAATATACGTAACATAATATAATGATACAAATCACTTATACTAGACAAGGAACATAGGCACAGGTGTGTGTAGGGGGGAAACAACCGCGGAGAAGACGATGCCATCGCCTACATTTACGCGTCAATCAATACGCATGGTGAATTCTCCTGAAACCACGCCCCCTGGAGTTGTCCTGCCTTACAATTGTGAAAAACCCGATTTCATGTGTTCCTAATACTATTTCTTGTTGAATTGTGACAACACAATAAGCCATGACTAATTTGTTTTATGATAAATACTTTTATTGCTCAGACGTAACCTAAAATGTTCCGGAACGTCCATACTCATTTACGCAAACAGCACAGAGGACGTTCAAGAACGGCCGTACTCGTTAATCGGTATTTCCCTGTACTCTTCAACAGGTTAAATATTAAATATTTTTTATTAATTACTCCAGCAGAAATCCTGTTACATCCAGGGGTAGAACTGCCTCTTAGATTTTTCAACATTTATCATTTATCCTTGAAGTACAGATCTAGCTGGAATACTCCTGAATACCATAAGAAGTCTCTTCCACTACAGGAGTTCCTTGAGTGTTAAGTGGCTTTGCCAGATGAGTCCCTACAGTCATAAAAACCCTTAGGGATTTACTCATAGTGAGTGCGGATGCGGCATACCCGAGGACCTAGCTGGATCTACACCTTTCTTGCTGAATTCTGGATTAGATCCTTCTTTTTCATCTTTCCTATTTGATTTTTCTTTACCAATTTTGTTTTCTTCCGACCTAGATGCAATTAGAGTACTCGAGGGCTAGGGGTCTTTATCTATGTTCTTTTTTTCTTTTTTTATAAGGTGATCATGACCGTAAGGTTTTTCGCCTTTAAACGATAACAAAAAAAAATTACATTAGTAAAATATTCATTTAAAGAATTCATATCGTTGATTGGATTACTTACAACAAAAACATTATGATCAATAAACTCAACTGGAAATTCCTCCCTCCCTTTCGACCTACAATGCAACCTTGTTTACAAGATACCAGAACTTCTTAGGGTTACCTTCTGCATTTTGGATTTTAATTCTATAATAATCAAATTTTACACGGTTTATCAAAAAATGCAATTTGTATATTCTAAATTGTATATAGCTAAATTGAATTGTCAAGCTATAGTGTGTGTTGAACTTGAATTGTCAACTCTCTGTTTGAATATTTAGTAAACAACAAACATCCTTTATTGACATACCTTTTACAACTGTGATGGATATTCGTACGTGTTTATTTTTGAATTAAATCATTTTGTTAAGAATCATTTTTAACCACAGAATGACTCTACAATATAACTTGCCAATTGTTCAAAAAATGTATAAATGTCAGGTATACTATCCTGAAAATGCTTAAGTTGGCATCACTTTAAATCTGAAAAGGTTTAAAAATCAGAAATATATACTGAGAGCTGCAATATTCATTTGTGTAAAAATTGTTTTGTACAATAACTATCAGATAGAGTGAGTCTGATCCCTGTTGAGAACATTGATACAGTAATATAGTAGAATATATTATTGTGATTGGAAATAGAACATTTAAACAAAATAATTTATGAACAGGGTTAGGAGTATGAGCGGTGATGAGAGAATCCGTATCTCCTTAAGATAGGCATTTAGTTATGTTCAGTTATTTAGCTACAGGTAGATCACTAGAACACCTGAAGTTTAGTGATCTAATATCTCTGCAACTATTATCATCTATCATACCCGAAATTTGCAATGCTATGTACAAAACATTAAAGAGATACTTTAAAGTAAGAGTAAAAAAAGATATACATTAAAAACTTTGGTAGTGTCCAAGAGAGTCCTTGGCTATTATTTCATGAGCCATTTTTACAGAATTAGTCAACATTTATTTTATATTAGCACCTCGTTTTAATATATTGGTTATTTCATATTTTTATTCATCCTTTGCAGATAATATCTTATAAAATCCTCTCCCATGTGTCAAGAGAGCAACGCTATATTGCTTTTAGAACTATTAATTGGGAATTGATTTTTTTTTTAGAATTCATTCCATAAGATGGTCATTATGCAACTTTTCTTTTTTCCAGAATCATCAGTTCAAAATCCTCTATTGTGGCTGAGGAATGAAAATTACTTTATACTTCATTTAGAATCTCAACTGTTTTGCATAGCCAGGGGTGTTACAGTGGAACGGATGTTTCATATTTTTTTGTAAAATCGTACTTTCATACAGAATACCTAAAACAAGCATTCAACCTAATTAGTCAAAACAAAATAATAGAAGTTTATAAGGATAGCATTAAACTTTAAAATGGAAATTTAATAAAGTATTGAAGAATGTACGTGTATTAGGTTACTTAAGTATGAAAACGCCTGCAGAGAAGGGGACTTGATAACAGATCGCTTACTGGATACAGAGGTCAATTATTTTTGTAGTTCGATCGACACTGAAGCTGCATTGAATTTTTTTTTTTAATTTTCTGGTATTCCACAAGATATTTCAAGCCATATCTTGTATTTTAGTAATAATACTTTTTTTTAATTCACTTTTAAACAAATATAGAACTAGAAAAGGATAAGTGGAAATTTTATTTCTTCTACTTTGAAACATTACAAAATAACCTTTCTTGGTTCTAAATTAAAGGAATTCTTTGGCAACAGTGTATATTTTATATCTATAATTTTTCTTCTACAGTTTTTAGTCTGCATCTATAATTTTTCTTCAACATTTTGTAGTCTGCAAAGAGTTTGGCATGGAATGCTGTATAATTTATGATCTTGCTTGAAAATGTAATCAAAATGTATTAAATACAAAATGATAATAAAAATAAAATTTTTGTTTTTAGTAAATCAAACAAGCCAACGAGTTGGTCCAATGGTTAAAGGCCATGTTATTTGCACTAACCCTACTATAGTGGTGAAAAGAGTTGATGCCTCCATAGTTATTCAAAATAGTCCACAAGCAGGTAAATCATTATGATATAGGATTACAATTGAATTAAATTATTTGTTACATTATTCAAAAACATAGAAACTCCCTGATCGCTGGAGTGTGACTCTCGTCCAAATTTTCCTATTTGGTTTCTTTCTGGAAACATTTTTTGTAGAGATTTGTGGTTTAAATTATAACTGTACTACTCTTAGCAGAAAGAAAGTAAACCTATCACAGAAAATGTTTATGAAATACTATTTTGGTCTGATTTTACTCTAAACACATGTTTAACACACATGAGTGTGGGGATAGCCTCCCAATTGATCCTAGCTGGATGTACATCTTTTTTTCATTTATAAATAAATATTGATATTGAGTATGGGCATACTAATCCTGAGGGTCTCAGCTAGATCCACACCTTTTTATCTATAAATAAATATCGAGATTGGACCCTCAGGGGCTCACTTATAGTGAATTCGAGCATAGCATCCTGAGGATCTCTTTTGGATCTATACTTTTTTCATCTATAAATAAATATTGAGCTTGACCCTCAGGCGCTCACTTATGATTAGTGCTGTCAGCAATTCTAAGGGTCTCTTTTGGCCCTATAATTTTTTCATCTATAAATAAATATTTAGCTTGACCCTCAGAGGTTCACTTATACTGAGTGTGAGCATAGCATTCCCGAGGGTCAAAGTTGGATCTAAACCTTTTTTCAAATATAAATAAATATCGAGCTTGACACACAGTGGCTCATTTTTAGTGAATACAGGTATAACAATCGTGATGGCCTCATTTGGATCTACACCTTTTTTCCATCTATAAATAAATATTAGACTTGACCCTCAGGAGCTCATTTGTAGTGAGTGTAGGGATAAAAATCCCGATGAACCCTAGTTCTAGCTGTAGCTACAGCTTTCTTCATGTTATCTTGGGTTATATTGCTCTTGTCTTTTGTATAGGGTCTCTCTTGACTCTTGACAAATTCTTGTTCTCTTACAAACCTCATGTTATTAGAGTATTCGATGCCTAGGGATATTTTATTTTTTTTACCTTATTTTTTCAACTTGTGTTTTAATATATTTATTGAAAAGAAAGTTAATTGGGCTAAAGATATCAGATGTACAGATGTCTAGTACTTAGTGGTGAAGTTAAAATTTTAGGTTATTATTGTTTGGTTAGATTATTTGGTCAATTATTCAACAAACGGTTCAGTAGAATTTAATAAACAAAGTCATCATACACACACTAAACATAAAGTTATCTAGCAACTACAGTGTAAGCTATGCCGCTAACCTTACTACAGTTATTCTGTGTATTAGGAGGATGAATGGCCATAGATATGATGTAAAAGTCATGAATACAGATAAACCAATTGCACAACATGTAACTACCCATAAAATTACTACATTCAATAACTGTATTACCACAAAAATAATAAAATCACTCCCCCTAGGACAAATCTCTCAGTGTTAAGAATATGGAAACCAGTATATCCATGGGTCAATAAATCAAAAAAAAACCCTAATCTTAATATTGGATAATATCATTCAAATACCACAATGATACTTACTTGACACTTATTTAGAACAATACTTTTACATATTTGATGATATCATGTATATTTATTATATGTTGTAAGTCTATAATTTTTCTTCAAAACCGTGTTGTCTGCAAAATGTTTTGCTATAGAATGCAGTCTAATTCAAGATATTGCTTGATATTGTAATAAAAATGTATTAAATGTTTAAAAATAATGAAAATTAAATTTTTGTCTCTAGTAAATCAATCAAGACAAGGAGTTAGTACAGTGGTTGAAGCCCATTCTGATATCACTAATCCTACTATATTGGTTGAAAGATTGGATGATTCCACAGTTACTCAAAATATACCACAATCAGGTAAATCATTATGTTATAGGAATTGAAATAAAATATTTATTACTTTTTTAAAAAACATAAAATATTTGATTACTGGAGTGCAACTCTTGCAAATATTCCAATTTAGTTTTATCAGAGAATGTTTTTGTAGAGATTTGTAGTTTAAATTAGAACTGTACTACTCTTAGCAGAAAGAAAGAAAACCTATCGGATTGGAAAATGTTTATGGAACAGTATGTTTGTGAACTCATTTTTAACAATAATGTGTTTCTGACTTGCAACTAAATGATCAAGAAACCTTGATTATATTTTATTTATTATATTTTTTCTAATAACTACTTGGTATTGTCAGCTGTACCCAACAGCTCACATAAATGTCTGCAAAATGTTTTGCTATAGAATGCAGTCTAATTCAAGATATTGCTTGATATTGTAATAAAGATGTATTAAATGTTTAAAAATAATAAAAATTTAATTTTTGTCTCTAGTAAATCAATCAAGACAAGGATTTAGTACAGTGGTTGAAGCCTATTCTGATATCACTAACCCTACTATAGTGGTGCAAAGAGTTGATGCCTCCACAGTTACTCAAAATAGTCCACAAACAGGTAAATCATTATGTTATAGGAATTGAAATAAAATATTTATTACTTTTTTCAAAAACATAAAAGTTTTGATTGCTGGAGTGTAAGTCTTGCAAATATAGTCCAGTCATTGAAGCTTTATACCTCAGAAATATTTTACTACGAACCGATTTACATGAAATTTTGGAATTAAGCTTATCTTACCCTTAACTTTAAAAGTGATATTCACCCGACCTCCGTTCTTACCCTGGGGTAGTTGCCATCTCTTCTCGTTAGTGGAAAAAATTTTGGTCAAAATAACCTCGGGTATCGATAGAAGGCCCAATTCTAAGCAAAAAGTGTTCTATAAAGTTTTTGCAAAAACTCAATACTTTTCAAGTTATTGGCGATTGAAAACTCGGAATTTTCCCACGTTTTTCAACGGTTTTTTGCAAATATCTCAAAAAATATGCGTTTTAACGGTAATTTTATAAAAAACAAAATTGTAGCAGTTAGGAAAATGAACAAATTGGTTTTTTAAAGAGTGTTCCAAGTGCAATATTAAGTGAGATATTGAAGATAAAAGCGTTTTTTTTTTTGTCTGAACTTTAATCGATGTATTCAATGCCATCTAGAGGACAACGGATACATTTTATCCATATAACAATAAGAAACTTTTTTATAGTGCTTAAAATAATCTTTAAAATGAGCACTGTTAAATGTCTTTTGCACGTAAAATGAGTGAGTTGTAATGAAAAAAAAAAGGGACATCTATTTTTTTTATCGATGTGTTTCATAAGTGACATTTCCACCAAAGTTAAAATTAATCGTATTCCGACTACATTTAACTTTAATATGAATAGTTTATTGGATTCCAGCCGTTTGGCTGCTTTGGAATGCATACTTTTCAAAAATATCACGATTTTAAGAAGAAAAAATTTTTTTTCATTTTTTAAAAAAACACCTTTTTTCATAATATTTCAAAAATAATGAAAGATTCGTAAAAAACTGTAATGATGAAAAATTTAGGTATTTTTTTACAAAAATTTTGGTTTTTTTTTCTGTCAGACCAAAATTGACGGAGATATGACTGCTTAAAGAGCGCACGGTAGCGCAATCACAGTCTCTCTTGAGCCCTTTAACCCATCACCGTTTCAAAATGAATGGTTTTACACTACATGAAAAAATTTGTAGCTCTTTTAATTACCTTTAAAAGTTTTTTTTAAAATTGGGATATCTTTAAAATTGAAGGAGTTATGGTCCAAAAACTAAACTCTTTTTTTTTTCTATTTAGTAAACAAAGAGAAAGAACTGAAGAATACGAAAAACATATTTTTTATAGTATTATCTTTCTAATAACCAGCTGTTGACAAATAACTCTATGGTTATTGCGTCGTAGTAATGTTATCCGCTGATAGTTTTTGTGCATTGTTATTGTTTTGTAGTGAAGTGTTTTGTTGTGATGTTGTTTTGATCCAACTGATTGGAGATGGATCAGTAATGAAGGGTTATTAATCCAATAAAAACTACAGATCCACCTGCACCGCAAGATTTACTTTATATGATTTTTTGCAACTGCAAAAAAGGTTGTGGAGCCACTTGCGGATGCCAAAGAGTCGGGCTGTTTTGCAATGTAACTTGTGGAACATACAGTGGAGATAACTGCCAGAATAGCCCTCCAATTAACCCAGAAGAAGATGTTGATTACGACAGCAACTCCGATATTGAGCCATGAACGATTGGTGTAATAATAGTTTTTTTATGCATTGTAATGCTCTTGTTGCAGAATTTTTTATAATTAATTACTAATTTAATCTTACAACATTTCCAGATAACTTGTAAGCTTATATTTTATTCAATAAAAAGTTTCTGATTAGTTACTCTATAATTAAATTATTTTTAATTGTATAGACATATATTTTCAATGTTTTAATTTAGGGGTAGTTTTAAGGGTTGAAAAGCTTAAACATATGATACTCATTTTCGAGAACGTGGAACAACATTTAAATCATTTTAATTTCATCAAAAGAAATTTTTGTATACAATTTTTAATTGAGGGGTGGTTTTTAAGGGTTGAAAAGGGGTTAAAAATATGATAATTAAGGTAAAGAACGTAAAACAATATTTACTCTATATTTAAATCTTTTTAAGTTATACAAAAGTAATTTTTTTCAATTTAGGGTTCGTTTGCAGCGGTTGTAAAGTTTTTAGGGGTTGAAAATGGGTTAAACATAAGATAATTGTGTTAGAGAACACTTTACGATTTCACTCCTTATTATTAAATACGTCTTCTAGCTATATAATGGCTCAATGTCAATTTTTTCATTAAGGGGTCGTTTTCACCCCTTAAAAATAAAAAACGGAGGTCGGATCAATATCATTTTTGAAGTTGAGGGTAAGATAAGCCTAATTCCAAAATTTCATGTAAATCGGTTCGTAGTAAAATATTTCGGAGGTAAGACGCTATTTTTCGCTTCAATGACTGAACTAATATTCCAATTTAGTTTTTGTAGAGATTTGTAGTTTAAATTAGAACTGTACTACTCTTAGCACAATGAAAGAAAACCTATCGGATTGAAAAATGTTTATGGAACAGTAATTTTGTGAACTCATTTTTAACAATAATGTGTTTCTGACTTGCAACTAAATGATCAAGAAACCTTGATTATATTTTATTTATTATATTTTTTCTAATAACTACTTGGTATTGTCAGCTGTACCCAACAACTCACATAAATGTCTGCAAAATGTTTTGCTATAGAATGCAGTCTAATTCATGATATTGCTTGATATTGTAATAAAAATGTATTAAATGTTTTAAAATAATGAAAACTTAATTTTTGTCTAGTTGCCTATTCTGATATCACTAACCCTACTATAGTGGTGCAAAGAGTTGATGCCTCCACAGTTACTCAAAATAGTCCACAAGCAGGTAAATCATTATGCTATAAGAATACTCTTGGCTTTGGGATCTTTATTTTATAACTTTTTTTTTTTCAAATGATGATGACTGAGTACTTTTTTTTACTTTTAAAGGCAAGACAAATACAATATATATGTGTGTGTGTGTGTAAAATGTTATTTCTTAATATTATTAAAATAAAGTAAAACAAGAACTACTTAGAGATATTAGTGTAATCTAAAGAGATTTGCTTGTTTGTTTTGTGTCAAGCACTTGTTTCGCAGGCTTGTGTGCACATTGGATTGATAAGACTGGGAGCTAGTTTTTCACCCACTATAAGCATTGTAAAAATACTTTTTCAAGTAGTTGAAACACTCTAACCGTTAATTCTATTCGATACATAAATACATAATAGTCAAAAAAATTCTTGACCCAGAACATCGAAGGCAAAGAATCAACAGGGAAAATTTATAGTTCCAGCAAGACAGGACTACAGTCCTTACAGCCAGAGTTTCAATGGCTGCAGCTCGAGCATTGTTCCCTGATCAGCACATTTCTCCTGGCCTCCACTTCACCATATCTTTTAATTCATGATTTTTATCTGTGGGACTATCTTAAAGCACAAGAATACGAAGGAAAGCCAGACACACTGGAAAAACTGAATGCCACATTAACAAACCAAATCGAACAAATCAACTAAGGAACACTGAAAAGAGTGGAGGAAAATTTCCGAACATGGTTTCAAACATATGTGTTCATAAAATGGTCATCATTTGAGCGATGTTATTTCCGGACATAGATGTTTCAAAATGGCATATGTTTAGCTTTATTTCTATGTCAATCAACAAGTGTTTAAACAAAATATCTGTTTGTACTGTGAGTATTTTTTTATATTAAACCATCTGTAGTGGACCACCCGTTATAAATAAATATTGAGATTATCACTCAAGGTTTACTTATGGTAGCAATCACAAAGGTCCTAGTTGTATCTACACCTTTTTTAAAATATAAAGAAATATTGAGCTTGACCTTCAGGAGCTCACTTATAGTGAGTGTGTGTATAGAAATCTTGATGGACTCTAGCTCTAGCTGGATCTAAACCTTTCTTCATGGTATCTTGAATTAAATCACTCTTTTTCATCTTTCCTTGACCAATTCTTGTTTTCATACATCCCTGATGCTATAAGACTATTTGAGCACTACCTTATCTTCCCAATTTGTAAGTGTATCATGAATAGTGAAAAGAAAGTTGTATGTATCACAAGTAGTCATTGATGGAGTTAACATTTTATTATAAGTTGTAGGTTTTATGTTTAGAAATATTTAATGGTCTATTTTTGTTAATGCAATGATAAACACAATGGTTTTTTGTCTTTAAAAAAATTTAATAAATGCAAGATACATCCCTTCACAAACGGTTTCAATAGTTCAACAAAAGATTCAATAGTAAAATACAAGGCCATCAATGCGCACTCTAGAAAATGTTATCTACCAACAACAGTGGAAGCTATAGACATGATGTAAAAGTGATATAAGTAGTGGCCCATAAAATTGCTAAATTCAATTACAGTAGAGTCTCGCAAACTCGGCACTCAATAACCCGGCAGTCCGGATTACTCGGCGCCCCCGACGGGAAAAAATATATTGCTAAATCAGCGATGTTCGTAAAAGTTCGGCAGATCCCAAAGTGGGCATTAACTTCGATCGCTCGAATCGTTGATGGTACTTTTCCCACGTTAAACTCGTCACAAAGCTTTATTACAGATTCCCCTTTGTTAAGTCTTTTTAACACATTTAACCGCGTCTCAAACGAAACCAACACACGCTTCCGTTTTCGTAACTCGCTCATTTTTATTTACTGTATATACTGTGCGTAGATCATAACCCGTCAAAGAAAACTGAAAAGAAATGTTATATTTTCCATAATGTATACTAAATTGATTCGTAGAAAAAAAGCGACCCATCAAAGGTTTTTGCAGATGTATGTCTGCTATGCCGCGGTGTTTTTATGCCGCCGACAATGGGATACCACTATCGACAAAGTCATTTGATATCGCCGCCGCTTTGGTGCCACTGTGTTTTTACACCGCCGACAATGGGATACCGATATCAACAAAGTCGTTTGATATCGCCGCCGCTTTGGTGTGTCAATTACAATTTATTTTTTGCCCTTATTCCCGGTAACTCGGTATTTCACAAACTCGGCACACTTCCGGTCCACATTACGCTGAGTTTGCGGGACTCTACTGTACTATTTAACACAAAAATAATAAAGTCACTCCTTCCAGGATGTAATCTCTCAGAAATAAGGAAATGAGAACTAGTCATCAGATGGGTCACCAAATCCACAAAACCCCCTAACCTCAATATTTGATAGAAATTCTCGCCAACATTCATTTTCAACAGGTTTACTTATAGTTTATAAACTGTAGTAATATAATAATATCCTATATGACTTGTTGCACTATGAATACTGTTATAACACATTTCACATTCCATAGTTGGCTACTCAGCTAATCGCCCAACTTTCCCAAACATAATGAAGTCTGTAGAGCTTATTATGTATTATTGAGTACTATTGACAGATGCTATGGATGTCAATCAATTCAAGATAAACCTATGTATCTCCTATCCAATGAAGCAACTGATAATTTATTATACAAATGTAAAAATTCAAAAATAAATAAATGGAATAAATATGTTTTTGTTTTAGGGCCCAGTAATGAATCTTTGTCCCGTCACCAGTTTATGCCTGTAACATATGAAGATAGCGATGAAGAGGAATTGGAAACTAGAGATGAAAATCAAGTGAGTTAACCTTAAGAATAATTCATATCAACACAGAATATATAATATTAAACATACTGTCTCAAAGGTAGGGATTAGACGATTAGCTTACGATAATCGGCAACTTCGATTTTTTATTCATACTTCTCTTACTGATTCGGGCTCAACGATTAGAGCTCACCACAAAAAAAATTGGTTTTTCTTTTCGTAAGCCGAAACTCTCCCGCCTTAGTAAAAATGAGGCGGGAGAACTTAGTTGGCCTTGAACTAGTGTTTTTAGTTATTTATTCTAATGTATGTACTTCAGCACTTTCTATTTACACAACTGATTTCATAGTACAATTCTGATGATAATTGTTTGATCATGATTTGTAAAAACAACAAATTAAATAAATGGAGAAACCAGTTTTTTATCATAAATTAATATTATTTTTTAAAATATTATATAAGCCTTTAATCAAATATTTTGAAGCCATTTTTAACGTATTTTTCACCCTGGAAGTCAAAATCCACTAACTGATCAAGAAATCTCTGGATCCAAGAAGCCACATCAACGAACTTAATATTCAGTAGTGCATCTCATTTCAACTGTAAAATGTTAAAGATAGCTGAACACAGATATAGTGATAAGGAAAAAAATCCTGCAGGAATCTAGGGTCTTGTTTATTGTGTCCATGAACGAGGCATCAAAATCAAACATTCACTTTCTTTATCACATTATTTTATCTCTTTCTTTTGTTGTCTTCACAGAATTGAAACAAACATCTCTTAAAAGACAATAATTTAGAGAATGAACTCTTGTCATTTTTCTTTAAAGATGTTATACAAGGATAGTTTAATGTGAGTCCCTCCTCACTAGTTTTATAAACTTTTTTTGTTTTTTCGTTTCTCAACTAACACTGCACGTATGTATGTTTTAATTACACATAATCAAATTAACATACAAAATATAATTAAGTGTAATAAAATTAAAGAATATTACACTGAATATGAAGAGAAAGAGTAAAAAATCCGTTTCCTTTTGTCAAACGATGCCATACAGTTTGCAGGCATTTTTTAAATTTTCCTAATAAAATATACAAAGTGAAACCCGCAACAAAATATTAAAAAACAATTGTCAAGTCAATACTTTTACATTATTTTAATTATTTGCTATTATGAAATAAATTAAAATTACAGTTATTATGAAAGCAATCTGGAGTCTTATCAAACAAAAGCCAAGCAATTTAGACTCATAATATGAAATATAAATACATTACTTTATGGTACACATAAGCGAGAAAGTAATGTGTTTTAATGCCTAGTCAGACTAAGCTAGTATTAGCTTCTAGTAAACTAGCACTTTGGAAATCAACAACACGCAGATAAACAACGTCTCTTGCCATTTTGTTTAGTCGTGATAGTTTTTGTGTTAAAATGACACAGTCACATTCTTCATATCTTTGTTTTTCATTGAACATGTTGATAGATTTTTGGAATTGGCATGCTTCAGTTGATTGAGGCACATATCTAGCAGGTTGCAATTTGAACTATCATTGGTTATACAGGTTCAAGGCAAGCTTGCTGGCATTGTTTTTTCTATATGTTATGGTACTCCTCCAGTCATCTATCTTCATTAATCAACGACCATAGAGTTAAAACATTAAACACACACACACACAAACACACACACACACACACAAAGAAGAAAGATAACACTTATTTGTATGGACCTCTATAGATTTTTTTTATGGATTTTATGTTTTTAAAATGTTTTGATAGAAATAAAATAACAATTTAAAAGTTATAAGTGTGCACCATAACTTTGCAAAATCAAGAACTTAAAAACAAATTTTTCGAAAGAAGAAGATACTGCATAAAACGTTCATTTACTGTTCGATTCAGACATTTAGGTCTAAAACTGATTTTGAATTTGTAATATCCATAAGGAAGTCTGGACTGCCATAGTTTTTTTAAAGTTACTGAAACAATACAAAGTTTTATCAAAATATTCACACTCTGCAGCAACTTGCAAAAGATGAAAGAGACAAATATCTATTGGTTGCCAAGGTTACTATTAGGGACACTTATGTAGATGATATATTAACAGGAGTTTCTTCTTTTGTAGATGCCAATCTATTTAAAAGTGGAGATTATATCTATACTTGGCAAAGGGGGCTTTCAACTTCGAAAGTGGAACAGTGTACACCGAAAGTTCTTAGATAATGTTCCAAAAGAACATAAAAAAAAGCCTCTGCATTTTGATAAGAACAATCCCCCTGCAATAAAGGTTTTAGGAATGGAGTGGATGCCTACATCGGATGATTTTACTTATAGAGTGGAACTGTCCCAATTCCCCCCTACAAAGAGGAATATTCTATCAACTATTGTACGCATGTTTGGCCCTTTAAGCTGAATTACACCGGTTACCTTTTAAGCTAAGAAGTTGATGTCATAAATGTAATGTGTCATAGTGTCCTAAATCTCGATTTCCCGAAAATTGTAAATAAAATCCATTCTTCCCACCATCAATTCTAACCTCAGAGAAAATGAGAAATTTACATTTTAAAGTTTTACTATTACCGCAATCTCCTTGTTACAGGCATATTCCCCATCTATTGACATTAAATTTCTATAATCAGATGAATTTTGTATGAGTAACCTGTACGTGGGATCACCTAAAATAAAAGAAGAATACAGCAATGTCTGCCACCTCTTCAACAACTTGGAGTCTCAGTCCATTATAACATATTTCAGTTTGTTACATATAGAGAGAAGCACTTCGTCACTGTCACTGTCATCACTGATATGTTTAACTGTTGTATGACATAAAAATAAAATAAAACTTAAAAACAAAAGTACTTTGGAAGTTATACTGTAGGGTGTTTCATAACAACAATGAATTTTGGAATGAAACATAACAGGAAACACTTTCCAACAACACCAAAATTATTAAAATACTAATTAAAAAATTAGATTTTGTATGAACAGGAGACAGGCTTACCTTGGTAAGTATTGGTCCTTGGTATTAACCTAATAGTATACAAGTAAGAAAACGCACACAAAAACCCTAAAGTTCTGAAATATTTCGTAAACACTGTTCAAATCACTAGAATATAAAAAGAAGACTGAATGCTTTAATATGAGATGGATTTGTGCTGAGTGTTGAACCACAGATTTTTACTTTATATATATATATATATATATATATATATATATATATATATATATATATATGTATGTATGTATATATAAAGCCTATTGGGAAAGGGAAAAGGATAAAGGATGATTGATCTAAGATTAAGGTTTTAGGGAGTTCTTTAGATTTTGTGACCCATTGATGAGACAGTTCCCATCTTCTTAGTTCTGAGGGGTTATATTTTGTAGGGAGTGATTTTTGTCGTGAAGCATTCATCAAAAGTGACAACGTTGTGTATTGCTGCATGTTGTGCAGTTGGTTTCTTCATGTCAATGATTTTCACATCATGTCTGTGGCCATTCATCTTGGTGCTTAAGTTTTTGTGGTTAGGCCAATATATTAAGCTGGGCAAAACCTGCGCTGTAGTTGGTAGATAACATGTTTTGTATTACTTGTGTGATGACCTTTAATTATTATTATTTTTTTTTTTTTAATTAGAGGAACTATTGAAGTTGTTGGATGGAAGATGTATTTTGCTTGTTTTGCATCTTGGTCTATTGCATGGAAAAGAACCGTATGTAAGGTTAGGTTGTTTAGGTGTGTTGGGATCCGGAAACTTGGGGTGAAATAACATGCGTTTAAGATATGTGGGCTGTTTAAACAAGACTCTGGGAGGTTCTGTGAGAAGATTCTTGGTATGGTTGGAAGTACCTGTAACTCAACTTCTGGAAGAGTTAGAGAGATAAAATTTTTACAGATTTATATTACATTATGTTAAAGGATTCAGTACTAGAATCAAAACTCATTTATAAACAGAATTATAGATTTTTTATAAATTTACAAATTTTTCAACATATTTTTTATTTCCGCTTTTATAATAGATATCTAAATGATTCTTGTACAGAAGGGAGCTCAGTAATAATATTCTAAACAAGATATAAAAATTTCAATTCTGTATCTATTTTGAAAATGGAGATACAGGAACAAAAATTGAAAAAAAAGCAAGTTTCAGGAAAACTCCAATAAAGTAAAACATATATTTAAAATAATAGTATACATAATTTTAAAAAACTCCAGCTCCATATTGGGGTTGCGTCCTGGCTCTCTACCTCTTCCAGCTTCCTTTTAGCTTGTCTTTTCTTAATTCTTGCCTCCTTTGTAGCTTCCAATGCAGCTTTTTCTGCTTTGCGTACTCTTGCCAGATCATATTTATTCCTTCCAACGCTCATGCCCATATTCTTTATTTTAAGCTGCATCTTGGGACGTTTTTCACATTTTTTGATAACATTTTTCACATCTCCAAATATGTTGAATATCAAATATTCTTATTTTGATAAATCCTTGTGTTAAAAAATGCATATATGTCCATAGAAAATTTCATCCCAATATTGTCTGGGGCATATAAAGGGTTTAGTGAGTAATGATTTTATATTGAGTAATATACAGAGGATGATGGCCAAATTATTAGACTAGCCACAATTTTGAAATAATTGTTGTTTTTTATATTACTCTAAATGGTTTATTTTAAACTGCTTCGATTATATGGTGTGTTTTTTGTTTTTGTTTATATATATATATATATATATATATATATATATATATATATATACTGAACAAAATTACAACTTGGAAAATTGGTGTTTTCTATGCAATTTTTTTCAAACCGACGCTGTCAACTTCCACTCAAGCCAACCAACGTTAATTTATAGTGGGCCTCTCCCGCCACCATAACACAGGTTGGAGTAAACCAAATTTCACAGAAAACACCTTGTATCTTAGGTGAGAATCGAACCCACAACCTTCTCTACCAATCCTTGATCAAGGGACTGATGTCCCAAACGTCTTAACCACTAAGACACTTAGGTATAGTCAGTCATTTAAAAACACTTGAGTGAAATTGTCAGATTGCCTATCCTACCCCGTAGTTACATTAACAACCCCTAAAAGGTTCATCAGTTCACCACTAGGTAACACTATGCAACTGGTATGAAATTGTTCAAAAAATAATACATTTAAAAAAAAAAAAAAAAAAAAAAAAAAAAAAAAAAAAAAAAAAAAAAAAAAAAAAAAAAAAAAAAAGTACAATTTTGACCTATAGTAGTGTTCAACTCCCCTTAAAATTACAAACACCAAAACAATATTTAAAAAATATATATATTGTTTCTAATCAGCTGTAAGTGCATAAGCTAATTTATATTTCTTGTTTTATTGCTACGGTAATTACAGTCAAAACAATGTTTTACAGAATAGAATTTTTATATATATTTATGCTGTAACGCCGATTTCTAGAGTTCTGGGCAGATTTTAATAATTTTTGTGCCATTTGAAAGCATGTCTTAGTACATTTAAAAATAACTGTCAAAGAACCTACTTTTAGAAAAACCGTGCTGGAAAACAGGGAAAGTTTTCTGTTAAGGAAAGTTCATAGACTTTTTAAGTTTTCAGTGAGATAATTGGCTTATTGGGAATTATTTTGGAATATACTCAAGACACACTTTCCAATAATAGCAAAATTAATAAAATCGGCTCTATTATTATAACTCTAGGTGTTATAGCAAAACAGTCTTGTCCTTATAAATATATATATATATATTTATTTATTTATTTAATACACTACAACTAAAATAAGACCTAAAAAAGAGACCTGATAAGAAAGATAAAAGAGATGGGTCTAACTAGATGAAGAAAGGTATAAATCCAGCAAGGATACTGCAGGATTGTCACAACCATTCTCACAATTCAAACTTTCTAAAGATTTTCCTCTACTATTATTAAGTTTGTTAATAAGTGAAATCTCGGTTTGTGAGGGATTCAACTTTCTAAAATCAATGAACCTCCGCTGTTGAAACCACAAAAAATCATATCCTCTTATGATTATAAATATTTGTATTAAATATTACATTTAATCCAATAGTGTAAAATATCCTGATGTAGGTCATTACTGAAACTAGGGATTAACCGACTTGCTCTAAAAAATTTTAATATTTTTATTAACCTAGTCAATCTATATTGTTGGGTCTAACTTGTTGGTTTTTTATTTTAATACAAGAAGTATAAACATATATGACAAAACAATTTTTTTTTTGTTTCGTTCATTATATAAAATATAAAAATATCTTTTTGTGTGTTTTCAGATGTTACCTATTTCTGAGGATGAGGAATATTTATATACAAGTCCCAGTGGTAAGTGAAACAAATTGTCAAAGTACTTTTTTTTTTTTTTTATTTATTACACATACTGTTACAACTGAGCTTAGCTCATTTAGCAACTTCTAATCTATTACATCACAGTTTGATTAGTAACAGCCCAATGGTTGTTCCCATATAGATTAAAATAAACAAATATTTGGTAAACAATCTGAAAGTTATATAAGCAAGTCAGCTGGCTTGGTCCTCTTGAGCCGACGAAGCGGGCTGGGTTCATCCAACATCCTCCGGATCACTGTACTCGGGTGTCCCTGAAGTCGCTGTAGGTGTCGTATTGCATGCTTCTTAATTTCTTCGTCCACCATGTTGACCTTCAAGTCTCTGTGCAGGTCTGAGTTTCTGATGTACCATGGTGCATTCACTATGCCCCTAAGTACTTTGTTTTGAAAAACTTGGATTATACTTCTATTTGTAGGCTTGGCACAACCCCATAACTGAATGCCATATTCCCATATTGGCTTCAATATCTGATTATATAGAAGAACTTTATTGTAAGTGCTCAGCTCTGAACGTCTTCCAATTAGCCAGTGCATTTTCCCATATTTAATGTTTAGCTCCTTCTTCTTTATTTTGATGTGCTCCTTCCAGCGCAATTTACAGTCTAGCGTTAGGCCTAGATACTTTGCTGTATTGCTATAAGGAACAGTATTTTCATTTATTTCCACTGGGAGATGTTGAATTTTTTTATTACTGAAGTTGATGTGCACTGACTTGGTTTCATCTAGTTTGACCCTCCACTTTTTGGTCCAGTGACTCACTTCATGCAGGGCTCTTTGTAGACTGCTTGTTGACTCCTCTACAGTATCTCCTACTGCCACAATTGCAGTATCATCCGCAAATGTTGCAATGTCCACTTCTACAGGCTCAGGTATATCTCTAGTGTAGAGCAGGTAAAGAACCGGGCCGAGCACGCTGCCCTGCGGGACACCAGCATTTATTGGTTTCAATTCTGAGTACTCTCCCTCATACTTCACCCTGAAGTATCGTTCGGTACTTAAAAATGTAATTTAACTTTCATATATGAAGTGATTTAAGATAAAATTTGTTTGTAAATTATAATTTCCACCATTACATTCCAAAATTAAACTTTTTATTTTATATTTCTGGGGCAAAATATGTCTTTTATTTATGGACAGGGATTTAATTAAACATTATAAATACAACATCCAATGACCCTTGTGGTTAATAAGAATATGAATAAGTAATCCCCAAACCACAAATAAAACACTAACATGAGTAATGTTAGAAAGTTTAATAAACCCCTATGTACGTTTCGGTATCATAGCTACCATCCTCAGAAAGATATAAATCAATACTAAACTATATGTGACAGTGAGATGACTTATAAAGAATCAAGCATATATGTAGTGCTCCTCCCCCCTCCACATTCGTTAGGCTGGTCCCCCCCCCCTACCTAGAAAGGAGGGGGCATTGTGGCACTCAATCTGACAACTTTAATATAACTTACATTTAAAAAATTTAAAACCAAAGGAACAAACGTGTGTATACATATGAGAAAATACAAGTCAAAGTTCTCGAATATAGGTAATATTAAAACATAAAAGAAAAACAATTACCATAAGTATTAAGAAAATATATGTCAATGTTAAATAGGCCTTGTGTGCCTTAACACGTTTTAACAAAGAAAATAATGAAAAAATTGAAATTGGGCCCTTTTCAAAATCCAACAACAAATCATTTTAAGTTTTAACAATGAAAATACTTTCAAAGCTGTCCAAAAATTTGTTGTTCTTAATTTCTTTTTTCAAACTAACATTGTTCATTTCTACATTATGAAACGTAGAAATAAAATGATCAGCAACAGTAGAATTTTTAGGCCTGTAAAATTTAATATGAGATAATATGCTCTTTAAATCTCGATATAACCTTTCTCCTAATTTGACTCATGTGAAATCTTATATATAATCAAAAAACACACAACTTTCCACAAAAAATCACTTCATTTGTATTGCACAAATAATACAAGACGATTTTTCAATGACAAGTTGGGGGCTTGATCAAGTTGCTTCCTCTTATTATAAAAGTGAGACTTTGGTTTTGCCAATCACAGTCTAGTTTTAGTAGGGTTTGTTTGCATGAAGCAGCTGAGGATGATGACTTTGTGATTGAAACATCATCTGGTACTTGTGTTGCACAAATAACGTGATTTTCTGTGGAAAGTTGTGTTTTTAATTCATTGGTTCTTGCAGTTTCAACAGTTTCATTATAGTTGATTTGCTTATTATATATGTTTGTTCCTTTGCTTTTAAAATTCTTAATTGTAAGTTATATTAGACTAGTCGGATTGAGTGGCATGTCACCCTTCCCACTTTCTAGGTAGACAGGGAGACTGGGTCTGACAAATGTGGAGGGATAAGAGCGCTACATACATTTAACCCTTTATAAGTTGTCACATTTAGTTTAGTGTTGGTTTATATCACACTGAGGATCGTAGCTATTGGCTATGTTACGTAAGGGTTTATTAAACTTTCTAACGTCAATTGTGTTAGTGTTTTATTTTTGTGGTTTGGGGATTACTTCTTTCATATTAAACATTATAAACTTTGTGATCATTTGCTTATTGAGTTTGGTATGATTTTAAACGAACTCTAAACAATATTTTACCGAAAGAAACTTATTTCTTGGTATTTAATTGGCTATCTCAGCATACGTACAAATGGACTCAGATTTATGTACAAATGGATATGAATGAAAGGACAAAACAAATTATTCACTTGAAAATTTACGAAAGGTTTTTATTCCCAATTTGACTTAATTACAAGTTAAAATTTTAAACAAACAAAAACTTTCTTTTGTTATTTCTATACAAATTTTGAATGATTACGAAGTTCATAATATTAAGAGAGAAAAACAGCTTCTTTTCACAACAATGCAATGTTTTAGTTTTTAATGTATTAATTTTACTCTGTTTATTAAGTTTTAAGGTTTTTTGTAACCTATATATTTTTACTTACTTTACAAGTCAATGGAATGAATAAATTTACAGTAGAGCAATGACTATCCAAACTAATTGAGATTGAGGGTAGTTGGGATCAGGGCAAACTAGAGGTTGTGACAAAGACACCAAACAACCCCCCCCCCCCCAACTGCAGGATTCATCAAGTAGTGTAAAAATTGAGTTTCAGGTGTTAAAGGAAAGGGAATGAAATATAAAACAGATACCGTATACCTGATTTTTTTATTAAAACAAACTTTAAGAGATATGTTTATAAAATATCTATAATATTGTACATATATATGATCCAAATTTTATATTTAGGTTATCTGTATGTCTAAATATTATTTTACTTACAGATATGATAAGATTTGTATTGTACGAAGCTAGTTAAAAGAAGTATATTGGCACTATGACTGTTAACAAAAATGTATGGACATTTGTAGAAATATTAAAACAAAACATAATACGATTTAAATGTAGTTTAAACTTTACAATTTATTATTGAAAAAAAGAACACCATTTAAGTCAAGTTCTTTATTTTTCATTAAATAGGGATTCTACATGTTTTTGATTTGGGGAATCGATCAAATAACTCATACATGTTGAGACCCTTGGTCTTTTCATTTTCTATGGAGATAATTGAAAGGGAACTTAATTTTCTTGTGTCATTGATGAACGCAAGTAAGTTTTTATACATTTTAACTTACTGAAGCTTCGTTCACAGGTTGCCACCATAACTGGTATGGTTATAGAATACGAAGAGAAATCCACAAATTGGTGAAGAGATCTTTTTGGTCAGTTTTCTTAATAATTTGTAGAGCTTTCATTGAAGACATCAGCTTGTCTTTTGATTCATCACTAGTTATTATGTTTATATGAAGAAGATTGTTGTACAAGCCCAGCCCGTTTATGTCTGATACATCTTTTGCAGTAAGATGTTATTGTACATTTTTGGATTATTCTTTAAGTGCTTAATTTCTGCTAGATACTTCAAGTCAAACAAAAATTCCCACTGTGATTTGTGGTTCATAAGAGAACAGTTTTGATTTGTTCTAGATCTTTTTGGTTGAAAAACATCTTCAATGCCAATTACAGTAGCTATCTCTTTGGTTTTCAAGATAAAATCCTTTAATCCACTATCCCTGATTGTCTCAATGAAATCAACACATATTTGTGGTTGGTTAAAGACCACAGAAATGTTGCCTGGCAGACTGATATTGAAAAGTTTTACAAAGAGTTAATCGCTAAGAGTATGTCATGCCACGCTACCAGGCACACCAAGAATGAAAAATCTTTCATATGCATTTGCAGTGACTTCGTTTCTGATGAGATAGTTGAATCAGTCTTGTTTTCGCTCTGTTCATCAAGTGCCCTCACTAAACATGATTTCTCACATTATACCAATGCTTTGGCAATGCCAAGAATATTGTGTATAATCATTGTAATATAGTGATCTAATAAAATGAATAAGCAGACTGCAAAACACTTCAGACTGGGTGGGAGGAGTTGTAGGGGGAAGGCGAAGGGGAAGAAGGGCAGACAACAACTGTTCAACTGTTCAGTAATGGTGTGTTGTCATCCCTGCTAGTCACTTACTGTCAGAGATGACAACACAACATTATTGAACAGTTGCTAATGAACTGTAAACATTTATTTACATTTTATTATAAGTATTTTTAAACGATAGTTTTTATGGAGGGCGCTAAGAATAAGAAAAATGTAGCTTAGGCACTGTCTCGCATAAAAGGTGAATAATTATGTAGATTTTTTTAAATTTCCAAATTTAACTTATATCCATCAGTTTGACACCTCAAGAGGAAGCGCCTGGCGGCGCACCCCTTACACGACACCCAGATCAGCTTGACTCCTCCCCCCCCCCCTAGGGCCGGCTCTGGTTCGATTCACCAATTTGTTAGATTATACATATTTATTACATGAGTTTCAAATACAGTAAAAACAAATCCAAATAAAAAATGAAAACTGAACAAAATTAGAATGAGAAGTTGTAAAATTTAAAGCTTAAACAATAAGACTTTTGGGCAATCTTTACGTATGTTCAACTCCACGGTTGGTATATTGTCTAGAGCTTTCACCTTGTGTGCAAGAGGTTTGAGGTTTGATCGCCATACTTTAAATGTTTCGGTGTTGACTTAGTATCATGAGAAAAAGTGTAAAGCCACTATTAGTAAACCCGGGTACTAAGCTAAAATTATGACGTAGGAATTCGATATGCTAACCCTACATCACCCAATGAAAGACGGTCTTATCCGAGGCCAAAACCCACAATGAACACCTAAGCAAGAAGGCAAGGATTTCTTTTATTATTTTTTGTATGTAATTTTTTTTTTTTTAAAGTCACTAATTTTCTGCTGATTCTACTAGCTTTCAACATCCACCTTGGAAATTTTTCTTTGTGTTCTTATTTTCTGTATTCAATCGGTTATGTTCGATTATATTGTTTAATCAGATAGAGTAAGGCAAGAAACTGCTACAGTAATTACCATCCCTGCTACTAGTGGTAGCTTTATTTATTACAAAAGTTATTTTTCGAATCCATTTTTAACCTTTTGATAACTAATTGTCACAACTGTCATTAAACCAATTTAAAGGGTTAAACCCGATTACAAGTAGTTGACATAAACTGAACATCAATTAATTGATGTTTGGATAATCATACTCAAATGTATGTTTTTATTGGTAGTATATTTTGTAGAAAAAAAGGAAAAAAATACTATTTTTATCTCAACTAATGGTTGAGTGTTTCATTAGTACTATTCAACTAGACTGTCAGTGTTTAACACTCTTAAGGAAACATCGGTCTGACGAGCACCCAGGGAATTTTTGTTTTATTGTAGTGGCAGAACTGTTTCGTCCCGGCGGATGACAAAAGCAGTACCTTCCCCCTACCCCCTCCTGAACCGGTTGACCTTGATTTTAGTTTCTCTCTGTGATCCGCACAGTCATGATGTATTGTTTTTTCAAAGTCTAGCGGTCTGTGAGACGGGCTGTTTCCCTTGTGTTCTTGATAAGTGTTGAACAAATGATTGTTTTTAATAGTTTTATATCACCTAGCTATTATTCTAATACATTAAATATATGTATTATGTTATATTTTTTCTCGTCAATAATACACCTTAAGTAATTTTCTATATCAAACATGTGGACTTTTAATTACTAATTACATTAACATTTCTGACTTTACTATCCATAAATATTGTTTAGTTATACAAAAATATGTGTTATATAATAAAAACAAACAGTTAAATAGATAAAATTGTTTTATTTTGCCATTTTTTTATGAACCAATACATTTCATCATAGTAGACAATTGAAAACTGTGATAAAATTACATAGAGGTCCCTGAGACCGGGCGTTTCCTTTAGCGTCACAGATTTCATGTTTCCCTAAGAGTGTTAAAATGTTTGATATCAGAAAAATCTAAAAACAGAAACTGGATTTAGGAATTTTTTACTACTTTTCTCGTACTGTATTTAGTTTTTTTTTTTTTTTTTCCAAAGTATCCTAATATAAAAACTGTCTACCATGCTGTAGTACTTTCAAAAGCATATAAATCTTCTATAATTCATTATCAATAAATTACACCTATATTTACACCCAAATTTCATTAAATACACCCAAACATCTTAAACTAATTTCATTGCCATAAGAAAGCAAGGTTTTCTTTATTTCGGGCATATCTGTATTTTTTTGTTTACTATACACTGATGGCCAAACACATCTGCCTATCATTATGAAATTAAGGAGTATGGTTCTTTACGACTGAGTTGAATTGTATATGTTCAAGGTTATACAAAAGGAAGCCCACTCAAAACATTTCTGCATGGCTCCAACTTCTTAGCCATACAGTACAGCACAACCTCCCAAGTATTATATAATAGCGGGAATGAAGCATAACGAGCAGACATAAATTTTTTTTTTTTTTAACTTCAAATGAAATACATTGAAAATTGTTTAATTTGAAGCTTAAGGGACCAAGAATAAATTTGAATTATTCAATATTTCGAATTGAAAAGTTAGATACTCAGGTAAAAAAAACTTATCACAATACAATTTTATCTCAATATAAATGTATTTCCCGTCTAACACTTGAAATCATCATATTTAAATAGTATACAGTACAATATTTACAATTACTTTTTTTTTTTAAATACGGCAAATTCTTCGACTTGTGTGCGAACGAGTGATCTACTTTCAAAATTTGGAATTTTTTTGTCTCGCGTTTGTTTAACCCATTTATCATCGACATCAGGATTTTTCGGTCCTTTCCACTTTTGTTTGATGCAGTATTCATCATTTCTTCCTTATGTTTTAAATATATAGATAACATATTCGGCAGTATTCCAAGATCTTTCACTATCAGTATTTTTTACACACTTTTCCACTTCACGAATAGCAGTGACTTTTTTCGTTAATGTTTTGTACACTCGTTGTTTCGATATAGACATAGCGGAAAAAAAGTTGAATAAATAGTGATACACTGACTCGCAACATTAACTTGTAAAAAAAGGGGTTAGGCACACTTATCGACTGCAAATAACTGTGGAGGCAAAAGGCGACTGATTGTTTAAAATGTTACACTGGCTATATTACGGCCTCATTTTCTTCACAAATGTTGTTGGTTTTAACTTCTAATTATCTAACAAATGTTCAATTTATAAACCATTTTTTTACATTATTTATATATATATATATATATATATATATATATATATATATATATATATATAGTAAGGTCAAGGGACTGTGGTAAAAGTTCGAATTAGACAGGTTCGACTGTACAAATAAAAGAAAATATTTATTAAAGAAAGGGTTCAAATTATTTTAGGGTTTTGTATTTTCTACTGTACAAATACAAAAAGAAACTTAATTTACAATTAGTTTACTTTATTTTAAAATACAAAAACATAAACAAAATTAATGTTCTTTTTCTAAATCCTTGATAGATACCCAGTTCTCGCCTATAGTGGAAGAAAGTGATGAAGAAGCAGAAGAAAGTGAAGTTGAAACGCAAGTAAGTTAAACTTAAGAATAATTCACACTAACACAGAATGTATTAACAGAGTGTCTATTAAATAATGAAACTGTATTTCAACCTCTTGGAGCAAGCAATGAGAACTGATTGTGAGCGTGAACCTACATGACAAACATCAACAAACTCAGGTGTTTAGTGTGATTGTGTTTTTCATTTGTGTGCCGGAAAGTTTAAAGTTGAGCAACATGTCAATTTGTAATTTTTTGTAACATTGAACGAAATGACAATAGAATATCTTCGAAATGTTTATGCTTATGGGAAAAATTGTATAACCTCATACATGTAGAGTGTTTATTGAAGGTCGTCTAAATATAGGTGATCAATGTTGTGAACTACCTTCTACTTCAAGTACCAAATAAAATGTAGAAAAAAAATTAGCCAGTTCTAGAAGAACGCGGTCTCTGAAAGATATATATATATTTTTTTATTGCTTTACTTATTATGTCAATACTTCTAATCTTATTTTATAGTATATACAAAAGAACACATAATACTTAAATACATTATGTAAATATTGTTATTTATACATATTTGTTTTCGCCATTCCGACTACTGATTAATAATTAGATATTAATAAGACTTATCGTCACAATAGTCTATATTTGTATGTAGTTATATCACTACGGCCGTTTCGGCTATTCAGCCATTTTCAAGTGTTATGCGGGTATTACCGTTGTCTTAGTTTAAAATCACAAATTACGAACACACGACACAATACAAATACACAAGTTCTTTAAACATTAAAACTCTGTACGCGTTGTGACAGTGGGCCTGTTGCATCATGTTTTAAATGTTTAAAGAACTTGTGTATTTGTTTTGTGTCGTGTGTTCGTAATTTGTGATTTTAAACTAAGTCAACGGTAATACCCGCATAACACTTGAAAATGGCTGAATAGCCGAAACGGCCATAGTGATATAACTACATACAAATATAGACTATTGTGACGGTAAGTGTTATTAATATCTAATTGTTATTTACATATAAAAAGAAACAATTTCTTCTACCTCAACATTTGAACATGAATGTAACTTTTAAAAAAATGTGTATTCCCAGGGAAGAAAGAGAAAAAAACCTTATTATAAAATAACTTTAAATAAACAACAACTGTTTAAAAAATAATAAACTATTGTACTTAAAATACACATAGAGTCTAAAATTTCAATTTCAGCTTCTTCTGAGGTATTTAAAAAAATTATACATTCAAAAACAATGATAACACTGACACATAATGTCGACAAATTGGGAGAAACAAATTATAATAATAGTAACTAAAAATGGTCACTGCTTAATTATAACTAAATAAATATAATTCATAGACTTCATAAACTATAAACAGTGGAAGCCCTGGTAACCGACCCTGGTTCAACCGGACTTCTACCTGCTACGCTGTAATTCACATTTCATGCTGTTTCCCATGCTCCTTACTGACTGCAGATATTCGACACAATTTTTTTGTTTTGACAACTGATATATATTATCAATAACAATCTCTCTCACAGTCAATTTATTACAGTGAAGACTTGTACTCGGCTCTAAGATAATTTTTTTCAGAAAATGTATGTGTAACAACACGTATTGTATTTATTGTTTGCATTATTTGTTCATTTTGTAAAAAAAATCAACGTAATGTTTATAAAGAATTTGTTTGACTTTGTTTTCTAACAAATTTTACACAATAAGAAACAGAAATCAATCAAGGACTTCTTTGAATAATTATTTTACAATAAATGTACAGAACATTTAAATTTTATTTTATTAGTTTAACAAATGTATGTGTTTCATTTAATAACTTTATATCTACAATAGTATTAAAATTATTTTTTTAATTATGCTTTAATGTAGTTTGTATTGTTAAAAACCTATACAGTACAACAATAATCAATTTTTATCTTTTAAAGTTGTAAATACATATACATTTTTATTTAGTAAAATAATACTGCATGCTCTTTGTATTTTATTTATCTTTTTCACGTGTTTAAAAATAATACAGTACAAGTATTTTAATACATGTGTACAGTTTAAAGCTAATTATAATGTATTATTTCGGTTTAACCGGCTATTTTCCCAAGTGGGTGGTCTCATGCTGAACGGTTAAAAGGAATCAAGCTTCCCACCTGGGTTCTTTAACTTTAAACTAAATAAATCAGTAGTTCAGTTATCTAATTAATGGTTCTTTATTATTTAATACAACGACTATTTTTCTTAGTTCTCTTATATACTAATTACAAATATTTTAATTTCCTTAATTACTAAGAATCCAGAATGATTCTAACTATTGCAACTGATAGATTTGATTCTACGTTGATGATTATAATGACTTGACTCTGAATTATTACAAGTTCCTTTGTATACAAAGTTGCTTACCCGTCCTGCACCTCTCGTCAATTCTTAGACCTCAATACTCAGTAACGTTTCCTCGCCAAGTAGGTCTGGTTATCGTCCAAAACCCTACAGTCATCCACTTGATCGATTGATCCCTTCGCCCCGCCATTCCAGCGTTTATATTCTATTGTCACCTCGATGATGTCCGCCACACATGCAAGGTAACCAATTTCATCATTTTTTCAAGTCTTTCACAATAATTGTTGTTACTCTGGCTTCTTAGAAAGAACTTAGCTATATTCTCAACTAAATCTATCCCTACCACCTAATAAGGGCTTCTATTTTAAACATGAATATCGTAATTAAGCAGAAAATAACATGTAATAACAAGTCACAAACTTTACATACGTACAAAATATTAATAATAGCAATAGAAATCGGACTCTAATCACTTGCACTATCCACGTCAACATATTCTCCTTTCAAACAAAAAGATTTTCAGGGTTTTATATAGGCTATATAAATTCTTTAGAGGTAATATGTCAAAGTTTTTTTTTTAAAATAGGCAGAACATGCTCAGATCTCTTTTCTTTTTTTAAAAATTATTGTAATAAAACATTTTTGAAGAAAAATTATCAGCTTATGTTACCCTCCCCATATTGTGATCTCATAATCCATTTTAGAATTTATCAGTGCATATAAAATCTTCTTACATATTTAATAAATTTATTTCTCAAAAATGTATAGGAACATTACATTTTAATCTTTAATCTATCCATAAATCTAATATTTAATATCATCTGTTGTATTTAAATGTGTTTATTGTCTCAATTAGGTTAAGTATACATACGCAGTTAGGCTATAATACATATTTGGATTGTCACAATTCACTGTTATCATCTGAAGTCATTAATATTGAAATTTATTTTTTGATATTTCAAAGGGAATAATAATTTTCTTCCTATATTAAGAAAAAGATTAGATATTTCATTTTGGACTCATTTCCATTTAATTTGTAATAAACTAGCATCACAAAACATTAAAATCATTTTGCTTATCTGCTTTAAGTTGCTCAATTGTAACTGCCTTTTAAAACATAGCGGTGTTGTCCGTAAAAGCTATTAAATTCTCCTTAAATTTCCTCTTCATATATTATTAATATATATATATATATATATATATATATATATATATATATAACAATTGGCCAGAAAAATTGAACCTTTAGAAATACTGTACATGGCTGACACTGTTTTGCTAACTACTCGCTTACTCTGGTTTCTTGAGGTCTGCCAGTTAGGTATGATCGAAACCATTGAAGAAGAATAATTCTAACTCCAGCATCTTGCATCTTGGCCAACAAGATTTTATTATAAGTCGTAAATGTGTTCCTTAAATGTAAAAAAATTCCTGTGCAGTATTTTCCTTCCTTCGTTTATTTCCGAGTAGACTTCACTTATGAAATAATCAGTATTTAATTTTAATTTGCTTTGAAAACCAAACTGACTGATAAATAGTGATTTTTTTTTTTTTTTTTTTTTTATTTTATTTTTTTTTTACTCCAAAAACATTATTAATCTAGTTTTCAGACCTTAGAATTTTTGAAAATATTGAAAGAAGAGCAATTGGACGATAGTTACTGGAGTTTAAAATTTGGCATTTTTTAAATGAAGACTTAGCTACAGCTTTTTTCAAATCTTAAGGGAATTCAACAGAGCTCACTCTAAGATGAATTAAATAAACTAGAAGATACAAAATGTATTCTGATACTATTGAGATTGTTATAGTTATTTAATTTTTCTTTTTTTCAAAAAAATTATTATTTTAGTTTTTTTTTTTTTTTTTTTTTCGATATAGGATAAAAAAGTAATGAGCCTTGAGGTTGCAGTATGAAAGATATTTTCTGGATCATTAGAGATGGAAAACAAATTGTTTCTATCATAATTTATCCATTTCCTAAGTTCAAAGCTATTTTTTTATCAAAAGGACGTATTTAATAGATTAGATACTTGTGAAAAATCAGACACCTTATGATCATTGCCATCATCATTGTTGTGATATTCACCTACAACTTGTTATTGATGAACTTGTTGATGGTTTGCCACTTTTTAGATCATACTTGTCATTTATTGTAA